>JAODJU010000046.1:3291747-3313064 GCA_026776725.1 Gnathonemus echidnorhynchus
TATGGAGCCTGCTTGTACCTGGAGGTAATGTGATCGGGCCCGATGTAATTTCATCCAAAAATAAATAAATTTTATATATATATATATATATATATATATATATATATATACACACACACACACATATAAAGGCGCCTTAGGGTTACTAGAATCATTTATGAGTCTTATGACAGCCACGCGATATCCGTCCTTTCAAAGAAAGAAATTATCATCGAAGTCATGCTAACTACGCACAAGCGGATGTATTTGAGTGCACGGCGGTCTAGGGACTACAGTCGGGTGTAACCGCAGCATTTAACTTAAAATGTAATTTAACGTCGTTGTGTTTCATGTTTTGTTTCCTTGTTTTTCTGCTATGGTCCCGTCGCCTGTTTTCACCTGTGGCTCTACCTCATCCCCACAGAGCCAGTTCAAGTCCCAGGGCACGCAGCTTATTCCCGACATCCCGTCGGAACAGGCTCTGGTGTACCAGCGCATGTTTGAAGGGCAGACCCTACAGCAGAAACAGTGTATGGCTCACGTGTATTGTGTGTGTGTGTGTGTGTGTATTTGCGTGAGCTTCTCTGGGGACTTTGTGGGCACGGACACCTGATACCTTGCAGTCTTTCATTTGGCGATAATGAGCCCTGCTTCCCCGAGCCGTTATTGTTGCATGCTCCCCAGATAACTATCGCTGTCTTTCGATTCTCAAAATGAAGGCTTCAAATGAAATGGAGGATGTTCGCATTGTGAATGGCAAGTGTTTATCACTGTTTCACCTCCAGTCAAGGTGAAATTACCTACTACAATGAGATTCTGCTGAATGCTTATTAAGAGGAGACATTCAAGTTGTTGTAGTAGAGGTTATTGCAGCATAACTCATTGAATATTTACCTCTTTGAAGCCCATATAGACCATTAATGTTCACTTATTGCTGTCATAAATAGAAAAAGAGGACAGGACTTTTAAAATCTGGGCCGGTTGACTGTCACCTTAAGGCTGAGAAAATGTCAGAATGGTCTGGCTTGATAGAAATAGTGGTTCTCCGTGGTAGATGCTGAACTGCAAGCCTCATTTTAGCCACAGAGAAGCGGTGAACTTGCACATGGCGGTAGACTGAAGGAAAGTTGGGCTGGAAATGACACATTGCTTTACCACAGCCGATGTCATCTACTACACCTGGCGCGTCCCCGAGGCAGAGCGACATGACTCCGCAGTCAAGCGGAACAAGGAAGCACTAACGGCTGAGCTTCAGCTGTGGGAGGGATACTTCAGCAAGGTGGGGGATCCTTTTGTGTTTTTTATTGCATGTCTGCAGTAGTCTGGGAATAGAAACACGCAACTCACAGACGTGTCCGCTTGCAGCCGGAGGCAGGTCCCTACCTTGCCGGAAAGGCCTTCACGATGGCTGACGTCGTCTGTTTCCCTGTCATCGCCTACGGGTTCCGCTTTGGGTGAGTCCTGCTAGACATGTACAAATTAGGGGGGGCAAGCCCAGAGACAGTGGGTAGGAAATGTACATTTTGGAAGTAGCCGAAAAGAAAAACGGGTGACTCGTGTGATATATGTCAAGTTGTCGGGGGTCGTGTGTGACTCAAATTAAAAAAAATTAATGCAATTTAACATTAAAAGATGTTAAATTTAACAGCTACACAAAAATATATATATATTTCTTCTGCTCTGCAAAATGTTACTGATATCTTATTAGCTGGCTAGGTTCCCAAACCTCACTTCAAGGGCCCACCAGCCATTCCATTTTTTAGTTCAGTTCCAAACCTGGATTGATTAATTAACCAGCTAATTAATGAATTGATTCATTGAATTGGTTAAATAACTGAATGAGGTACTGATCAGCCAGCAAGGTTGGGTAGTGGTCAAGTCAAAATGTACATGAGTGTTTTGGACGGTTGCTGCAAATAGGCTGATTTTAGTAGAGGTTTAGAAATGGCTAAGCCAGGGGTCTCCAACTCCGGTCCTGGAGAGCTACTGTCCAGTAGGTTTTCTGTCCCACTTGACTTCCGATGAGCCACACCTGCTCCTGGCATTTACCAGAGAACAGCTGTGGCTCATCAGAAGCCGGGTAGGATAGAAGTTGGAGACCCCTGGGCTAAGCTGACACACTTGGACAGATGTTGGTGCACGACTATGATTTTATATTAAATTAATTTAAGCATAATTTCCTTTGACTGCCTAAGACTTTTCCAGAGGACTGTAAGTTGTCCCATTGCTGAGATGGTGGTGGCGTGTGATCTTCAGGAATGTCTTCCGTCACAGGCTGTCCCAGGAGAAGTACCCCAAGCTTGGGCAGTACTACTCCCTGGTGAAGGAACGTCCCAGTGTCACGGCCAGCTGGCCTCCTCACTGGCTGGAGAATCCCCAGGGCATGGATACCCTCAAAGATGTCTGACCCTAACCCTAACACTGAAGGATTGAAAGTGGACAACCACAGTTGTCTGCTGTCTCATCTGGGTCTATTTCCTTTGCTTTTTATATTTAGATGTGCAGCCAAACTTAAACCACAATGAAACCTGCAGTGTATTATGAATAGAGCTTAGACATTCCCCAGTGTTTTGTGAAAAAAACATTAACATGTTTACAGCAGTTTTGTAGCACTTCTGATCTCTTCCTTTAACTGCTAATTTCTGGATACTGTGAAATGCACCTTTTTTCAGAACAAATATGTAATAAAATGAAGCACTTCTGATATCCAAGTTAAATCCTTCTAAATAAAACCAAATGTAGAAATTGCAAATGTTTCTTTTTCTACACAGCTCACCAGATAAAATTCAATGGAGACACAAAAAAACACATGCATACAAAGTGAAGAATGATTATAATTACTTATGAAGCTGAGTAAGCGTGCTATATAATGTTATAGCAAGCTTTGTGGCTTATATGAATAATGGCTAACTCTTGCATAAAGTCTTTGTCTTTGAAGTAAAAATTTTCTCAAGAATATCTTCAACCTATCATTCATTTCACATGTAATTAAGTTTCTCTTCTGATTTTCCTGGGGAGACGTTTTAGGATCAGAAGATCCTAAAAACTCACTTTCTCTTACAAACACAAATTCATAAATTGTTCTATAGGAATAAACTCGGGTAAACATGACTTTTTAATTCTTCGGTTGAAGTGCTCAGGGCATAATCACGCATGTAATACCTTAAGTAAATTACATTTCATAATGTGAAATTATATGAGGTTGTGCTGAAAGAAGTGCTGAATTACTTTATCCGGTGCACGGATGTTTGTGTTCCAATGCCTAGATTTAATTACCAATACAAAAGTTTTGGATTATAGAAGTGCGGAAATAATTGAAAATGTATTTATAGAGTGACGTTAAAAACCTTTGGTAGGGGGGCAAAATCTAAAATCGTTGAGAAGCCTTGAATGGGACATTCTTGTTGCGTATAATGGGCGTATGTATTAGTGACAGGCATAAGTGGAGGAGTTATTAGGCGTAAAAACGCTGCGAATGCGAAGCGTTCTTAACGCTTTGTTTATAATTATAGCTATAATCGCATAGCCTTTGGTTTAACATTAAATCCCGCCTTATTCGCTGCGGACCAATGAAATCGTAAAGCTGCCCACGAAGTGGCCAATAAAGGCGCGATTTATCTAACTTCCTAGATCACCGACGTTAGGGGGCTTTAGCTTTTGCTGCAGCGTTTTCGAAACGGCCGAAGCGAGGAAGTGCGGGAGGAGTGGGGCGAAACGTGCTCGCCGTTCCCGTGAAGAGCAGGCTTTAGGAGACCATACCCCCTCCCTGACAGAGGGTTCACGGGACTGGAGCTGAAACATGTCTGCGTTTTCCGAGGCGGCTTTAGAAAAGAAGCTGTCGGAGCTGAGCAATTCTCAGCAAAGCGTCCAGACACTGTCGTTATGGCTAATCCACCACCGAAAACACTCGAAAACCATCGTAACAGTTTGGTACAACGAGCTGAAAAAAGGTATGGGTCCGGCCGGGGCGATCGCAAAAGCGTCCGCGGTGCTCCGGCGGCTCGCGTAGTGCAGCGCGTCGGCGTGTTATTGTTTTTGCTTAGCGGATACATTGTTGCCAAAATAGCAAGCGAGCTTCCGTATCATCCATGTTTTAACCCTCCCTCCGCTGTTCGTGTTCGCGAATCGAAGTTTGTTTTGCACCCTTTACGGCAAACATGGCGATCAATGGGGACACACCAGGGTGCCGAACAAGTTGAGCATTTCTTGGCATCAGGAGGATGGACATTGCAAAAACTAGGCGCTATGCGTGGTCGTAGTTTGGTATATGCTAAGCATGCGAGTAGTGATCGCATGGGAAGTTTTTTGCAAATTGCGTGCATATTTCCTGAGTTCGCATGACTTCCCAGGTGACCCGAGATATGTGCCAGCGGCTCTGTAGGCTTAATTCCCGAAAGCTGCTGTTCTGGATGCACCTTATGCAGATTTTACCCGGTAAGGGGGAAACCGGTAGCGGCCCCACCGGGGTGCGTCTTTCTCTATCCAGTGACCTGGAAAGCGTTTAGAAAAATGCTCCCGTCTGCTTCAGACGTCCACATAACGTACGTTTGCTGACTTAAGATGGCTACGCTAATTCGTGCTGACTGACCGTGCTTTGTGTCACTGTCTGATTAGTATTGCAGACAAGTGAAGGTCTGCAGATACTTAGACCTTTTAAGGTTGGATTGTTTCAGAGCTTACGCTAATGAAATTCCTGACTGCATAAAAGTAGAGCAGAATGGCCAAGGTTTAACTGAATGTCATGGTCCGGGCCACCATATCTTCAGGCCTGAAGATCAGCAACACCCAATTAGATCGACCATACTGCTGGACACGAGGCAACATGGCCCAAGTGGGACTATTTCAGAATGTTACCAAAGGCTCATCTGTTGTGTTACCTGGTCAAATCCTTGTAAATCCTTAGCTATACAGCAGTAGTAGTCTTCGGATTGTGTTACTCAATCTGTTTCTGCCTACCACTGTTGAGAAACTGGGTTTTGGTCTTTCTTTGCATCCATATAGACCATCTGAAGATAAAACATAACCCTGAGCTACACATGCAGCATGTATCTGAGCTACCTGTACGTTTGGGCTGTCCCAAGTGTGGCGTCATTAGGTTGTGTGGGAATTCTCCAGGTGTGTGTGTGTGTGTGATACTAGCTCCCGGCCAGGTGTGCGTGACACAGCTAGCGATTCAGTAGGTTAGCCTGAGTGTCGGTATATGAAACACGAAGCTTTCAAAGGAACGTTGGAGCAGTACTGCCTTATCTGTCCCTCCACCCAAATCATATAAACGGGAGGACCTGCTTATCAGCGTGGTCCGGGGCCTCAAATTAAACTCCCTGGCATGTCACGGGCTACCCGACTGCTGGAAAAAAGGAGAGTGCCCCCACACTGGCGAGATGGCACTGCACCTCACCATTCTCTGTGTCTATCTAGGGTGTCCACCGTCTCCATGGAGAGCGAGCAGGCAGGACGTGGGAATAAAGGCATCTGACTGACTAAATATTAAGCCAGAGGCAGCTGGCTGTCACCCTCGTTAGGCTTGCTTAATTTTAGAACAAGGCATGTATATGTTGGTTATAATGTTGCCAAATGGTACTTTAATGATGTAGATGTGCAGTGAGGTGGTGATACCAAGCACTGCATGAGGTGGTGATACCAAGCACTGCATGTACCTTCAGTCTTGTTTTATTTATTTAAAATTTTTTTTAAAGCATTAATCAGAAACGTTGCGTAATGATGGTTGTGCCAAATGGATTTGCCACGACTCTTAAGCAGTGCTGTGAAGATGAAGACACTGGACACAGGAATGACCCTCACCCAATTTTGGCCTTTTCCCCACTTGCACTCTACAGTGCGAGACGTTACCTCGTGCAGTGGTTAAATTCCTAGGTAGGTAGGTTCTCGACTGACCGCAAACTGAAAGAGCTGACCATCTGGGAAACATTACCTGGTACACTGCGATGGCGAGGACTGAGAGGGGGTTACTGGAGGCAATATTCCGATTTCAGCTGGACTTTTTTTTTTTTTTAAAGCGGGGGTGGGGGGGGGCTAAGTGATTAGAGAAAATGTGTATATGAACACACACATTGAGGTAGAGCAGTTTGTCTTTCTATTTTTAGATCGCCGATCAGTCGCTATTTTGTGAATATAAATGATTCTTTAAGTCCATTTGATGCTGCCTTTCTTGTGCTTTCATCTAAAGGTGTGTATTTACCCTGCTTACAGCAACGTAAAACCCGAGATTTGAACTGGCCACTTTCTGCTTGGGTCTTACAGCAGAAACGTGCGGGATGCCAGATCCTGTTTATGGGTTTACAGTTGCATTCAAATCCAAATGCGTTTAAATCAGTCACAGTACAATAAAGAAGCGGTCAGGTCCAAACATCGGAAACTTGTTGAAAATGCTGAAGTACTTTAAAAGCATCCTGTTAGCTTCCTATAGTTTCCTCCTCTTTTGTAGGATTAAATTGTCTGTAAGTCAAATCTAGTTTCCCACCTGCTCTGTTTTTGGCTGGGCAGTGGTGCTTTTGAATTGTCTTGGTTGTTCAGTGTTATCTGGGTGTTCAGTACCTCATATTCTTTGTCGAGAAACGTGTGCAGCATCATGTCAACACGGTATCTTTCTGCCCTGGGCTGCTGGGCTGCAGCTGTCTTCTGATTGGCTTGCCTGAGATGATCTCACCATCAACTCCCTGCCCCTGTAATTCTGTTGTGAAATGTAATTGGGGACAGTTTTTGTTTTGTGTGTTTTTTTTTTTTGTTTTTTCTCCCCCCCCCCCATCTTCCTGTATAGCCTATGATTGCTGGAATGACATCTTTAGAAGTGGAATGACCTCGTTTATGAAATGATTGTGTTCCTTCATGGTATGAATCTTCCTAAAAATGTTACAGGCTGGCTTTTTTTATTGGGTGCTTTTCCAGCACACCAAGTACCATACTTTTGGTACTTCCCCTTTTCTGTTGACTTCCAGTTGAGTACCAGCACCAAAAGTGCCAAAGCAGCTGGGGTACTTTTTTTGTTACTTTTAGTGTATATATATTTTTATATATATTTATATTTTTTTGGGTGAAACTTAAACCCCCTGCACTCTAATGTCCATATAGTATAAGCGAATGAAAATGCCTGATCTCATCCCAGCTATCGTGGCCCTTGCAATGTAAGAATTGAATGTGTAACACATGCAGTATTGGAATTAATATCACACATCTCCCAGCCGTGTAATATTCTACAGCCATTTTTCTATTTCAGTACGAAATACCCTGTATCACATTGTGATGTCACTGAGTGGTGGTACCAGTTTTAATGGCAGTGGAAAACCAATGCAAAGTGGTACTGTATTTTTGGTACTTTTTGGTGTAGTGGAAAATCACCTTTTGTGCATGGTTGACTTGTAGAGGCTTGGCATGTTCAGGACCTGCAAAAATATACCCCGGACTGAAGGTTACTACTTCAGTTATAAAAGACAATATCAACGGAGGACCTCTTTGCCCAAGGTGGGCTGCAGCCCTGGCCAGACGCAGCATGAACGGATTCAGTTTCTGTTCACCCAGAACCTGATGGCAGTGTACTCCCAAACATTCGTGTGTGTGTGCTTTTCACACTGGTATGTACAGTGTCAAAGGGAAATTCATTGGTTACTTTTTACGCGATAGCGAATGAACACTTGGCCCAGGTATTGCTGCAAAATACATCTTGACTTTTGTGAATGAAAATTGCAGCCAAGACCAGAGAAGGGTTGCAGTAGTAACACTCTTGGTCTTTCTTTGGGCCACACTGAATGGGTATAGTGGTTAGATGGGAACCCCATAGGTCAGACAGGCTGTTCTTGCAGACTTGCAGTTCCTCTGTTCCACCATGGTCCCTCTGCTACCTTGTGTGTGATTTGGTTTCCTTCCCGCTGGGAGATCTTTGTGCTGTAGCAGCTGGGGTTCGGCTCTTTGCTTCTCCCTCCTGAGATCCTGGTAACTTCAGAAGTGTGAGTTGGGTCTGAAGCAGGACTTCAGTGTTCTTGCGTCTGAATCACGGCCATGTCAGTCTCCTGGGTTTCATTCTTTATTTAGGGGCTGACTGAATATCAGGTTAATAGCTCGTTCGTTTGTTTGCTCGCTCGTCCCCCCACCCCATTTTATTTCATGCCCATCTCAGACAAAACGGCAGATATACAATGTTTAAAGCAAAACAAGGAAATGGGACGGGGGGAATCACCCACAGAAGTGGTACAATACCAGTCATGTCTGGAAACCCGTACTGAAAGTCCATTTCTCTTTTCCAACCAGAACCTCTGAGTGCTTTGGGTTACGTAGTAAGTATTTAGTGATCATGGAAGGAGATGGAGTGCTGTGACAGATGACCTGCCCCCGACAATCCCCTGACCTGAACTTATAGAACTAGTTTGGCCAGAACTTGTGGAAACTCCTTTGACTGAGAGAAGCATTCCAGCTGGCTACATCTGGAAGCTGGCTGAAAGTATGCCCAGAGTCTTCAATGCTGTCATCGACGGGTTAATTTGAAGAGTGTAAAATTTCAGAACGTTCTAAGATGTTGACCACTTCTTGTCATATATTTTTTTTTTTTTTTTTTTACACATATGCACTATTTTGCCTGAATCTTTTGCTGCAAGGTGAATAACAGACAAATGTATCATAAGGAGGTATTTTGTTATTTACATATTGCATTTATAAATCTCCCTTTTAGGAGAAACGGCCACAACAGCAAGTGTGTGTCAGGTTTTTCCTGGTACTATATCTCTTCAGGTAGAGGTCTATGGTGTGTCTTCTTCCAAAGCTGTGATAATCATACAAAATGATTATGAGTGAGGCAAAGTTGGCTAAAAGTCGCAGTGAATTAGCTGGAGAGAGGTACCGTGTTCTGATAGTCTAGCAGGTGATGCTTAGCAATCATTCTCCTGGCACCTCACTCCCCACGGCCTTGTGTCTGCAGCTAAAGTGTCACGCAAGTTGACCTTCCTGTACCTGGCCAACGACGTCATCCAGAACAGCAAGCGGAAAGGACCGGAGTTCACGCAGGACTTCGCCCCAGTCATCGTCGACGCCTTTAAGCACGTCTCCAAGTAAGCCCTGGTTGCCGGTAGACTCGTCCTTCGTGAGCTTAATAGTCTTCCAGAAAAAGGGGGTCGTTGGCTTAATTCTGTTGGCTTTGTCTGTCTTCCCAGCGAGGGTGAGGAGAGCTGCAAGAAGCACTTGGACAGAGTGTTGTCCATCTGGCAGGAGAGGGCAGTGTATGAAAATGACCTTCTGGAGCAGCTCAGCCAGGTCCTGCGTAAGTGCCGACCGCACGCCGTGCTGCCTTCAGGACAGCGGGCCCGTAGTACATATTAACAAGCCCATCAATGTCTCTGCACCCACTGCTGACCTCAAACACTAATCTAGATGGGGAAAATTCCCTGAATGTTAATGCCTTTTCCCTCACTTTGTAGATTGTGACCGGAAACCCCGGAAGCGGCCGTACGAAGAGATCAAGCTGGACGACGACGACGACGACTTCCCCTGCCAGAGCTCCCCCGCCGAGCCTCCGCAGGTGCGCCCCCCGAATCTACTCTAAGCCGGCAGTGTCGTCGCTCCTTTTCCTTTCTAAACCCCTTGCTGGATGTCCCCCCCCCCCCCCCCCCCCCAGACGGCGGAGCTGATCCGAGCGCTTCAGGAGCTGGAGAATGCGGCATCGGGGGACTCCGCACTGCGCCAACGCATCTCCTCGCTGCCACCGGAGGTGCAGGACACGACGCTGCTGCACAGGATCACTGGTATGCTCGCACCCCCTGCATCCAACCATTTGGCTTCATGCAGTTTTCCCAGACAGTGGTGGTGGGGGTGGCGTGTGGCTCATTAGGATTGTGCCCACCACTGGAAGGTTGCTGGTTCAAATCCCAGAGTAACTTTCACCACTGGGCCCTTGATCAAAGCCCTTAACATCCAACTACTTCATGGACAAGCTGACCCTGCTTTCTCAGTTCTATGTGGCTTTGGATAAAAGTGCTTGCTAAACAATGTGCTCTCAGCCAATCAGATTTGTTGCTGTCTCTCTCTCTCTCTCTTTCATCCCCGCACACCGTAGACAGAGAGTCGGGGGAGCGCCTGTCCAGGCTGGTGGAGGAGGCATGTCTGCTGTTGGCTGACTACAGTGGGCGGCTCGCCGCGGAGATCGACGACCGGCGACAGCTCACGCGCACACTCGCCCTCTTCCTGCAGAGTCAGAGGAACGGCCTGGCCCAGAACGAACAGAAGCTGGAAGTGCGTAGATGTTTTTAAAGCCTTTTGCGCCCCCGTCTTTTACTGCCCTCAATCTCCTGTGTGCCACTTCCCTTTCAGTGCTGGAGGTACATTACACTGCAAGTCACTCGTTTGTTTTATTTCTAATCTAGGATGCATAAGAGGCAGCTGGCCACTTTTGATTGGCTAAAAGCAGATCTGTCCAGCCTCCAGTAGGACTTTAGTCATTTTATTTGGAGCCAGATCGTCATGTGTGTTCCAACAAGTACATACTTGAAGAGGCTGAGGGGATTGCATTGTGGGTTTATGGTAATTATGATGGGCTTGTAAGTATTATATGGGCAGACTTTGTCAGGAAGTCTTCTCAGGCTGTCAGTCAATGACCCCAGGTTCGAAGGTCAAGCATGGGCCAATTTAGGATTTTGATCATCCCCTACATATGCCTGTAGTCATCATGCAAGCAATGCCAGGGTCCAAGGTCTCTGGCTGCCAAGCCCTTCCTGCTAACTTTACTCATTTCTGACTCTTGTTAGTGATTGAAACACTCTAAACATTAAAATGAGTTAGCAGTGGCTTCTGTTAACATCCTGTTAGGACAGCCACAGTCACAGATGGGCCTTAAGGTCGACAGTTAGCAAGCTTAGGGAAAAACCTTAATCATGGGCCAGTTTGTAGGGTTATGATTAAACACCCAAAATGTTGGGGAAGCAGGAGTAAGGCTCCTGTAATAGACTGTCAATCTGTTATTTAACAAGCACATCGACATGCATGGAGAGGGGATTTTTCCTGGTGGCTGCCCTCTTCATACAAAGTGCTGTTTTTGTGGACCTGCATTTCTACATGACATTAGGGGGATATAAATACAACGTGAGCTTAAGAGTGAATAGAGCTGTACAAGTTGGAAGCCTCAGACTCGGTGCTGATTGGTTACTGAATCTGCGAGGTGCAAATTCAGTAACCAATCAGCACCGAGTCTGTCTGGGAGTTGGAGTCTGACTCGTGCTGATTTGGCTGTAGCATTGGGGAGTGACACTCTCCCAGTGGTAAGTAACCCTCTGTGAACTTTGGATGGGACCTTCAGCCTTCCTGATAATCGGCCATGCTGTCTGTTTGGTATATACTGTTTATTGGGACGGCATGACGATGTCGCCTGCCTGTCGGGAAAGTCTCTAAGTAGGTGGCTCATGGTTTGTGATTCCCGTCGTTTCCGAGCGCGAGTGATTAACCCTGCGTTGTTTAGCTCTTTGTCTGCAGGTACTGAACAGGATCGTGTCTTCTGGACTCATCATTACTGGTTCCTCCTGTAATAAAGAAGGGAAAATAAAGGAAACAACTTGTATCTGTGGGTGTGGTATTATTTGACCCCTTTCTGCATGCTCCTGCCTTTTCTGCAAGTGAATGGTGACGTGTGGCAGTGCAGGGCTGTAGCAGAGCCAGGATGCGATTGTGCAACAAAAAAAAAAAAAACATCCCGCCTGTTTTGGGGGTTGGTGGTTTTCTTCTGCTGTAAAACGTAAAAACAGACGGGGAAACATTTTCTTTTGGGGTTTGATCTTCACCAGGTGTGTCTGGAACACGCCTTTTCAGTAACATTAATTTGTAGGTATTCAATATGGGTTTTTTTTTTTTTTTGATGGGTGCATGTGCAACACGTTCACATTCTGTAGAAATCTTGCAACGGGTCAGTTGCCTGTTGCACTTTAGATAGTGAAACTGAGAAATGGAAAGTTGGGTTGGAAGGAACCTTAACATAAGCCTGTCAATCTACATGCATACACACATACTGTATATTTGCATATACATTCATGGAATTGCGGGAAAACCAAAGAAATTCTATGTTTGATAGGACTGCTTATGTCCCAGCTCTTTCTATTAACTGCAGTATAGCAGTAGATTTGAGTTCTGGTGCAAAATGGCAGTATGGGACCTGGTCATGTTAAGTGGCCTTACTTGGCCAGGAACATAGTCCTTAACATTCATACAATTTATAGATTGTTACTGTAAAACATATGGGGGGTGTCTTGGAAGGCAAATCCATCTCTTGGTGCTACTGCTCTACAAAACTTCAACTTAATCCTCCCTAAATTAGTCCCCCCCCCAATGATACTTCATGGGCCTCAGCTACACTAAGAAATATCTATTGTCCATTTCTAGATGAGTCATGTGTCTCGGGCTTTGTTTGGGGGGGGTGGCTGAATTTAAATTTGGTTTTGCAATTTAATCCAAATGGGGTCTAGATATGCAAGGGACTTCAGCCATTTATTTAACAGTCATGTTTAAAGCTACAGTCGGCAAATTGTCTGGATTTGGAAGCTCTGCCCTCTAAACGTAAAATGGGAGGGTGACTCCACTTGCATTGTCCTTGTAGTGGGAGCTGAGTCTCTTTGTATCTTTAGCATGGTAGAGACTTCACACCATTTTATTTCATTCCTCCTCTGATCACCGATGCTAAAGACTCTGAGAGGTTTTATTTGAGGTCTCATGCCCTAGTTCCATTTCTGCAGAAATGGCTTGATTCACAGATTTTTAGCTTAGTGCTGTCTCCTCTCTTACTGGGTTGGGGGGGGGGTTAAATCTCCTTCAAGTCAGTCGTTCTGTTTCTGAGTGAGGGAGGATTAATCTTAAAGTTTGAGAACCTGCTCTCTATGGTTCTGGTACATTTCATTTAAAATAATGAGTCTTGTGTTGTTTTAAACCAGATCAGTCATCAGTTTAGCTTCAGCCTCCATAGCCATTACAGCCATTTTGCGCCACGATGCTCAATACTCACAAAGTGCACTTAGGAGGCCGTGTTGCGATTAATCACTGACACTGAAATAAAGAGTTTCAGCAGATGGGGGCATTTGGGTAGAGGACCTGGCGTAATGTTTTGCTTTTTGCAGCGGGATACGTAATAGCTTTAGTAACATACCCCTGTGCTGTGGATCAGTGTTTCCCAACCCAGTCCTTGGGGACCCTCAGCCACTCCACGTTTTCGGTCCTTCCCTCCTCCCTGCCAGATAGTGCACATTCTGCTCTGACTGTCTGGGGCTGGGAAACACTGCTCTGCATAGTATAGGACCTTTTCCACTCCTACTGAAGGCCTTGGTATAACTTCTCATCCACAAGGGGGCAGTAGTACAGCCCAATACTTTTAAGGAGTGCCAAGGAGGAAATACAGGCCTTGTTAGTCTTGGGGGGAAAAAAAATTATATATATATATATATATGTATATATATACATACATACATTTTTTTAAAGGAACAATTATTCTTAATAGACCTTTGTTTTATATCTTCTTATGGACCTGATAGCAGTCAGTAAATTACTACAATGCTAGACTAAGACAACACAAAATTAAAAAGCTTTATGTTAAGTCAAAGTAGGTCAATATGTAAACCCAGCTAAAACAATCCAAACATGAATCTCGGTGTAACTTTGACTGTAGTTCACTATAAACTGGTCAGAGCTC
The DNA here is from genome assembly GCA_026776725.1 of Gnathonemus echidnorhynchus. NCBI lineage: Eukaryota > Metazoa > Chordata > Actinopteri > Osteoglossiformes > Mormyridae > Gnathonemus > Gnathonemus echidnorhynchus. The sequence continues at coordinate 3,305,390 of JAODJU010000046.1, forward strand.
TGACTACCAGGTGACAATCCATTGCAAGTCTGATTATGTCTAATTTCTATCATGACAATCAGAACTGATACAGGGGCCTTTGAACTTTATTTTTTTTGTCTCTTCTGACTTTTGGACTTCAAGGTCTGTTCTTCCTTAATAGAAATGGGAAATACTTATATAAATGAATTCAGTTAAATGTGCTTAGCCTAAAGCTAAACTGACAGTCACACTTAGCTCTTGATTCTTCAAGTTGAGTTAGAAATCTGGTTTATAGCATGGTCTCCGTGTCTTCAGTTCTGGGGTATGAAGCAGTGTCGGCTCTTTTTATTCCTTTATCCTCTTGATCAAGGAGGCTATTCAAACTTCAGTTTGGTCTTGGTCACAAGACCAAACTAATCGAACTCTGCACTAAAATGAAAAACTTATTCTTATGTTCAGCAATTTTTGCAGTTCATGGAATCCGCAATGCTATTCACTGTGCTTTTCCTTTAGCTCGGAATCCTGCTGTGCAAATCTTAAATTCTCTTATAAACAGCATTTTTACAGTATAAAAACAAGTGTATGATTTCTGTACAAATACTGTTCTTTGTAAATAATGTGAATTTTTAGTTTGCTGGTTTCTGGAGGGTATGGAACGTTCTGGAATAAGACGGCTCACGACAATGAGGTGTGATATGAGACAGCATGCCTTCTGTCGCCTGTGTTTCAGGAATATAAGCACAAGTTGGCCCGTGTATCCCAGGTGCGAAAGGAGCTGCGATCCCGACTTGGCAACCTGCCCGACCTCTCCCTGCTCCCCAGTGTGACAGGGGGCCACGTCCACCTGCCCTCATCCGAAGGCCTCTACACCGCCTCTGACTGACATGCCTTTCATCTCTCTTCTCTGCCCCCACCCCTCCCCCCAAAAAAAACCTGTACACATCCCAATGACAGATATCAGTCCATTTCACCAGTATCATGCTTCTAAGCTTCTACCCATCTTCTGCAGCAACCCTCTGCTCTCAGCCTGTTCTGACATTCAGGTCTCCCACACTGAGCATGCTGTCTTTTTTACATGCTGTCTTCAGGCTCCTCTTCCCTACATCTCCACTTCACTATCCTAACACTGGTCAAAAAGATATTGTTGTGACATTTATTTTTGTATCTCTAGTGAATTTAGATTATGGAACAGAAATAGGAATTGTATATTAAGTCGTTCTAATTAATGAATTGTGCAGTACAGTAAGTCATATATTCAACTGCAGTATTTTATTACAATTATGATCTTTATGTTGCTCTGTCAATGCTTCTGTCTCTAATTCATCACTGCACAATTTTAGGTTCTCATTCTTGTCTTGTGTGCATCACTTTTTAGTAAAGAAATGTGTTGAGATGAATAATCTCATAAATCACATGGGATATTTCTGAAGTGGAACAGCATATTTCACATTTTAATCAGGATAAAAGCAGAAGAGAGGAATTTTATGAAATCCAGCGATCATTTTGTGCAAGGAAGGTTTTAGTTTTTGAACTTAAAAAAATGCTGTGCTTGTGTATATATTATTTATGCTACTCTCCTTTAACTACATTACCCAGGATGCCTGTAAGATTTGTTTTCATATACATCAGATGGAACCAAACGCAGTTCTTCATGAACTACTATAAATGGAGCTTTATCTGTTTACAAATTGTTTGTATCAGTCATGTGATCACTGACCATTACACAGGAGGACAAGATTGTCCCAAATGACATCACGTCCCTCCATTATGCTAGACCATGCCCAAGTGATAATTTAACCCTTCTCCTCTAGGTATGATTTGTGTGCACATGTACTGTATTTTTTCTCTCTTACATTTGTGAACTGAGGGTATTCTTGCTGTCAGCGATGACCTTGCCTTTTAAGTCAGTGGAAGGAACAATGTTATATGTGAAACCATACCTGCTAATTTATTTCATTAATTTGTTAGTATAAATTTAGTGTGGTATGTTACAAAATGTTCTATTGTCAGAGCAAAATAAATTGAAGTTAAAGTGGTTTTCTGGATTTTTTTATTTTAATTTATCATTATTTGATGTGTTGCTTTTTACGGTCAATAAAACTGAGAATATTGTCCTCATCCTTCTAAAACAGAAAGCAGTCTGACAATGAAAAAATAACCTCATAGTAGTGCTACTACGGAGTATTAATTCTCTATGGCACTTAGATATTATATATTTATTTTTATAACATAATGTATATTGTTTATGCAGGGCAAGAAATCATTAATTCAGGATGCCAAACCATCACACGTACAATTCAGAATAAATATAAAATCTATACATTAAAGTTTCAGAGTGTCGGAAAACTTAATAGCAGAATGTAGAAGATTACTTGTATATATGAAATGTTTAAAGTATACTGATAACCAATACCTCGGTTCACGTCGCAGTCAAAACGTCACTAACGCCACCGGAAGTACGTCACAGACACATCCTGGTACTTTTCGACCGGAAGTGTGAGGCTATGTGACGGCGGTTATACTGTGGAATTGTTTGTGATTATCGCTATATATAACATTGTTTGTTTAATAAATCTGAACAGCATATAATTCCCTGGTAAGACGTACTGCAAGTGCTATAACTAAAACGATAGTACAGTACATAAGTTAATCTTTTCATTCGAAGATCCGTACAAGTGAAGCTAGTTAGCAAACACCGTTAATTAGCTGGCTTTTATACAACAGATAAGATTTACAAAAGAACATTATACAGTATTTCTCAGGTGACAGATTAACACTGTGTTGCGTAAACTGAAATATTTCTATATTTTACATATTTTTCCAGTTTCTCGTAGTTAGCTTGCATGTTATTTTTGAATGTAACAATCCCCGATGCTAACTCGCCTTACCACTAGTTTTTTTCTGCACAGAATCAGCATGGAGGGCTCTAGTTACGACGACAGTGATGACATTTCCTTTATTTTATGTGAAGTAAGTGTATCTGAAATTTAGCGCCATGATTATTTTTTGGAAATCTCGTTTGATAGTTTTCGGTCAACCAAGCGTCCCTAACATTAGCCAGCTGTGAGCTATGAATTGAAATGTAACATGTACATATATTTTCAGGTATGTAATGCTAAAATTAGAGGAGAAACGCAGTACAAGATACATCTGACTGAGAATCAGCACCTAAAGGTAAGTGGGAGTATGCAGGTACTTTATTGAGCTATGATTCAAATACAGTTTTATTCATCTTTGTTAAATTCATTGTCATGGTTGAATGGCAGCTATAAACAAAATGTGATACGGGATCAACTATCAACATACAGGCAATATCTTCACTGATCCTCTACACATTAAACAGTAGAAGAGCACATGGATAAGTATTATGATTGACTAATTTTGATTTAGCAAAATAAGAATCGTATCACTTACCTCTTGCCACGGACAAGGTCTTATTCTCTTTAAAGGAATCACTCTGCAATGATGACGAACGACTTGTGGCTGTAAAGTCTAAGCACCAGATGGCAGTGGACTCCTACAAGTGTCCTACAATAGTCCATTTTTTATTTGCACTTGAAGTCTGGCTGTCTCAGGAGACTGGGTCAGGTGACAGGCTGCTTTGTTTCAGTCCACATGTTCTGTGTTTGATCATTCCATATACCTCGCTATGGACTGGCATCCCATTCAAGGTGTACCCCCTGTATTATGCTCTGTGCTGCCTGGCCTGGAATAGGCTCCAAGTTCCATGCAAACCCAGCCTGAAGAACTGGTTAGAAGATGGGTGTATGGATCCAGACTAATATCTGCCTTTCTTTCCCTCATGTTGCTAGTAAACTGCCTGCACTGGATTCCTTCACTTGCATAATGTCCTACTACATTTTGAACCATTAGATTCCTTATTTTTGCAAACTTCACTCCTGGAGTAAAACCCTCTTTCCTACCTCCCCATGTTCAGTTCTGCTACTATGTCAGTCTCATAACCAGAAAAAAATCTTTGTACTTTTCCTTTGGGGGGATCCTGAATTTCATTCATTAAATAAGTTCCATCATTTGATTCTGGTTTGTATTAGTAAAAATTGTAAGTGCGCCTTAATGGAACGTTTTTGTAAATGTAAACAAGGCAGTACCTATTAGATGTCACTTTGCTCTGCAGTTATTAGACCGTCAGCCTTTTTCTGGTAGAATCTCCATGGTCACTTGTTCTTCCTTATTTCCAGCTCCAAGCTTGATGCTCATTATTTGCACTTTGTTGCTCTGTGAGCAGCAGGTCATCTTCCAAGCATAGCAGATGCTGTGTACTGTCTGGAACACCATCGTTTCAGCTACATGTTTGTTCCACCTGACCTTTCCTCACAAACCTTAAGGATTATCCTCTCCGTTCAGTCCATTGATTTAGTGACTGTTCTTGTCTTGTTCTGCAGTAGAAGCCTTCTTTCACAATATGCCATTGAATCAAGCGATTTAATACACCAGCAATGGAACAGACTCTATATTTCTCAGTGTTATGGTCCTAATATCCCTGGTTTCCAGGGATAATTTGAATACCTTCTGAGAATAAATGCAGCAGTATCCTCTTTGAACTCTGATTCTGATTCCAGCTTCTGTTTAAGTCACAAAGGCATAGTGCTGCTTCTCTCTGGCCAAGTCTTTTTGACCCTGTGAAAGGCGGATTCTCGAGCCATAGACCCTTAAAAAGAAAAGCTCTTTTTATTTTTTTGGATAACGTTGCTTGGCTTCAGCATACTGTAAGATGCTTGCTTAACTGAGCCATAACGATGTCACCTCAAGATGATCCAACATATGGCTTTCCATACCACAGAAGAACAAGATGGAAACTCAGGTGTTGCATGATGTTGGAGCTGCGACTCTCCTTTCTAGTAAAATTATCGGCAGACTCCTCACAAGTTAACCAACTAAGTGACCGTTTTCAAGTCTGGCTTTCCACAGCCATCTCTAATGTATATGTCAAGAACCGATTTCTGGGCATTGAAAGTAAGCTTTCCTGGCACACAGCACATGCATTAGACGACAGGCAGCTCATTGGTGTTTAGATTGCGTGATGGATTTGAGCAGTATGCGGTGTGTTTGCCATTTGAGATGAAAGTGTGCACTCTGTCTGTCATAGTGAGTGAGAGACGGTACAGAACCATAAGCTGTGTGGTGAGTGTGTGAGATTCACAGACCTGCGGCGGTTAATCCCTGGCAAAGGCTGCTCTGTTTCACGGAACTCCATCATGTGGTGCTGTGTCGGCTGCATCAGTAAGGCCTTTTGCAAGCTGAAATCTCTCCCCTGGCTTGTTGCTGACTCCTTGTGCCTGTTTTCTCGGCTGCTCCACCCAAAACGCCCCACAGAAAGAGGATGCACTGATCGCCCGCGGTAAGTGCCCGCGTACATTCCCCGTACATGTGCACCCGCCGTTTTTGTCTCACACCTGTAATATTCACAGTTAACCTGCCATGTATTTGCAGGTTATATGTGTGCAGCTTCTTGCAAGCGTGGTACAGTCTCACAGACCAGTTCAGCTTTAAATTGTTATACATACTTTTCTCAGATGGGCTGATATGTCTGTGTGCTGTATCCATGGTTTTTGTTTTTTGTTAGTATTTCCTGGAGTAAGTATTCCACCAGTTCAACTAATGAATATTTTCCCTGCAAAGAAGTATGAATTAAGTTTGCAGCTGATTTAGAGGGGTGGGACCGTTATCTCATAACGACTGGACCGGATGTTTTACAATTTCATCACCTTTCTGTTTGTCCCTTATTGTTCATCAGAAGCTCTGGCCCATGATCTTTGTCTATACACTCAGGATGGAACCAGTTGCCTAGCAACAACACCTGGCCTTTCTATGCAGAGTTGCTGTTAGGGTAACAGTAAAATTTGTCTTCCCACATACATTGTGCACACAGGCGGCTTTTAGCTTCACGTTTTTCTTATTTTTCTGAGAGACCAACTTTCCTCTGCTTAACTGGACAAGCACCAGTCTCACCATAACTGGGTACCTTTTCACGATACTGTGAGACAAAGTCCCTGGAGGGACTCTGCTGTTGTACCCTTGAAAAACATGCTACACATGAATTGCTGCAGAAACGCCAGAGGAAGAAATATATAAAATATGGTGAAATGGTTGCTCTGGTTGCTGAGCAGCGACAGCTCTAGTTTTTATTGGAGTTATAAATTATAACCCATAATGGCCCATAATGAAAGCAGGAGCTCTGACTCACACTGTGCCTGATGTCTGGTTGCAAACTCAAGCATAAGAACTGATACATTGGGAAGATGCCAGAACATCTGGATCTTTCCATCGTCACGGTACACAGGTGAGGTTGAGCTTAAAGCTCTAAAAATCCTCGATTAGGACTTTTAGGCTACCCTGCCTCGCTCTGGACGCGTCCAGCATCACTAGTGAGGGTGCCAAGGTCTGGTAGCTCTCTGTGCCAGGGACAGATTCATGGCCTCCACTAACCATTTGGCACCGCAAACAGCAGCTGACGGTATTTTTCTGATTCCACCTGGGAGAGGATCCCTTGAGCGAATCGGCATTCGCTTCAGACCGTTGGCAAAATAAGCCTGATCAGCCTCTGGTTCAAAAGCTTCAGGCAGAGCTTCCATCTTGTCACCACGGTTCAATTCAGTGGCAGAGCTCTGCTTCAGAGTTTTGGCCGCAGAAATGGAAGCTCAGCACAGCCGCTCTGTAGTTGGCTGCCTGATTGGACAGAATTTCTTTCCCATTTTCATCCAAAGGAATTGCAACATCGCTGGTGACATGAAGAAATATGGAAAGTCAAAATCTCAAGTGAAGAATTACAGTTCAGTTTTGAGCTCTGAGTTGGCCTGTAGTTCCTGATTTGTGCCTGAACATTTCAGCATCTTTGGAAACTGATGGGAAATATAAAACCCCTCATTTACCTGTGGGAGGGTTTGAAAGAGATTTTTGTGTGCGTGTAAATTTTTTTTATACTTTGAAATATTTTAGCCCCTCCCACTTGTGCTTTTAAATCATGGCTATAAATCCTCCATTCCTGATCAGTTCAGTAAAGTGCACTAGGCTGAGATTTTTGTTGCAGCTACTCGGTCTGCTTCCACTAACGTCACCACTGTAATACCTGCCCATACATACAAAGTTGAGAATTTTTAAGTTGAGTAATATTTTAATGGAGAAATAAAATGCATTTTGCCTAATGGTACAAAATAAGCTTTGTCATAATTCTTAAAGTGAACGTTCAAGCACAACTAATGTTCTTCATTTTATGACAGTAAGTAAGACCTTGTGAGTTAGACCGGGGATGTGTAGGGCAGCTCGAAATGCAGTGATCCCTGGCATTTATCAAATTTGACTGTCGCAGGGCTCTTTAGAAGAGAGAAGCCCCTACCAAAATGGACCGGTATATGCCAGTACATTGAATACTTGCAGCTGGATGAGCCCATAATTGGTAAGAAATACTGTCCCTTTTTCTTGCCGTCGATTGGGTCTTGATTGACTTGCGTGAGCCTCAGCTCAAATAGCAGCTTGAGAGAAAGCAAGGGAGATGCTCTCCAACCCACAGCTACGGTGTACTTGCATGTTATTGGCTTGTTCAGAAAGGACTGCATTAGTGGCCTTTACCACAAACCTGCTCTAGATTAAACTACGACTTCAAAAAAGTAACATTGGCAATAGGGATGCTCCGATCAGGATTTTTGCCACCGATACCAAGTACCGATTTTTTGTCATGGTGATCGGCCGATACCAA
>JAODJU010000046.1:3331409-3365616 GCA_026776725.1 Gnathonemus echidnorhynchus
AGTTGTTATATTGACTGCTGTCATTAAAAGAAACACATGAACACCATGAATCCTGTCGGTGTCCATCTGCCCCCCCCATATACCTAGGGGAAACACTGTTCACTTTACATACATACAAACCTATGCACCTTTGCTAACTTGTTTTTGGTTTTTGCATTATTAAGGATCCCAGTCTTGCAAAAAGAAAAAGGCATTAAGTTCTTTACATGTTATGTGAATTTGGTAATCCCTTTATGAGCATGGCCAGTTGTAGAAAGCCATACTGCTGAGCTAGACACACTGAGAACGCTGGTAACAGATGGTCTGCTCCAACTCTCACTGCCATTAAGATGAGTCAGTGATCTACAGTGACTGCCACACAAAACGTACTCCTGGCGGTTTGTATACCAACAACTTAACTGCATTTCCAAGACGTATACGTAGATGCACATACATCCAAACATCTGCTGTGCAACCAGATACACACAATCTTCTATACATACAAAATTTTCAATATCCAGACAGGCATTCCACATTTCATTCAGGACCAGAGAATATTTTATGCTGAGATTCTGACACCTTTGCAAAAAGTCAATGCGGGATTGTGAAAATGTCTATCAAGCAAAGAGCACATTTCACAGATTAGCTGCCAAGTCAAACAAGGACAGAGTCTTCTAGAAAAAAGAATGAAGACATTTACTGAAATACTCTATTCCAATTCAGAGGAAACTTCAGCCAGAACATGTAAATAATTAGGAACAACTCCCACAGCCCTGTAGAACCCAACACCAGAATCTTAAGGGGAGATTTACTGCCTGAATTAAGGAATGCTGACTGACAGTGCAAAATCGTAAATAAAATGGCAACCCAACTAGAGCAAAAAATGCACAGAGATGCGCATTATGACTACATTCATTGTAGGTGCAGGCACACAATATAAAAAATAGTAACAGCTGCAGGCTGGACGACAGATGTTCACATTTTAACCACATGATCGCAATCATTTTCACATAAGCAACTAAAAGCAGGACCAACCATGATGCATGAACTCACATGGAGAAAACGTCTTCTCAAGCATTTTTTACTGCTGCGAAGTTACCCCATGTGTACACTTAATTATAAACTGTCTTCGCTTAGCAAGCTCAAGGTTTACCGACTTAAGAGAAAATCACGTAGCTGTAATGTAATAAATACGGTGTTATCCGATATACTTGCGTGCAACCTTACGGGCTCTCCAATAACTTACGCCACAGGTGGTAGATACTAGAGGTACATAAATGCGACGCAGAGAAGTAACAGCGTGTGCATTTTGCTTTCAATGACTTGAGAAATACTGTATAATTAATCCTTAATTCACAGGCACGAATATGCACCGCGCATAGCTGTTTCCCGCTGCAGTAGGGAAGCCCCATCCTGCTGTGCGCCACCTAATCCTAGGATGAAACCATGAACACGGGATATAGAAATAAACAAAAACAGTGTGCTCACGATGGATAATTGAAAAGATAATATCAAATGTCATGCCGTTTTGAACTAAATGATGCGATGCGACACGCTCGCACCGTCCGTCTACAGGCGCAGGCAGAGCAACACTGCGGCGCGTCGCCGCCATCCGCTTGGAAAACGACAAATCCTCAGGCTGACATCGATATAGATGGCGTTTTCCCCACCCAGGAAGGAGAAGGTGAGCCTGGGCGGCCTACTGGCTGCGGCTGTTTGGTACTGATAAAATACTAATGCAGAAGCGTGGCGCGCCAACAAACGGCAAACAACAATCGCAGCAGTGACGCGCACCGCAAGATTAGATAAACACCGTTATTATTATTAGTAGTAGCAGTATTTATACATACAGGCCAGAAATAAATATACCCCACATAAACCCCTGTATCCGTTCCAGAATCGCAGTGGCCATCCGGAATTTTCTAACTGCATCACTTGCATCCATCTATGGCCAAAAACACGAACAATCCATTTCACCCACGACACGTTGAACTTTAACAAGGACAGAGGCCTTATGCGACTAGTTAACACACCGTCCCCCACCTACCGGGTCAAGATACCCGAGATTTAATCCAATTTCAGAAGAAATGGCTGCCGTGAGCAAAGAAAACAACGGAGAACAACAGACGGTGACGGGTCGCCGACCGGGGCCTCCGGCCTCGAACCTCAGTACCGGGTGACGTTTAGCTTCAGCTGCTTCCCATGTCTGAGTCAGCCCGATAACACCGTACGTCGTTCGAGAAATGTCTGATAAGCAGAAATGCCACTCGCCCCCCACCCTGTAACGACAGGCCGGTCCGTGAGCTTAAAAATAAAAGGCAGACCGACCTTTGTCTCACAGTTTCATGGAAATTCCTGTTATTTCTTCGGTCTCTGGTTATCCAGTAGCCACCTACTGCCGACAACTCGCGTACCCGACTGCCGACTCTGCTTCAGCCGCGAACTGGCGCGTCACGCGACGGCCCCGCGTTGTCGTCACATGACGGGCGATGGGGTGCGCAGGAGGTGGTGGGGGGGGGTCCGCTGTTTGACCAGCTGATTATTAATTCCCTTAGTTTGCTTGAGCATATCTAAGGGCGAAAAATCCCCTAAATGTCACTTATACAGCACTTAAAAATCTGACCAGAGCAGACCGTAATATAAACTTAGTAACGAATCCACTCACGGATATGTATATTAATGTATTCAGTCTTGAACACCGCATATATGTTCCAGAAATTTCCAGTTCAATCTGTTGTATCCAATGCTTAATCTGGGTTGCATAGTTCACGACAAAAAAAAAATAGAACGTCGTATTTAGGCGTTAGATAGTGGATTGTAATATATCCACACAATTTGTGTGTGTGTGTGTGTATGTAAATAATTTTAAAACCCACCAGCAAGCTTTCTTCTGCATTTTTAAACAAGTTTTAATTCTTCTGGGGCATGGTCCATGTTGGAGCGCTTTATCACATTAACAACAGTTCTCACATTGCCAAAACAGGATAAGTTACTGTAAAATAACAGCAAATGGAAGTGACAAGTCATCAGACCCGCTGATAGAAACAGGTGATACGAATTCAATCGAACGTTCGATTAAAATAATCGGTTATGGGGGGGCACTACTTCCTGCCGCACTTTGTTCAATTACTTTTATTGAAACTGTATAATAATAATAATGTTATTATAATAAGCATGCTGTAGCTTTTTAAATACAAATTGGCAATTGCCTGATAAAATCGCAGGTACCTAAAGAAATTTCCTAACATTTTGTCTCAAATGCTTCAAAAGATTAAAACAATACGAAAACCAAATTAAATCATATATCGTACCTTAGGTTATTAATATGTAGAATGTGTAGGCCTTAAAACTATATTATGTTTGCCTCAGCAAACGCTGTTTCCAAGGGCTCTATAACCAAGGGGATACGTTTTCCAAAAGCATATAGTTGCTAAGAACGTTAGCATCTTACATAGCTGGAGCCATGCAACTGAACCATTCCAGCTAAGCTGCTAACGGGAGATTTTGGGAAACGCATCCCGATTCTTAGATCTTAACTTTCGAGCAGCCTTTCGGTACCATCAGAATAGGTAACTCGGTGAGTTTCGGGTGTTGGGAGTCTCGCCAAGTAAGCGGTTCAGCCAAACTACTAAGTAATGTTGTCGATTCATGAGCGATTCGTTCTTATTTGAACCGGCTTTAAGTAATTCGGTCGATTTTAGCGAACGAAGTTATAGAGACGTAGCACAAACCCAACAGATTACGGTATGCGGAAGGGGTATAAATTTATCAGATAATTTTTTGGAATGTAATAAATTTGTTCTAAATGACAAAGTTTTTGTTTAAATTGGTTTAAATTTGATAATCGCTTCGACCGATTCACTGAAAAGTAACAGTTCCAAACAACGATTCGATCACGAATCGACTAGAAACCCTTTGTTCTGTGAAAACAGCGCGTCGTACGTGTTTGTTTTTTTTTTTTTTACCAAAACCTGTTTGACTTAAACGTGATTAATGACATCCGAAGGGTGACGGTCTAAATGCATTTCAACGTAAAGTGTGCGGTTCTTAAGTAGCCTGCACATGAATAAGAAATGAACATTACTCATTTTTTTTCCTAATGAAGAAGTAGAGGTGATCTTGTGTTTTAAACAGAATACGAATGTGTGAGAGAGGACCACGGCCGCATGTTTCAAATTAGCCTGTGACCAACAATTCATTGCAGCGCCTTCCTGTTCCCTTTTCAGAATAATGGGGACCGACCTCAACTACCAATCCTGACTTTTCATAACAGACCTGAAGCTGTGCTCCTGAACTCGTGCAATTCAAAATATATTTTAATACCCCGAGCAAATCCACAATTATTCGTTCTTTTTATAGGCCTACCTGTTGCTCTGATTTTTTTTGTAGTTATTTGAAACTTCAAGTTATATTGAGATTTTATCTAACATTTTCAAGGTATTAATAGTTGAATAGTTGTAATCATCCAATGTCTGTTGCATTAAAGTTATACAATATTTCCGGTTTTAACGAATTATAAAACGAGTTTTGTTTTAATATTACAAATGACCATATCGGGAAAAACAGAAAGAACATTTAATTTTTTTTTTAAGTGCTGGGATGGTAAATGAAACACCCCACAACTGTGACGTCATCCTACAGGCCCAATTGTCTTCTTTAAGGAACCGCTCTTAAGAGTGGCATGTTTATGAGAGATATGAGCAAAAACATTGAGGATAGACTGGTTTAAAATGTATTTTAAATTGCTTTGGCAAACAAGATCTATTTCTTTGATATAGTGTTTGGAGGTGACAGTGGTGTAGTGTAGTGGTGTAATGTATGGTCTGAGTGTGACCCTGTGAAGGGACTCTGTTCTTTATCCCCCTTCTTGGTTGCAGAGAACATCCATAGTGGTGTACTCTTGTTAGCAGGCTTCACTCTGCAGTTCTGCATCTTGTGATGAGTTCCTGCCCTTCCAGCTTTGATCGTCGTCCTCTCCAGGTCTCCCAGCTTTCTTTGCAGCCTCTCCATACCTTCCCTTCTACCCTTTTGATGCTCACTGGGTCTGCCGGTTCCTCAGCAGGTTGTCCAGTTCACTTTTGTTGATGGTTCCGTACGCCTGGGAGTAGCTCCCCAGTTTAGCCCGGGGGTCTCCCGATGCCCCTACGTTGGACTGGCTCTGGAAGACTTTCTTACTGAACCTGGGAGGTGGTCGTACGTCTCGTGACTGGGCTGGCGATCTCTGGTTCTGTCCCGAAATATGACGAGAAGCGCATGCATTAGGGAGCCGATCCCGGGGAACTTAGCGGCGAGGACTGACGTGATTGGCGCATACCAGGCGGGCAGAGGTGACTGTGATGCCAGACACAGCGGGCTCGTCCCTTCTCAGCAGCGGGTTGAGCTGGGGTCGTGTGAGCGTCAGGGAGAAAGAGCGCGTGCGGGTTACGGGGGAGGGGCCACCGCGTTGCCATGGATCTGGGGCAACTGAGGGCTGGGAAAATGGCGGGTGGAAGGTGAAATGCAAGCTGATGAATTCTTCAGTGTACCGCTCTTTCTACTAATAAATTAAAAAAACAGTATAACAGTTTTCATTACTCAATGAATGATTAATTGTTCTTAGCTCAAACATTTACTTAAGCACATATTGAATAAATACAACATTAGTTTTGTATACATTTCACAATTATATATATAAAGGGCAGTTAATAAGACACAATGTACCATCCTAGAAATATCGACATTACAGATAATCCAGAATCAACCAAACGATAAAAGTGATTAAGAATTGAGGTGGTGGTGAAACCCAGGACCCCCCCATCAGCACGGAGGGCAGCTACTGAGCCCGGTATGAGTGACAAATATACGGGTGGCAGACTCTCCTGGGACCAAAGTGGCTAACCAGGGGAATCCAGTAAGAGCAGGACCCCTGAGATATCCAAAGTCACATGGTCAGTGATCAAGAACTTCAAGATATATGCAGGATGAAATCTGGAAAATGTGCCATTATATATTGTGCTTGGAGAGACTTGGGTCCAGAATTAAACCACACAGCCAATCAAAACACTGCTTATATTCTAATGACATTCTTAGTAGGAGGAAATTCTACACGGTAACCTTCCTGTAAGTGTAAAGAAAATGGAAATATTGTGTTTCACCTCTGTAGCAATTCCACTTTTAAACATGGGCTAAAATGATAGCATTACTGCAATTAAAAGGTGTGCATATGAGTGTGTGTGTGTGTATTTTTCACATTGTTATTTTATGACAGGTTGGTTTGTATACAGACCTTACCACTACACTCCATTAAACACAATAGTCTGTAATCACAATACTTGAAATTAAACGGCAGCTGCTTAAGCTGGTAACTGTATGCAAAAGTACTAAACTCACGTTTGAAACAAACTGAAAAGCCGGACTCACTGCGCTGCCGTTGGCGCCCTCTGTTGGTCGCGTGATTATACTCTCCTGATATTTCTGTTCTGCAGGTGGCTTGCTGGCGGTCACAATTCGTTGGTGGCAGGGCTGCATTGGTATGTTGGAGACTGGCTTGATCACACCATCTAAAAAGCAATAACAAGGAGTAAGGAGAAAATTAAAGTTCACCTGATATGATCGCAGAAAGCAACATGTGGATCATTCCAGAATAACTTGACATAAACAATATTAATTTGAAACCAGAACTTACTTCCTCTTCACTACTAAAGTTACCACTCAGAGAGGTTATGATCTGAATGTACCTCTTCCGTTCCAGATATGTAATCAGTTCAAAATAAGAATATAAGAATTCTGCCAAATGAAGTGTGTGTGTGTGTGTGTGTGTGTGTGAGAGAGAGATTAACTGGTGTGTAAAAGCCCAATTATCATGACAGTATGTGTGAGGATCAGGTGTCCCTGGTCACAAAGGGACTGTCTGTTTAAAAGGCTTTGCTTGTCTTCGGTTTCAGGCAGCTTTTGACACCTCATTCATTAGTCAGCAATATTTCATCAGAGCAATTTATGTTTTAACCATTTATACAAACAGATATCGAACTGGGGCAGTTTAGCTACAAGTAACACAGTCAAGGGTTCAATACTATGAGCCAGTTCATACATTCTCCCCTCTACAAGTCTACCGCGTGCTGTGTGGACGTCCTCTGAGGGTGACGTACGGGGCAGAGTGAAGGTGATACTCACTGGGGATGTGCGTTATAGGGTTGTAGGTGGTCTTGCTTGCTTCAGGGCTGACTGTAGGGCTCGTCCTCTCTTTGGTAGGCTGGGATTTGGGAAGTTCCTTCTGCCTGTCCTGCACCTTGCTTTGCCTGGTTGCCCCCTCACCTTGGGCCCTGGAGTCACCACCTGCTCTGGACTCCTCCTTCTCCTTCTGCTGGGCCTGGCGCTGCATGTGAAGGCTGGTTCTCCGCTCCAGGATCATCTGACACATAGAAGCGGGTCAGTTCTCTTATCCAGCAGGGCCACCAGCCTGCGTTTGACACTTGCCAGCTACCTTGATGTACAGAAGGTACCATCACGCCCAGATAACACCAGCTCCAAATCACAATGCGCACACTGCGCTCTAGTCAGCGTACATCGTATAACTTATTGCGGTACTGTGTCACAGAGAGCTGGACGTCATCGTCCACCGGCAAGACCACATCGTAGTCTAGACTCGGCTCCTTGGCTGGGTTGTGGAACCTGCAGGGGGACAGAGAGAGAACAAGAGGAAAGGAGCCATGAGGATATCTCAGGACTACTGAGAAGACACCTGCGCTCCACAACAGCACATGAAGCTAGCAGGTGAAACATCTGACTCAGCAGACAGAGATAATCCACAGCACCGAGAAAGTCATCAGCAAGACACGAGTAAATGCACCCATCTATCTATCCATTTTCTGTACCCGTCCTATTCAGGGTCGTGGGGGTCCGGAGCCTATCCCAGAAAGCTATGGGCACATGAGTAAATACATAGAAACTTAATTTTAAAAGGGTGGGGGTTTTTTGTAGTGCACCTCTAGGGACAGTCTAGCAGCCTATGATACAGGTGAAGTCTAATAAGTTCAAGTTGTGTTGCCAGGTTAGGGAATCTTATACATGCACAATATTTAATGCAGGGTATTATGGGGTGGTGTAGGCTGCCCATAGGCAATTCGAGGCTTTTCTCATCGGCGCTGCAAGGGTGGGATTCATTACAAGCTATGCCAAGCTGAGACACACTTGTACATTTATTGTGAATACATTTCCAATATACTTATTATTACACATTGAAATGAGTAACACAAGCCACAATTTCAAATATAACTTTACAATATAACTGAACTTTATTGAAATTGAATATATTTAAATAGCATTTTCATCAGACCAGTATGGGGTGCAATGGCACCCCTGGTAAAATCATCTATCAGGTGGAAGTGTAAGCGTATGTATGGGTTAGTTATTGACAGAGTTGAAAGGGAACCCCTTAGTATTCAGTAGATGGGCGGTATGGTGACTCAGTGACCAGCACTGTGGTCTCACTCCTCCACTACAAAGTCACATGGTTTGTCTGAATTAGTGTCTCTAAATTGTCTGTAGTATCTGCTTGTGTGTGCTTGGGGGGGCCCTGTGATGGACTGGCACGCCATTCTGGGGGTTCCCTTGTGCTTTCTGGGGTAGGCTTACCATGACCCTATACTTATACTTACCCCCCCTCCCTTCTGGAGGTCGTCACTACTCCTCTACAGCCAAGCCCCCTCCACTAGCTCCCCGCCCCCACTGCTGGGTGCTCCCTCCCACCTGGAAACGTAGGGGTGTCGTAGGGCCTGCTCAGCCGTCATTCTCTTGTCTGGGTTGAAGACCAGCAGGCGTTTCAGAAGGTCCAAGGCATCTGGGGGCACAGAGGACGGCAGCATGTCCTCTAGAGGAACCTGCGGCCTAGTAGCACCACCAACAGCCAAGAACATGCACTCAGAATTAAAATTATTACTGAAATACAGTGGAGTAGCCCAGTGGCCGCACAGCGCCGGGGCTGGGAGCTCGAATACTGCCTCCACTGCAGCTTGCATGTTCTCCCTATGTCATTCAGGATTTCCCCCACTGTCCAAAATCATGCAGTTAGACTAACTGGCACATCACTGCACGTGTGAGGGCGTGCATGCAGTGCTTTGTGCTGTTAGCAGCAGCGCCCGGGATGCTAGGCGACGGTGATGTTCTCATAAGCCATCAAAGGAAGGTCACGGTGTCCGACTCACCGTAGCAGCATCCTCTGGATGACCGAAGAGCCATACTCCGACTTAATGGAGCACACATCTGAAAAACAAGATGAAAAACAAGATCTTCATAATTTGACGTCTGCCCCATGTCATGGGCCCAGTTCCTGCTGAATTCCCCGTGAATCTAAGGCAGAGAGGCACATATTATAACCCAAAGCAGACTGCAGTCGATTTTGCGTGTCAGCGGTCCTGCGTTGAATTTTGGTGCCAAACACCGATTGGCCCAAAGCTCCAGTGGCAGTTTTCTAAGTGGCTTTCAAGCAAATGAGGAGCCGCACTGCTGATGCACATAACAGCGGTTTGCTTTGTATAAATGTTTATAGTCGGCATAAAACAAACAAACAAACAAACAAACAAAGCCAAAAGCTCGAACAAACAAAAAGCACGCAGGCCACCCACCCTAAGCCCCTCGGCAAGTCAGAAAACTGATTTGTTAAAAAACAAGAATTAAAAAAAAATTATAGACTTACATGACTTTGACTGAAAGTTACTCATGAATTCACTTGTTTATTCAGTAAGGTTAGCCAGCAAAATTTAACAAGTATGTATAAATAATGCTACTAATCACTGTTAGACTGCCTGAAGCACCTGCTTATCAATTTCTCCAGAAACCTCCAAAACTTTAGATTTTACTCTTATTGAAACAACTTGTCACAAACATCCAGGCCCCAAAGGCCTTAATAGGTCCTGTGGCCCAAGGTCACATGAGGACTGACCTTCTGGCGTAGGGTGTGGGATGGTGCTCATGATCCTTTCGATCTGGTTGATGGTGGAGGTTCCTGGGAAGAGCGGCTTCCCCAGCAGCATCTCACCCAGGATGCAGGCCACGCTCCACATGTCCACGCCTTTCGTATACCTGCAGGACAGGAGCACCTATCACTGCACAGCGTTGACCAGCAGGAGGCCAAACAGACTTTTGCCGGTAACGGGTTATTATTTAACCGGCTTTGCAGATAATCTGTGTGGTCTGGACATTAAGGGTGCAGACCTTCCAGGGTGATCTCCCCAGTTCATGGAGAGGGAGTTTGTGCTGTACCTGGAGGAGCCCAGCAGGATTTCGGGGGCTCTGTACCATCTCGTTGCCACGTACTCCGTCAACGCGGGGTTCCCAGCATCTTCCTGGATCTGATAGAGGGAGCGGGCCAGGCCAAAGTCACACAGCTTCACGGAGCAGTCTGTGTCCAGCAAGATGTTGGAAGGCTGGAAACAAAGAGATGAAGACAAGATCCTAGATCGTCATGCAGTATCTGGATTCAGGCCAATTCATATTTTGCTTTTCTGTACGTGTTTTCGGTTGCAGACTAGGGGACATGACGCAAGTTTCATCATCGGGGTTTGGTTCAGGGCACGCAGCCATGATTTTTTTTTTGTCTGGTGGAAATTATGCACATTGGCTGACTAGGTTTCCAGTAGGTGGCAGCACTGACTTTCACAGATCAAGAGGTCAATCAAGAAAGAGTAGAGGAAGAATAGTTGTTATTGTTATTGTAGCTACGGAGAACCCGCATATCTAATATTTCATACTGTCCACACATTATACTGCGGTATGCAGTATTTCTAATGTAACACTACTCCGACATTTTGAAATCTTGTCAATAAAATTCACTTAGTGGGGGGCAGGTCTCAGCCTATTATTCATAAGGATTCCATCCGACTAGTAGGGGGTGCAACTGTCATAAGGCTTTGAAAATACTGAGGTCCGCTGTATTACTTTAATGCCGTCCAAGCCTAGTAACAATTTTAAAACTTAATAAAAGTTTACCCATTTCACTAAGCTGCCTGTATTTGTTTTTTGCAATACATCTGCCCTCTGATGGTCTGGTGTAATATCACCACTGTATGCGTGCACAGACCAGGACTATCTACATCCAAGGACAAATACACGATGTCCTATCTGCAGGCTGAAAACGCACAGAAAAAAGTGAAGAAAGAGCTAGTGTTTATGGTCAGCACTGCCCCAAATGCAGCAACCATTTTTACACATTTTAAATTTACCTTCTGATCCCTGTGGATCACGTTGCCAGAGTGCAGGAACTTGGTGGCCCTCAGCACCTGGTACATGATGTAACGCTTGTGAATGTCCTTTAGAAGGTTTTCTTTCTTAATCACCATGTGCAGGTCTGTCTCTGCGTGGGGACAGGAAGAGGACAGCCATTACAAGACAGCAAGACCTGACTGCTGTAACAGATAGGTGGCAATTACACATCACCACACCATCCTGCTACCTGGAGCCGGTAGCAAAAGCAAGTGATGTGCAATCATTAAGACAACATCCATAAATCAAACAAGATGTATAAAAGTGAATGCAGATCGTGTGGAATCTTTAGCATATTAGCTTACGTGGAGAGAATCCAGGAAAGTGGCTGAATGAAAGCTCAAAAAGAATCACCCAAACCAACGGAAAGACAATTATTAGTCAATTATTAAAGGTTAAGTGAGAAAATTACAGACATACAGAAAGTTACAACAACAGAAAGTTTAGGAATCTCTGTTAAAATGTACAAATTTTGTGCCATTTATTAGATGACATAAAATTAGACATGAGACTATAAGGAATGTTGTCTAACAGTATTACAAAAGTAACTCCTAGCACAAATGTGCCCCCAATAAAATTATGACCAAACAGTAACATTTTACTTGAGGGGGCACAAGTAACTTAGTAACTCATTTACTACTTAAGTACAAATCATGAACAAATATATTTACTGCGTGAAATACATGAACCGTTATGATTGATTAATGATGAACGAACATGGGATCAGTACGTAACTAACACTTACTTAATGCATCAATTAATCAGAAACTAAGAGCATACTACTACACCATTTGTGCTTACTGAACAAACAAAGTATGTATTACATTGCAGGTGGTGCAACTGAGAAATATGGACGATGCATCATTTAGATGAACGATGCAGTTAACGAGCTGGCATAGTGTCCTCCTGGCTGGGTGGGGTAAACAATCACCTCTCAGCAGCTCAGTGACAACCGGTGTAGCTAAAACAGGAAAATGCCCGAATGCACCATCTCTTTGGACCCAAAGGTCTGTATAGTGCCGCTGTAATGGCCCACAGTACATGACATTATGAATTCAAGGGAAATTCTTGTTATGTGACCATGTGATACGATATTTGATTCCATTGACCTTATATCCTTCTAACCATTACAAGGATCTTCAGAACCTCAACATCTAACGCTCAGTCTGTAGAGACATTCAGCTGGTCTTTGACATGTCTGAGAAGAGTGAGAGAGAGACACTGCCAGCTTTCACTGCATCATGCTGCAGTGTTGGCCGACCCACAGAGGGTAAACTGCAGGGATAAGTGTGGACTCAGCTGCCAAGGCGGCTCACACCCTTCGGAAACTGCTGGACCTCCGACTCTCAGTATCTATGTGCATTTTCTGGAAGCATGTTTTCAGCTCAGTCATGCCTACTGCTGATTAATCCCCAAAACCCACTCAACCACCAAGCTTGACACTGCAAGTATTACAAAAGCTGGGATGCAAGAGATCACCCACTACTAACCAGTCAGGAAAGAACTTGTTGGCCTTATCAATCAAAACACAGCGAACTTGTCTGGATTACATGGGTATATCTCAAGCTACGTGGAATTTGATGAAAATGATAGCCGCACATAAGATGTAAAACATACTCAACAAACTAAGGAGTCATACTTGCACTTAATGTACATGATCGAACAAAAATCGAACATACAATATCCCTATGCACCTTCAATTCAAATTCAAATTGCCACCAACAAGGCACACTAGCTCAGAGAACCTCTCACTCCACTAAGCACCACCAACCATCCATAATAAGCATCCTCACCCATGTATTCAAACACCAGGTAGATGTCTTTGTCATTCTGGGCTCTTATTACATTAAGCAGCTTGACGATGTTGGAATGATCTCCAAACTCCTGAGAACAAGCAACAGCAAGTTAATTTCACCAACACTCCAGGGGAAACCATCCAACATAACACTACAACTACAGTATGTGTGTAAAGCCTACACAAGGGTATTAATTCAAATCCTTCTCGTTGTGTATAGTGATATAACTTCTTACCTGCAGGAACAAGATTTCACGAAACGTCCTCTGTAGATTCAATTAATAAAAACAATTAGACAAAGCAATAATTTCTGCTGCAAAAATCTAAGGATTTGAACAACATGTTACTTTTATCCTTGTCTTGTAGTACCACAATCCGCAAAGGATCAGAATATCCAGTTGGAAGATCACAGTGCTGACACCATTTCCCAGACCCATAATTTGCTTGATTCCCAGTTTGTGGTGTCACACCTAAAAGAATTTTTGCCAACCCACCCCACTGATTTTTGTGTTTACATTTGCGTCACATAATCCCACCATATCCCTTACCTGAGCATCAGTCCTGTTCCGAAAAGCATCAAATATCTTTTTCACGGCCACAACTTCTCCTGTTTTGCGGTCGATGGCCTTCCACACAATCCCGTAGGCCTGGAAGAGGGAGGGGGGGGGGGGGGTGTTGGGGGTCACAGGGAGAATACACAGGCAGATCACACAGCTACCCCCAAGGCCAGCTGTGGATGCTAACAAGCACCATGTGACACTGACTTTATATAAACATTGTTGCTAAGCGACCCTGAATAGGTCCAATTTCAGGGACACAGAGGAAAAAAGAAGAGGGGAAAAACACAGAGATGAGTTGGGGGACATTAAAACACAGATCATTGGGGGTGACACCAGTGGTGAAGGTTAGGCTGGGGAGGCAAAAAATAGCTCCCTGTCTCTGGGGGCAGGTGCTCATTCCAGCGACGAAAGCCTTATCAGGTTGTGCTGTGCTGAGTCACAGCTCCAGGTGGACAAGAGCAATTAAACTGGCTATGCTTTGTTTCATCAAAAGCTGGATAAGAATCTAATTAAACCGACAGGTTGGATGATTAAGTTTCATGCATGCATTTATATTTAAACCAATCTGATTTGTCCATATACAAGACAATGCGGGGTGTGTGTGTGTGTGTGTGTAAACTAGGCCTTCAGTTCACAGTTTAGTGCAATTTCAGTACAGCAGGAAGATATAATTTCTTTTGAAGTGTTTATTAAAACTGCAGTTAGGAACAGCTGTAAACCAAACACAAGGCAATGTCATGACTGTCAACATGTCTGAGTAACAAGACCTAATTGATGCTCATTTGCACACTAAAAATATTTAAATTAAATTCAAAAAATTCAAAAACAAGACTGCAGAATAACAATCATAATAAACTAAATTCCCTGTCACCCTGTATGGTCACATATCTATAGCGATAAACACCCCTATAGCCATCGGTATTCCTTTAGACCTGACTGAGTTTCCTGGCAAAAGCACCTTAAATGCCACAGAGACCCAACTTGCAGAGACGGTTTCTGTCTTGCTCCGCTTATACACACACTCAGATGATGTCGTCTCAAATGAATTAGCACGTCGGATGCCTTTCCAGCAACACAGAAGAGTTCGGTATAACATAGCTGACAGAGTCATGGTCGTATCAACTACTCTCTCTCCAGTGTTGGTGTAATTTATTGGGAAATCAAAATATTCCAAAAGTAGGCCTTTGGGGTCTCCGGCACTCGCCGTAAAGTTAATCCCAAAATGATGTAACTGAACAGCGCACAACAAATACGGGTATCATTATAGATATGTTGTCCCTGGAAATGTAAAGAAAATCCTCAATCAGAAGGGAGTTTGTATAAAGGCAAAGGGTTGAAAAATGCCTGTTCTGTCTATAGTCAAAACGCTACAGTTTTCCCCATTCTTAAATACCCAGAGTAATTAGCTTCGGCAAATCCCCTTTTTTCGGTCAGCAGACTGATTGCACAATACAGACAGTGTGATTTTCAAACCCAAAACAAGGCTTCTCACCAGTTCCTTTGCAAAGGTACCGGCTCATATGTTACCCCCTCCCCGTTCTCTCAGACAGGCAGAGGGCATTGTGCAGCTATTACCATTATATACAGAAGCCTGTGCGACCAAGTTAACGGCTACGAAACTGGACACTACCTTAGTACCTCCATATGGCCAGAAGAATCCGCTCATCACCACCTGCCCCACTTACAGTCAGTCATGGGCTCGCCCCCATTGACATGTATACGTTTATGGTTTAGACCCTGTGTGGGTCTGCGGTTCGTGTAGGTAGCATGTGTCCCTTTTAATGGGGCGACACCTGGAGAAAAAGTTTTAAAAGGACTTCCTTAAAGAAATGTTTCACTTATATAATTTTCTCCCTCTGAACACCGTAAACGACACAAACGAATACTCGTGCTTATACATGCATATGCATAAGCTCAAAGATGTCTACCTGGTAAACTTTTATAACAGCTGCTTAACGATGTTAGGTCACCAGTGCGTTAACTACCTGTTGTACACACGGCAATTTTTAACTGTACATAAAAGAAATACCTATTACCCCCTAAAGACAAACTTTCCACATATACAGTGTACGTGTTAAACGTCTAGGACCCGGTAGACTTACCCCCTTTCCAAGTCGGCGCTTTATTTCATACTTTTGGGAAATGTGCTCCTCCACTTCAGCGACGTTCATGATGCCGATCGACGTTGGATCTTACTGTTTATTATTATGAGGGCGATCTGGCAGATTAAGCAGCAGACAGCAGTGCTAACTTAGGTTCAGAGACGCGAAGTGTCACACTGGCACGAAGCAAGGGGCCGCTGCTCAGGAGCGGCCGCATTTTACGCCGGATCTACGGCCGCTACCTGCCGCAGACCCACCAAGCTGACGCTGCTGGCGGCGGATTAAGTTCCCGGTATAAAATCCAGTTAAACCAGCTGTGGTTTGCATAAAACCGATTGACCTTTTCTATTTAAATAAAGGAAGTTATGCTCCACCACTTTCGCCTAAAGCTTCGTTTTCCTGTAACTAGTCTATTGACTTCCTCACCGGGTTAGTTACTGATCAATCATCGCCATCGGGCGCTTGGACGCCTGCCATTTCACCTCTAGTTGCATTTGAATACTCTAGTAAGTTGTTGGAATGGTGGTGTTTGAGCTTTCGGGACAGTGCACTATGGTCGGGGTTCGGATCCCCCCGTTTGTATGCTGGGTGTAAACTGTTCGGTTTCCTTTGTATTCGTTTGTTGTCCTGGAGACACGGTTCTACAGGACAGACCGGCTTCTGCTCTTAAAGGCGCCGCACACCGTCTCTCGCCTGCGGCGGAACGGAGCGCCATTCTCTAAAAATGTCATATACTGTGTTTGAGGTAACCCCCTTTAACTTTGTTCTTGTGCATGGGTCTGGTCAACGGCGTAGAAGGGGTTGAATTCGAGCAGCATTGTGAGGATTCTTTTCTTTTACTTTCAGTGCATTTAACACCACCGAGCATCCGCAATAGAAAAGGTGATGCAGCTTCAAGACCCCCCAGGATTACAAATGACCTCACCAACATGCCACGATTATCCTGCAACAGTAATGCTTATCTGACGTGGTGCTGAACAACACAGCAAACTCCAAGGAAAAGTATTGTCACCATTCCTGTTTACACTACAGACTTCAGGTTCAACTCTTATCTCATGTCATCCTCATTACCAAAAGGATCAAATTGCCCTATAAACAATGACATTCATGGCATATGTGTTCAGTACTCAGTGACGGACATAGTTTTTATTTTTATTTTGCAGAGACCAGGAGGCAGAGTTGAAGATTTCAGGTCCAGAGAGTACAAATCCAGACCAAGATTTTGTTTCAACCAACCAGTTGAGTACTCTCAACTGTGACTGTGACTCTTCATACTCTACTGCTTGGTTGAAACAAAATCTTGGTCTGGATTTGTACTCTCTGGACCTGAAATCTCCACCTGTGCCTGGAAGGTATTCCACAATGCGGGATTTTCCACATGGGCATATATTATGCAGGGGGGTGGGGTGGGGGGGGTTGGGTTGCAACCCCCCAAATAATCAAAACCAGCCAATGCAACCCCCTGGACCCCCTTAAATGGGTGGAGAGAAATTAAGGAGAGTTTGATTTCATAAAGCGCCAATCACGTTTTTAAGAGACAGCAGCGTTTAGATCTACTCTGTTACTCCTTAAATAGTACGAACATTAATAAAAATAAGTTTGAATAGTAAGAGACTTTGTAATACTAGCAATAAATATGTCTCAAAATACTGGTCGAGACATCAACTGCAGGATGTAGGGTAGGCCATACAGAGGTCATCATACACTATAGATCTGAATCTGGGTTCAGTGCTTGCACACTTTTCTGTGTTTGTGTGTGGGTTGTTTACCAGGGCATACCAATATTGTGGCAGTACTGTGTGTGTTTAGGGGGGGCGAGGGTTCGGAGCTGATTTGGTCCCTACTAATAATGAAACCAATTACTGTAAATAATTTTTTGTTGTTTTTGCAGTATTATTATTGTATTCTCAACAGTTCATTGCTGAATATCTTGTGTACAGTATGCTACTGCAGATTATCAGTGCATTCTGGGAATATTTTTACTGTAAATCTAAATACAGTAATATTAACTGACTTGTAGTCATTATTACTATATAGTTCAAATTGCACAATAAATTTTCTGCTTTTTGTGCTGTTAATTCATCAGTTATCATTTTTCTTATTTTACATCAAAAGCTAAATAACAGTATTTTGTTGTAATAAATACAGTATATTATGTACTGTAGGTTATAGAGTAGCACTGCAAAATCAATTACAGTAACATTTGTATAACAGTATAATTTTGTAGCGTTTGCCAAAAAATAACAATGTAAAGTTGTTTCATTTTACAATAAGCTTAAAAACTACTGTAGTTACACTTACAGTAATTTTACCATGGCATGAAATACAGCAACTACTGGATAATTGTTGCCATTGAGTTACTGTTAATTTGACCATAAACATTTTATATAGTGTGTATTAGTGCCCCACAAAAAGCTCACATAGACTCTCATAATAAATGAAACAGTTTTTAAAAGTATTGGATGTTTGTTCAATAAAACCTCATATATATATATATATATATATATATATATATATTACAGTTCTGAGAGTTCTGTGTCGAATATGTCTAGAGCTCTAGACTGTAGAGAACGATTTCATGGCCTTAATTGCACAGTAAAACTACGCTTCCTTCGTGTCACCAGGGGGCGACGCAGATAACACCGTCGCTCCGTTTCGCGGCTGTATCCTGACCCTAGACTAAAGTGTGCTGTATTCTTTATTCGGTGCCGTAGAGCCCTTATCCAAACGGACTGGATGTGTGGCCTTGCGTTTCATTTATTCATATATTTTCCGCTTCTCTATGTCTGGGTTATATCGGGGGTCCGGCGCTAAGGCGGAAGTAACCCAGGTCGGGTCGCCAAACCACCTCAGGGCATACACATCACTTTTGTAGTTTATGTAGTATAATTTGTATATTGTTGGGGGCTACATTAAATTATTATATATTATAGGGCATCACAATAGTATGGCGCGTATGACTGTGACCTCATACCTGTTGATAGTGGGTTTTACTCCCAACCCCGGCTCTGTGCGCGCGGACTTTAAACACTTTCCCCATATTCATAGGGTGGATTAGTTCTGTTTGTTATGTAGGCATACTGTTTCAAGCAATATACCAAACAATTTAACTGATTAACAGTTATGCGTTTATTATTTTAAATATTGACACCATAACAGAAATAGTAACTATAGTCCTAAAAGTTATACTGAACTGATTAAAGCAAAATTATTGGGGAAAAAAGAGCAGGCCGGAAACACACATTAGCGTATATGTAAATAATTTAAATATTGTTAATAGCCCTAAATGGAACCCAGTCATTTAATGAGGGTACGATCTTAAACCAGCGTCCCAGCGATGAATGTGTGCTGTCTGGGTATGTATGCATTAATGAGACAACTGAAGTAGTCAAAGTAACTTTCTGTAGTAACTAATAACTTTTATATGCAGTAATTGGTAAAGTAATTGAATTACTTTTGAATGACGTACACACTAACTGTAACTAATTACTAATTTTCAGTAACTTCCACAACACTGCATACGACATAGCCTGCAGCAAGTGGTGTCAAAGCATTTAAATGTACTCAAGAAATTTCCTTATAATAATAATAATAATAATAATAACCCGTTATATATTTAGTAACATTTAATACTTCTGTTAATGGCCTTCTAAATTGACCAGAATCGAATGTAAAATTGCATTTAACATTAGGCATTTTATATCTAATACAACATTATTTAAATATGCCATACGTTTTATTTTAGAGATCCAACCAAGCTGAAACGAGCACTTTTATTAAAAATGGACAGGATTGGACTTTTAATTGAATGTGCTACTTTTTTGTTTTAGCAAATTGCAAAATAGCATTTCGTTAGTCTGTTTGTTGTGTATGTAGATGGTACAAATGAAATAACTTTTTATACTGATGTCAGCTGGCAATTGAGGAATCGGGAAAGATCAACAGCACGTAGTGCAATTAATAAATCAATCTGAACAAAAAGATCGTAATGTTGAGAGTAATATGTAAATATACATATTTATACTTTTGTATTCTTTTCCCTGCAACGCAAAATCAACACTTCTAACAATGAAGGGTCCAAAGTTTTACCAAAGGCTATTTTTAAAACGCGATTCAAAATATTGACATTCATCTAAATGCATGCGTTGCCTGGCCTACAAAGAAAAAATGCGTTTCCTCCCACGTGAGATCAAAATTATGCAGCGTTATAAATTATACATGACAGAACATTGCTGATAATTTTACGCCGTCATGATTCATACCATGTCAAATGTCCCATATGAATTGTCTGAAATAGAGACGCTGTGATACCGGCTCCTTGTGCGTTTCGGCTGCAGAAGATCCCGCCCAGGGGTCGCCCATGGTACGTAAGTAATTGCCTCGTTAATATAAGACGCCTACAGGACCGCTTTATCTGACAGATGCGCACGAAGACCGCTTTACAGAAGCATACAAAGTCTTTGGCCTTTTCTCATTTTTCTATTACAGGCCTAACTTTGACTCAGGATGGTACAAGGACCTATTACGCCATTTAGGATCGCAATTTGCGCAACCATTTTTGTCATTTCAGGTAAGAAGTAATTTCTTGAGCTGCGTCTTAATTTTTACGAAAAAATTGCGAATACCTTATCGATGAACGTACTAAAAGATTCAAATGACTATAAATATTAATTCAGTAATGTTTACGTGTTAATGTGAATATCAATAGTGTGTGTGACTGAACTTGGAGGAGGAGATAATGAGAAAAGACGAAAGTTCAGATCAGTATTTAGGATAATGGTTCCTTTTTTCTTCTAGTATTTTGATTCATCAGCCTACTAACTGTTTATTAATTCCACACTCTTCCACAGAGCATTTTGATGAATTCCTCATAGTGAAATCAATACAACCGTAATAGTCAACATGTGCAAATAATATGTTGTGCTGATACAATTAAAACCGGCATTGTATATGTTTCACAACAATCAATCCATAACTTTGTAATTGAATCTGATGATTATGTAAAAATTTCCATGATGAGGTCAGATGGTTTTCTTCGTCATTTATTCATGGTTAGATTTTCTGTCTTTGGCTTTGGGAGATAAGAGTCAGCAAAACATTAAAAATATGGTAAGCAGAGCAAATCCAGATGACTTTAAAATATGTCAATGATGATTCAGTACTTCTCGAGCTTAATAGTAGTATAGTATAATAGAGGGTTTATATAGCTATCCAGTGACAGGAGTTTGTTGTCATCGTCACGTCAAAAATCGAATCCAACACTCGAAGCCAGGCTAAGGTCGATCAGGATCAGATAGATTATTGAAGGATATTCCAAAATAGGTAGAAGATATGGAAGGAAAGTCATGCATGGAAAAAGCCAAAACTGGAACTAAGGATCAGACTGTAGCCCATGAATGAGAACAGAACTTCGCACCTCAAGTGACGACGCAGGGCTTTAATCGTCCAGTTAACGAGACATAGTTGAAAATCATCATGCAGCTACTTTTTCGGCGGGGGGGGGGGGGGGGGGGAGCGTTGGGGATTGAGGAGGTGACAGACAGTTTTCTTAGTTTTAGTTGTCTTCAGATGTGTTGCTTTGCTTTTCCATGACGGCAAGTTTAAAAAGTGCAGTCTTCAGATCTCACGGTGGATCCCAGATGAACTTTGCGACTCAGTGAGGCCAAGAAGGAGCAGGGAGCTTTCTGAAGCAGCACCATGACACGCTTTCACGCTTCCCGTATCTGCAGCTCCACATGCTTCAGCTGATGCTTTCCTCAACAGGTGGCTTCACCATTAGCCCCCTCCAAGCACCTCAGTCCTACTTTCCGGTCCGGGCAATCAGGAGCACGACAACAAGAACTGAAATCTCCGCCTACTACTTCCCCATTGAAATCGTGAACCGCATCTACAATCAATCACTCAGAAACCCCAAATCTCAGAACTACAAAACTCTGTATACAGAAGTTACGCAGCTGGTAGGAGCCTGACTATATTCACTTCCATACCTTAATAAGAACTATATGCTGAAATAGATATACACAAATATTTATAAACACTATATTGTATGTTTACAGGAAATAGCCAAATAGCTGTAGAATTTGGTCAACATGCATTTGAGGATTGATTGTCTTTTACCTTTTATCTTATGCAAGGTTAATTTGCTATTTTAGTTTCTGTTTTCTGCTTGGATAAAATGTTCCATGACAATGCAAAACCGTAATGGTCCGTTTGTTGTCTTTCAGTTCAAGAGTGTCTTTGGCTGTTCACGCTGCGACACTGTCGATACGTATATGGGTGTTTTAAACATGACCTTCAGGTAGTCATGCAATTGTTTAAATTGTAATTTCTAGTTTTCTAGTTGCATTCTGTGCCATAAACATTATTATTATTATGATCATGATTATTATTATTATTATTATTATTATTATTATTATTATTTAAGTTAACAGTTTGGCTTACATTTTGTAACTATAATGGTGTTGACATTCAGTTTGTGATTTGATGTCCTTTATGTTTTCAGCAATGGATCAGTGATTGCAAACACAACAATTGCCTTCTCCACAATATTTATTAATCAGTATGTGGTGAAGAATTTATTCTTAAGGGCTGTTGCTGCAAATCCACCCAAGGTCCTGATACTGAACATGAAATACAGCAGCGGTAATGTATTTTTTTGGCCACTTCGCGATTAAGCCTCAGATTTGTTTTATTCTTTTCTTGCTCTAATTTCTGCTGAGAATATTTGATTATTATAGATGGAAATATTAATGAAAGCTGTTTAATCTGCTCAGATGTCGCGACCCCAGTACCGGCTCCTGTGCCAGGGGCCACTACAACTCCGCTCCCCAGGACGACTCAGCATTACATTCTACATACCAGTTACCTGACTACTCATAATACTAAGTTTCATTCAACTAGTAGGTCCACACCAAGACGGACTAATTCTCCAACACACTCAACAAGTCATACAGTACATCATACAATTACTGTATCAAAAGTCTCAACTAGTACTCTGTCCAGAAAATCCACAAGCAGCACAACTAGCCATCCAAGCCACACTACTAAAAAAATAAGTAGCTCAACCAATGTTCTATCAAAAAATACTAATCCAACCAAATTCACAACTAGCCCTTTGTCAAGCCATGTTAGTCATGGAAACAGTGGTTCATCTACTGCATCATCAAAGCATACCACAAATAAAACAACTAGCCATCCATCAAGCCACACTACTAAAAAAATAAGTGGTTCAACTACTGTTCCATACAAAAAAACTTATTCCACAAAATACACGTCCAGCCCTTCGTCAAGCCATGTTAGTCATGGAAATACTGGTTCATCTACTGCATCATCAAGGAGTACAAGAGATAAGACAACTAGCCATTCATCAAGCTCTACTACTCAAAAAACAAAATGTTCATCCACTGTTCCATCAAAAGATACTACTAATTCCGCAAACAACACAACTAGTCCATCATCAGGCCATGTAACTCACAGAGTTGATGGTTCAACCACCGCATCATCAAAAAGTACTACAAATAATACTACTGTTTCTCCATCAAACCATACTGCTAACAGGCCAAATCGATCAACCACTGCTCAATTAAAAAAGACTACTCATTCCACAAGTCACACACATAGTATTCCATCAAGCCAAATTACTAACAGTTACATTAACATTTCAACCGCTACTCCATCAAAAAATTCTACTGATTTCAAAGAAATCTCAACTAGACCATCAAGCCATATTGATGACAGAATAAATGGTTCAAGCCCTACTCCATCAAAACATACTACTCATTCCACGAATATCAGAACTAGTCATCCACCCAATCATGCCAATATTTCAGCGACTACTCCATTAAAGATCAGTACTTACTCAACAAAAATAACAGTTGGTTCTCTGTCCAGCCATAGTCATAGTACTAGTGGTCTTCCCAAAGAAACAACTAGATTTATATGGCCTACACATGGGCCAACTATGTCAAGATCAGACACCACATCTTCTCCTTCAGGGACAGCTGTAGCACCTCACAGCAACACCACCATGACTAGGCATCCATCAAGCCACACCAGTACTCCTCCCAAAATGACCACAAACACCACTCACAGCACCCTAATGACAGAGCATATGAAGATACCCAACACAACGCAGCCCCACAAGGGACCTTCAATGTCCAGTTCCAGCTATGATGGAGTTCCAGGCTGGGGTATCGCCCTGCTGGTGCTGGCCTCCGTGATCCTGCTTCTCCTCATCATATTCTTCATCCTCGCGGTGAGTCCTGCCGATTGTGTCCCAAGGCACTGACTGGCTGTGGCCTGCCTCCGAACGTACCTGACTGCAGTGTGATCCCTCTTCCCAGCTCTGGCGCTGGTGCTGTCGTCAGGAAGAGACTAGCCCTACAGACGTGATGGGAGACCCGAATCCCTATGAGAAGCTGAATGGAGAGCCCAGTGCCCCTGAATTCCAATCAAAGGACCCCAATGGAAAGATCTATGTAAGATATCTGCGCTGGTGAAATCCTGTCCACTCCCATGTACAGTGTCTATTCAGGGCTATAAAAAACATTAGTCCTCACGTGTGGGCTTGTGAAGCTGGACATAACGTGATCAGTGTTGTAATTATTCATTTTAATCATCACTGATTAGATAAATGGCAGTAGCATGTGGTATCTTGGGAAGAAACTATTAACTTATCTCACAAGAAACATGTTGTAACTCCCGACTAATATTTCGAAAGCAAACATTTGACAGATGCTCAGATTGTATCTGGCATCACAGTCACTCGTAACTCACTGATGGGACCCGTAACTCACTGACTGCTTCAGGGCTCATTCATTCACTTTGAATCACCTGCGACTGTTGCTAATATTAATGTAGGTCTTTGTATAAGGAGTTCTGTCTGTTGAGCAAAAAGCAGCGAGACGATCGATGAACTCTGCAAACATATCTCAGTAATTATCAAAGGGATCTTTAATCCAGACTCAGTTAAATTGTTTTTACAGGGAAATTGAAGTTCCTTCTGATGCAGTTGCCCCATTTTAATCTATTCCAAATTTCCCTGTAGCCAGAGGATTTCGATAAACCCAAGAAAAATCGAACTGGGATGTATGTAGTCAACCCCTGACCACATGCTTGCTGGTAAGAAAACTGTGTTACGTTTGGTCATTTTGAGTCTATTCCAGATCAACAAATGGTATTCAGTATTGCAGAGATGTGTCACTGTGTTTATACAGAACAGCATATTCAGGAAAACTCACTTAGTGACACCTATAAATAGCAATGGTCCTGTGGCTTAATGAGCAAACAGGGATCAACAATAGTGAGGCTTTACCTTTAGCACCAGCCCCAGAAATGGACAGGAACCGACTCGGATCGTGAGCCGGATCTGCAAAGACCCAAACATCACACAATGCAGCCTAATCTAGATAAATCCTCACTGTATCCATTGTTCTTAAGGCATCTCATTCATGCATCTGTCACTATTTGTCATTCAGTCTTAATTCTTAGCTTGAAAAAGCTCGTTAATAATGCTGTTCTTTAAGTTTTGGGGCAGGTCAGCATCAGAG
The DNA here is from genome assembly GCA_026776725.1 of Gnathonemus echidnorhynchus. Taxonomy (NCBI): domain Eukaryota; kingdom Metazoa; phylum Chordata; class Actinopteri; order Osteoglossiformes; family Mormyridae; genus Gnathonemus; species Gnathonemus echidnorhynchus. The sequence goes on from JAODJU010000046.1 coordinate 3,356,632, forward strand.
ACAGTGATGTTCTCCATACCTTTATGAGCTGTTTGGTGGAAATAATATTTTGAGACTCTGCAGTTAACTTGTAACTTCGTAACTATATAACACAATTATAAATATAGTTATTCTGTGGAATCATTATGTTGATTTATTGTTTAAATTAATTTCACAATGGTCTAATAATAACCTGTCTAGGATTTTGGTTTATTTAGTGCAGATGCACCCATAATCAAATTTTACAGTATAATCCCTTTCTTTTAGTAAATTTAGTCATTAAAAAATTAGTTGAATTAAAGAATTCTTTGTTCTTGGGTAAATCCTTTGATCCTACTAACAGTAATAATTTGTCACTATTGATACTGCTTAATATAGAATAAGTGTTTTTCCAAAGAAACATTGTAAAAATAATTTTGATATGCAATATGTCTTTTTGTTTGAATACTTAGTGAAACAGTATAAAAATTATAATGACATAATAATGAGCCACATTATCAATGACTCAGATTGTATGCATAAATATGATTCATGAAGTGAGGAGGGTAGGGTTATCTCTACAAGTAATATCATAGAATAACTGGAACTCTGATTACCAGCAAAATCCACATTACAGACGTCAAGACGGCAAAAACACAGCAAGACCCCAACGGGGAATTTTTATTTAAACTTTGGCAGAATTCAATGCCAATCACTTACTCCACTGAGACACATGCGGTTGTACAAAAAAAAAATCACGACAATTACGAAGCTCTATGTTCTTAAGCAATTTTGACAGATAAATAAAGGAGCGTCCTTAGCAATAGCTGACTGGTCACCTCCCATTTACGCACGTTTCTTAGGGCCAAGCCCACATATCTAACTGTTTCATTACAATACTGTACTAAAGCGTTGACTCTTTGAATTGCCTCTTAAGGGTCGACACTCCAGAACTCAATTCATTTTCAAACACTGATTCATTTTTTGTGTGTGTGACGCAGGTTCAAGATAATGAAAACAAAAACGTTTTTATGCCACGGAGGAAAGGGTGGAGCCCCTGATCAGCGAGTACAGGCATCCTCAGGAAGAAGGCCTCTGTCTAACATCCCACACTGAAACAGATTGGATATCAAAGATTAATATGCACACTAAAATACAACACAGTTGGGTCCTTTTTCATGCTCATTTGTAAATACCGATATAGTAAATGCATTTTTTTTTACATCACATGTATGATAAATACTCCCATATGCTGAGGTTAATTGGAGTTACCAAATTGCCCATAGGTGTGAGTGAATGGTGTGTGAGTGAATGGTGCGTGAGTGAACTGTGCGTGAGTGAACTGTGCGTGAGTGTGCCCTGTGATGAGTTGGCACCCCATCCTGGTTTGTTCCCTGCCTTGTGCCCATAGCCTCCAGGATAGGCTCCGGACCCCCCATGACCCTGAATAGGACAAGTGGTTACAGAAAATGGATGGATGGATGGATGGATGATAAATGACGAGAGGGTAGTAGATATATTTTGAAGTGCTGGGGATAACGCTGCTGTAAATGTTGGCATCGGCTCTACAGGAACCTCGCAGAATTTCCTCGCCCTTAAGACTTGTCAGCTGCTGCCAAGCATGTGGACCCAGTGGGGCGGCCAGAAAATTGCCTGTTTGTACTGCTAAACACCACATGGAGGACATGCTTGTATTTTTGAAAGACAACATTTGAATGATAATGTTTATCTAAAACATATGTGAAGTAAAAATGAATGAGGGCTCAACATCGTTTTTATTCAACTGTAACTACATGTATCTTTCATTTATTTATAGTAATTATATTACAGTAATCAATGTTACGGCTGTTTATCACTGAACGCAACACACAATCACTGTTATATACAGAACTATGTGGTTATTTCTTAAATGTTTTGATCACATTGCTAAGTATATGTTTTGTGAGAACCTGATGATCTGAACAGCACATTGTTCACACTAAAGAGATAACATAGTACTACAATTCATTCTTTCTTAAAGGTAAATTATTTATGGCAATAAAAAAAATGCACAAAATACTTATGAACTTGAACAGACTCGCTATCATCTTCTCCAATTTCTTTCTATAATCCAAGACATGCTTTAAGGCGAAATGGTCTCCATTTCCCTGTAGTGCGTGATTGTGTGTGTGGAGGTTTGCCTGTTTGGCCACGACCCTATGCTGGAAGGTTGGAAGATGGATGGATGGATGGATGAGTGGGTGGGTGGATGGATGGATGGATGGGTGGGTGGTTGGATGGGTGGATCATCAGTAAGTTTTAAAATCTTAGTGCCATTTCATACTAACATTTTCCAATGCAATGGGTCTTCTCAACTTCAAACCAGTTATTTACTGTATACGTCAAGTGAAATGTTTAATGATCAATCCACATGTTTGTTTTCCTTGTAAGTCAATGTGTTCTTAAAAGTCTTAACCAGCACCAAAAACCAGTCCTGATGCTTCACTTCAACATCCATTTAATGTAATACTTCAGCCTCACATCATTCCTGACTTCATACGAGCTTGAACATCTTTCTCAGTAACTAAGGTCACACGTCCATTTGGGTCATTCGTTTATGCTCTCATATTGTACAGTATGTTGCTTGTTGACCACTTATTGACGGCAGTTTTAAAGTCTTAACATCAATGGCCGGGGAGAGCCTGTAATGAGTTACTCTAGGATATTCACATTCTTATTCTATTACTGCCCTGGTTTTCTTCAACAATCTGAACAGACTATGTGAGCATCTGAAACCAGATCAATTGACATTGTAATGACATGTCAAAACTGCCTAGTCACCAGTCACCCTGTAGACAACATGGTCACATATCTCGTGGAAGCAGCACGTTCCATGTGCAGATATCTCCATCCAGCTGGTTACTTATCAATACCAGGATCAGCAGCAATCAGTTTCTCTACTAATATATCAAGTTCAAGTTACTTTATTGGTACCTGAAGGTAAATTTTGTTTGCAGTACAGAGTCCACCTACAAACCCAAGTAGGAGAAACAAAAAACACACATCACACATCACTCATTATACCACAATACGGGGTCCATCCCTAACAATAAACAGTAAAAACACTACTATCAGTAACAAATAATAATAATAATAATAAATAAATAAATAATCAACCCTAACAAAATATAAATAGCTATATTTATAAGCTAATATGTTTCTAAACTATATTTTTACCTCATCATTCATTCAAGACCAAACATGTGACCTGAGATTTTGCACATTCTTTACATCTTGATGTTCAAGAGTCTCAAACAGCCTGACGAATGATGCACTTCTGAACACAAATGCACTTGAAACCCCTTTTAAACAGAAGTTGTCATTGTTGCACAACCATGTTGTATCAGTGAGTAATAGCCCCTAAATGATGGACACTAATTATGTTGTAATAGCCCTATACATGTATATTTTGTCAAAAAGGGGAGAAAGAAAAAAATGAAAAATAAATTAACTATGCACTTTTTTATTTGTCTTCAATTAGTCATTTCCACTTCAGTACATATTAACTACCTTGAGTGTAAGTCTTGAACCAATTACTATAATAAACATTGGCCTTATCAATAGTTTTCTTCTTCTCCAACCTCACAATCTTAATGAGACTATATTTTAGAAATTAATCCATCCTGGTACATGTATTATACACCCCATGGCTTGGCACCAGCTCAAAATTTTTTACTGTGTATTTCTTTCCCCTTAGCTGACTTTGAAAACCCCAGTTTATTTTTTCATGTATTTTACTAGTTTTTGTTATTTATATATGAAAAGGAAAGATTGTTTCATACACAAACACACATAAAAAAATGACTAAATAAAATGCAAAGCTCTTTGTATGCAGTCCTTTGCATTATATAAGACATTGTGGTTTAGTTATAAAAAAAAATTACTACTGAGCCATTTCAGGCTGAGATTCCAGCTTGCAAAAACCTCACGTGCCTTGAATGTGCCTTCACAAACCTGTCGCTTTAAGGAAAGGCGCAGAAGAAGTGAGAACTGGCAAGATGATGCCTTTTGGGTCGCACGAGACAATCAAAGCAAACATGCCGTTTCTTACATTTCATTTAACTGGGAGACAGTTTTATCTAAAAAAAATGTACATTTTTGCGAAAGGTTAGATGGCCCCTGGAGCGATCGGGATTAAGGACCATGCACGAGGATTCGACAGTAAAAACTGTTGGCGGATTCTGGGAACTGAACTGGCAACCTACCGATCACAGGCACTGTGTCAGCTTGCTGAGATACACGCCACCCACTTTTACAGCAAGGAACATTCAACAAAACTCACAACTGTTGGCTTTCATTAGGTAAGAAACCAGAGTTACACAATTGACTGGAAGTGAGCCCTCAAGTCACGTTTGCTGGAGAGGAGTCAACGTGCGATACACAGCCCATTAGTGTTCAGTAGCTGGCACAATGTCATAAACGCCGGTGCTTTTCACTTTAGCTGATAATAACCACTTTAGCTTCGATATCCACCAGCCAACTGCCCCTAATAATAACAGTATACAGAATAAATGTTAATTGGTACTGTTAAGGTTTCCTTCTTAAGCTTGGGTTCTAAAATTATATTATAGAATATGATTTAAACTGTGATGGACTGGCATCCCATCCAGGGTGAGCCCCAGCCTTGCGTCCTGTACTGCCTGGGACTGGCTCCAGGCCTCCCCGCAGCCAGGATAAGCAGTTGGAAGATGCATGGAATTTAATACACAAATAATTGCATTAAAGAACAGTCACAGAATTCAGTTAATGGTGTTCCTCTGGGAATAAGACTACAACATTCAAATTTTGGAATTCACTTTTTTTTATAGCTATCATAAAAATGTTTTTTGTTTATCATAAAAATGTTTTTACTATGGTGAACAACAAGCAGTTTTATTTTCTGTTAAACAATGCTTGTCAATGCAGGGAGGTGCTCTTTGTCACCCGGAAGGACACAGCTACACGTTGAAATCAGTGCTTTACTTATTGGTTCGCTATGTATAGCGCAGTTCCTCACTCTGCTTCTGTTTGGTTACACCTTGCATTGTTATTTGACCTTTGTGGCTCTTTTGTCCTCCATTCATTTCTGCTCCCCTGATTAATGACGTCGTAGTGGTTTGTGGACAAACATGGACGCTAACTTCGCTAAAGCAGCAATACCATTAATGAGTAATGCACTCATAACTCAAACAGTTTATCCCTGCTGATACCTTCTCTGTCCTCCCCAGGTAAATGTTAGGACAGTCGCACGCAGTGGAATTTTTATATACAACCTATACATAGATATACATAAATTCATTTTGAACGTTGACCCTGTAAACGACAGTGGAGAATTAATTGATCCTTCAACCAAAACAACCCGCCTCAATCATCGTCATACATTGATATTCTGGGAAATTAATATGGATACCATCAGTTCCACACAGGAGACAAGCACTCTAGATTTAGATTAAATATTTTATTTAATTTTGAGAACAGTAGCAAAAATACACAAGGAGTTTCAAAAGATTTAATCTGACAAGTTAGTCGTTCTCAGTTCGTTGATAAACAAATGAAAATCTGACAAGTTCATTTCTTCAAAATGATGCTGAAGTCTTGGTAACAGAAACCAGCACTGCTCAGCTTGTCATAGACACATCTTGAATGCTGTCATCTAGTGACAACTTTCTGAAATGCGCCTGTAACTCAGACTGACTCAGATGTGAAGGGTACGTGACCAAATACCCAGTGTGTCAGCAAAATCCAGCACAGTCCTTAGGGTGGAGGAGTGCCGCCTCTATTTAGAATTAAGCATCATCCATCTTTGTCTTGTCCTTTCAATCATTTCGCTGGTCCACCAACAAAAGGCATTTAACTACTGCGCTTACATAGTGTACCACCTAAATTGGATTTTAAGTGGACCACAGGCATGACTAATGTAAATTTTACACACTGATTGAGATAAGGTAGCCATCACTGGCGACTTTATTGATGGCCACAAATACTTACATAATCACCTGCACAATGGGAGTGGTTATTCTGTTTTAAGTTCTGCAATGTGTCACATGCTTATCATGAGTAGGCGAACCCGCCCTAGAAACGGGGGAGTGCGCATAGGAGGGGCTGGGGGGGGGGATGGGCAAAGATGTTAACAACATAGAAACGATTTCCTTTGCATGAACAAAATAATTCTTTGTAAAATTTTAGTTTCTTTTCATAGACACACATACACACACACACACACACACACACACACACACACACACACACACACACACACACACATTTAGTCCTCAGACAGGAGCTGAATCCAGCAGCTCCTGCTATTCCATGTCCAAGTCCATTCCTGGAGGCGTCATCGTGAAACATGGAGAATGAATTACCCAGAAGGCATGTGTTTGTTGTCACCAAACGTCATTAGGAAACTCTTAGCCAGCGGGTGAGAGTTCAATCGCGTGCAGCCAACGCAGGTCAAGTTCAGCACCAAGTGCATCATTCTCGACAAGACAGAGAGGACAATAAGACTGGAGAACGATAGGATCTGGAGTCTCGGTCCGTCTGGGGGCGATGGTTAGTGCAGCCTGTGCCCCCCCCAACCCCCCCCCCCCTTTCATTCAGGCAAGACTGAGGTGCCTGTGTGCTCTGTTTGATCTTCAACAATTTGAGTCTGCATGGGAAATAGAAAGCAAACACAAAATTAGTCGGTGCCTGAAATAGAGTGACACATTATCCAGACAACTGGTACCAAAGCTTGGGTGGCCCTGAAGCCAGTCGTCAGCACAGTATCATATGGTCATATGGAACCAAGAAGCCAGGGAGATGTTAATATATCACTGGACCCTGTGTGATTTAAGGTCCTAACTGAACATGGGGTTTACAGATTTTTGAGAGAGGTTTGAGAGAATTTTGTCTTCTTTTAAAATGACCAGATCTACCCATCCCTTCATGCTGCTATTTGCCATAATATTATAATACATACAATTTGCATTCCCAGCAACTCAGCCCTAGATAATTAGTGGGATGAAGGCTGGAAGTGCACATTTTCATGTTTATTCAAAGCTCGTATGTAATGTAAAACAAAACAATTTTTATGATAATAACCAAATAGTACTCTATGTGGTTTTCTACAGAATAAAAGTAACTATGAAGTTAATCTCAGCATTCACTGATGCTGCTGTTTTCTCACGCTGACCTGTAACAGCATTACTTTTCCAAGCTAAGAATTAAGACTGAATGACAAATAGTGACAGATGCATGAATGAGATGCCTTAAGAACAATGGATACAGTGAGGATTTATCTAGATTAGGCTGCATTGTGTGATGTTTGGGTCTTTGCAGATCCGGCTCACGATCTGAGTCGGTTCCTGTCCATTTCTGGGGCTGGTGCTGAAGGTAAAGCCTCACTATTGTTGATCCCTGTTTGCTCATTAAGCCACAGGACCATTACAGGTTGTTGGTGTCCCTGAATGACTTGTCCTGAATGTGCTGTTCTGCATATACACAGCGACACAGTCCCACACTACTGCATTCAGACTGTTGCTCCAAACGTAACACAGTTTTCTTACCAGCAAGCATGTGGTCAGGGGTTGACTACATACATCCCAGTTCGATTTTTCTTGGGTTTATCGAAATCCTCTGGCTACAGGGAAATTTGGAATAGATTAAAATGGGGCAACTGCATCAGAAGGAACTTCAATTTCCCTGTAAAAACAATTTAACTGAGATGGCTCTACAAAGCTAAAAGAAATTAGGGGCAAGTTACCCAGACAAATCCGGGCCAACAAATACTACAAAATTAGCCTAAAATTTGAAATAATCTGGTTTTGGGCGCATATCAAGATGTTATCATAAGTAACTTTATGGTCCTGTAGTTTGTCTATGATGGACTGAATCCACCATTCTAATCCTATAACAATTAAAAACTTCAATTCCAGATAGATATTTTTTAAATCACTGACCACAGGATTAATATTTTCGATGATGGCCAGACATATTTAATGATTTGACGGGCTGAAGGAAGGGTTTCATTCGTAATCCAAAAAAGCACTACATGATAATCAAAATGCTTTTGGAACCATAAGGAAAATACCAAATACCAAAGGAAAATACCAAAAACACTTTTCCAGGGTCCTACACAGATCAGAGAAGCCTGGTGTGAGTGTCTTACATATATCTTTCGATAGGGATCCATTGTTAGGAATTCAGGGGCGCTGGGCTCTCTGTCGTAGGGTTTTGGGCTTCCAGTCACATTTATGAGGCCGATCTCCTCCCGGTGACAGCACCAGTGCCAGAGCTGGGGAGGTGCAGCACACTACGGTGAGATATGTTCTGAGGCAGGGCACAGCCAACCAGTGCCTGGCGACATACAGTAATCGGCATCACTCACCGCGAGGATGAAGAAAATGATGAGGAGAAGCAGGATCACGGAGGCCAGCACCAGCAGGGCGATACCCCAGCCTGGAACTCCATCATAGCTGGAACTGGACATTGCAGATCCATTTTTGGGCTTTGTGGTGGACAATATAATGATATGGCTGTGGTTGTGGGGTGAGGTGGCATTTGTGGATACTTTGGGTGGAATGTTGGTATGTCTGGATGAATACCAAGACATGGCGGTTGTGTTATGGTGTGGATTAACTGTCCTCCAAAGAGTGGATGAGTCTGTCTTAGATGAACTTCTTGATGTAGGACTAGTCATGATCAGTGGAGGACTCTTGGTTTTCTTTGAGAAGTCAGTAGTACTTTCCGATATAGTAGCGTGGCTTGACAGAGGACTAGCTGCAGTATCTGTAGAATCAGTAGTACTTTCTGACAAAGTTGTGACTGAATTATTTGGTTTGGTAGTAACATGGCTGGTGCTGTGTGTAAATTCACTATAATTTTTTGATGATGTGGTGGATGAACTATTTTCTCTATTAGTAACATGGCTGGTGCTGTGTGTAAATTCACTATTATTTTTTGATGATGTGGTGGATGAACTATTTTCTCTATTAGTAACATGGCTGGTGCTGTGTGTAAATTCACTATTAT
>JAODJU010000046.1:3367838-3379951 GCA_026776725.1 Gnathonemus echidnorhynchus
CGGAGGGGGGCGGGGTTGGGGGGCCCACAGACTACTGTAGCCTAGGGGCCTCTGTACACCTTAATCCGCTCCTGGCTCTGACTTTGACTTCTCATGCTATATTTCATTAATCTTCTCATTCATCTCATAAATAGGTACTTTAACCTCATTATATGTCTTTTGTTTTCATAAATTATTCACTGTTACAAATTAGCACAAATTGGAGCGAATGTTTGAAAGGTTACTGAAAGATTCAATGGTGTAGAACAGGGTTAGGCAATCTTATCCACAAAGGGCCGGTTTTTGGGTTAACCTGTAGGTCAGCTGTTCAAACCCAGGTGTGAGGACACCTGGTGTGTCAGTCCTCTAATCAGTAATATAATTAGGAAGTTGGAGTGAAAACCAGCCACACAGTGGCCCTTTGCGGATAAGATTGGCCACCGCTGGTGTAGAAGCATGAAGAATATACTTCTAGAACATTGTCATTTAGCACTGTTCTTGGTGTTTTGTATGCCAGTTACGTTATGAAATAATATTATTGAAATAAAATAGATTTAAATCATTCTAAGTTTGTCAGGATGCGAATAACTAAATGATTACTTAAATACTTAATTAAAGAACAACACAGGGAGAGCATATAAACACACAGACAGTGTCTTTTGAAATAGACACATACAAAAACACTTTGTACCCTGAACACAGAGCAATGTACTGCTTCAGTAGTATAGTGGTGGATACTATACTATAGCGTATGTATAGATTATGTCATTTTTGCAATATGAATATTTTGTATGCTGATTTTGTCAGTCCATCAATCATCCAGTGGTTTAGGTAGTTGCAGGGCTGCATGATTTTGATTTTATTAAATCATTATCCTGTATCATCACTCTAACGCTGTATGTCTGTATATCTGCATATGAGTCTAAAACATGTTTATAAATACATATTAACCTTAGCTAAATATACATCTAGTTTGCTATTGTCATGTATGTTGAAAGAAGTTGTAGAGCAGTACTGGAGAACAAGCTGAATTAAATAGATTTTTCCAAATCCTAACAGCAGAATCAGGAGCTAATATGCCAAGGAAGAAATTAGTATCAATATTTTTGTTACTTTTAAGTAATAAAGTTAATAAAACCATTACATTATCATCAGATCCAGACAGTGCAAATGTCAGCAAAATCAGCTGTCTGTCAAAGAAATCTCTTTTCTATTTACCAATAGCTCAATCATTGGAGATTTTTGCAAAGATATCAACCATATTGAAGAGTTATATTTAATAACCTTTTTGAGTTGTTGCTAAGAGCAGGAATGTATTTTAAATATAAGGTTATCATCAATTTACCAAACATCCATAAGCAGTTCTGGATTTTCTACACACCAGTTTCACATTTGAATGTTGGTAATAGAGCACCAGACATCAAATGGTGGAACCTGTACAGCTTGAAAGGTCTCATTTTAATACCAACAATTGCTTACCTGAAATGGCAGAAAGAAGACAGAGAAGGATCCCCAAACAAATCACTGGATATCGCCGCATTGTGAGTCACTGTCCCTCTGGCCCAAAATGATCAACAAAATCCCAGATGTAAAATTTAAGGTAGACTTTAACTAATAATTTCAGCACTTTTGTGGAATCTCAATTTATTACCGATGTACAGTCAATCTCACCACAGCAGGCGTGCTTCTGAGACGTCTTATATTTACAGTCTAATCGGGGGTCACGAGGAAGGTGCACCGCCTCTAGTTTGCATTATGACTTATCTCTATCTAAGCGGTAATTAATGCTTTTTTAATAATGATATTCATTTGTAATTATAACAATGGGCATAGCTACTATTTTCTCAAGAAAATACACACTCATAAAGTGAAGTTGTCCAACCATCCATTTCCTATAACTTTTTGTTGAGTTTAGGGTTGCGAGTAGCCAGAAACCCATTCCAAGACACACAGGACCATGGCAGGAGACGTCGTGGACTGAGGACTGCCTGTCCGTCTCAGGGCCCAAACTCACAGGTAATTACTAAGGGCCAGTTAGACACACCGCTTCAGCTAACACGGGTTTTTTGACCTGGAGAGGACAAGTCATTTATAAAACCAGGTTCAGCAGAATATCATCAAACCCTTGGCACCAATAAGAAGGCTGACACCTATTTCAGGAACTTGAAGGTCATCAGAAGTCACTTGAAATAAGCATAATACATACTGGATAGGTTATTGGACACATAAATTTCCCGCTGTGACCTGTTTTATTGTGAGACCTAAAGATCATAATCATTGTATCCACTGGAAGTCCATCCATCCATCCATCCATCCATAGCTGCTCCATCTACCTCCCCACACTCAGCAAAGATGACTACACAGTGTTTCACTGTGAAAAAAGTGAGAACTAAGTTGATCTGCTTACACCGAAATGCTACCAGTGTTTGAGACCATTCATAGAGCACTTAGTTACAATGTAATGACTAGACAGACATTGTAGGACATCTGGGCAGTGCCATAGGTTTGTCAACAGATTCTAATTTTAGCTCATCATTGCTTTGAGTTGTGAAATGAATGTTCAGTGGCCCATTAATATCGTATCTGGGGTCTTCTTAAAGATATGTATGTGCACTGATCAGCTATAACATTAAAACCACCTGTTTAATATTATGTTGGTCCCCCTCATGTCGCCCAAACAGCTCTGACCCATCAAGTTTTGGACTCCACAAGACCTCTGAAAGTGTCCTGTGCTATATGGTACCAGAAGATGTTAGAAAGAGATCTCGGGAGTAGCTAGACATTCTGGACCCCCTGACAAAATGTCACCTTGGGCCCCCTTCCGCCCCATTACATTATATAATTTTTTGTATTCAAGGGCCACTGAAAAGTACTCGCCCCCCCCTGAATCTCTCAGGGTATCCATGTCCTTCTGATGCCCCTACAAGAGACCCTTTAAGTCCTGGTGGGGCCTCCACAGACTTTTGTCCAGCACATCTCACAGATGCTCAGTGGGTCTGAGATCTGGGGAATTTGGAGGGCAAGTGAACGGCTCTTTTTATGTACCTTCACCATTCCGGAAGACTTTCGCAGTGTGGCAGGGTGCACCATCCTGCTGGAAGAGGCCACTGCCATCGGGAAATCTCAGTGCCATGATGGGGTGAACCTGAACTGCAGCAATGTTAAGGTAGGTGGTGCATGTCAAGGCAACATCCGCATGGATGCCAGGACCCAAGGTTTCCCAGCAGAACATTGCAGAGAACCTCACACTGCCTCCACCGGTATTCACTTCACCCGTCAGTGGTTTAAATGTTATGGCTGATCAGTAACTTGTAATAGTAGTAGAAGAACACTGATGAATTTCATAGCGAAATATGGAATATTCCTACAATAAACTGTAGAACTGCAAGCCATTACATAACTGGCAGGTCGGTGGCGTAGTTCAGATTATTGTATGTGAAACAACAAACTTACTAATGAAAAAGTTGAAACTGGGCCAGTTAACACACAGTGTACAATGCTGCCCTGGTCACCAAGTGCTACCACACCCATACACCCAGAGTTAATGGTTTGGCTGCTCAGTTCAGAGGTTTGTTAGTTTGCAGCCTTAACATGAATAATATATTAAGACTTTTAATAATTAACTATAATTAGATTGCATTAGCATGAGTGATAACCTTTATGTGTTTTTGGGAGCCACAATGTCTAATTACTTGAGTTCAAAATTCAGTGACCACTACTGATGGAAGCAGTGACAAGCTTCAGATGAAAATTAACATTCAGAATACCTCTGATTTCATTGTTATTTATCTGAACTTCTGAGAGGATTAAGGGACCACAAGAGAGTCTTCGGGACCCTTCACTGCAGGAAACAAGAATTCATGTCTTTTGGTTATTTTTGCCGTGGATGATTTTCATCTCGCCATGGCGTTTCCTAATGTCCAGCTAACCTTTGCTCTGCAATCTCACAAAATAGTGTTTTTAGAAGTAAAAAAAGGTTTATGTATTGCAGCTTAAAGCGAGTATCCCTCTCTGAAAGTTTTGATGGCCTATACTTGATGCCTAATTGCACCTTAAAATGACTTCTTCAGCTTCAGATATGTTGCTCCACATTTTGTCTTGCATCCAAGTCAATGATCAGATGCAGCAAATAAGAGTTTTAACCTACGCTTGGCCCAGCTGATGATGTCAGGAAGCTGAATACCGAGGACTCCAGCCTAACATGCCCCAGTCAGGTGATTCAAGCTACCAGATAGGATGACATTGTACCCAAAACACAGTGTTGAATCATTTCTTTAAAATACCCAACTGTACACTCAGTGGCCACTTTATTAGGAATGCCTAGCTAGTACCAGGTAGGACTCAGTTTTGCAAGAGAACATGAGTTTTGCACTGAAGAAACCACCATATGTGGCACCAACAGTCACATCATGATCAAAAGGCCTCTTAGCCATTCTAATGCTACGTCTGCATGCTGCACATATTCATTTGTCACCTCATGATTTGCTCTTTGGAGTAGCATTGGAGTCCACCTGTTGAGTAGTCCCTGAAATAGAATAGAGTAGAATTGAATTTTTATTGTGAGTGTTCACAGAGCCACGAAAGTTTAAGAGCACTCCAGTCAAGTAAAAACAGGCAAAATGCAAGCAACTTATAAACAATACACAACAATACTCAACATAGGCATAAACATACACAAATGGATTGCACAAAGTTCAGTATAAAATTGAAAATGTGGTGTAGATGCAAATTATGCAATGTACAGAAGTAATGTTTTAATTAGCACATGGTAAAGTATCCCTATTCAGTGCACAGTGAACCACAGCGTAAAGCTCTCACAGCTGTGGGGGAAAAAGCTGTTTGTTCAGTATATAGATTTACCTTTACGTGAGTAACAATTACACAAAATTTAGGGAGATGGTGTATTTTAAAAGGCAATGGTTTTTGTCATTTTTCCGACAGTGATGGCATCCACGTACATCCCACAATAACTGGGGCCCTGAATATCAATACAAAGCAGAGAACACATTCTATTTTTAACGCTTCATCAAGTCGCTTACGTCAATACCATGCAAGCATTGCGTCAAAGAGCATTTCCTCGCTTCCATCCTGATAGTGGTGTCCAAGGTAAAATTAAAGGTAAAAGCTTTGTTGCTGTAATCATTTCTGAATGAAACATCGTTTTTGAATTATTAATCAGAAAGTTACTCCATTAAACAGCCATCTTTTTCCGGACCTTTGGAGAAACGCCTGTTAACACAAATATACTTGCGCTGGGTGTGTCAGCACAAACATAAGGACAGCTGACACATCCTGTCTATATGTAAATGGAATTCACAGGAACACACACATCCATTTGTTAAAGCACTGAAATACAGAGCAGTAAAGTATCACTTTAAGCTTAAAGGTTTATATTATTTCTAAACTTGTGCAGCAAGAATTTTTTTCCTGCAAAATATTACATAGTAACAGTGTTTTGCTGTTGCTGTAACTTCACTGCATTGTATCTGTCCGTATTGTAGTGTCCCTGAGTGTGAGAAAAGTGAGGTGAGAAATAACCCCCCCCAAACAAAAAAGCACCATTTGGTGCTAAATGTCATTTTTATTAAGACATGAGCAACACAAATAAATGATGATAACATTTTTAGCTGATTTTACTAACTGCATTAGTAATGTACAAAGTAACAGGTGCAGCAGCTGCTAGATTCCTGTGGGGCAACCAAAGGTCAACCCACTTAGTCGAGGACTAAGCATTGGGGGGGTTGAGGTCTCCACCCAAATAAGGGGGTCCAGGGGGTTGTGTTGGCTGGTTTTGGACACCCCCATAATTTACACCCATGCACCCCCGCCCCCCCCCCCCCCATACTCCTCACTGGTAGTCAGTCTAGCTTACAAACACTACAATCGGGGTGCCCACTTCTGCAAGGTTAATTGATCCACATAATATCATTGATGTGACGTGTAAATGAGCGATAGAACACCGATTGTGCAAATGTCACCATAACGAATAATATTTGACCTAAATCCACCAGTGCATAGTAAACACATTTACCCATTTATGCAATGTATGATTTAAAGAGTTACCTACATAACTTACAGCTACAACTAACATTTACTCTTGTGTTTGCACTTACTGGAAAAAATTAAGAGACCACAGCACAATTATTAGTTTCACTCGTTTCTCAATTTATATGTATGTCTATGAATAATATATTTTTAGTGCTGTCAAGGTTAACACATTAAGGCTTGCCATTTATCTGGAAATTTGAACATGCTATTTTGTTTTTAAGGCAATTAACCCTCTGGAATAAGCAATTGGAGACACATAAAAAAAGCCAAAAAAGAAACATTGAACAATCTATTTTTTAAATATATAGGTAGAAACTAAATATATATCAGAGCTTTACAATAAAAAGAACAAGAGTGATTAACTGGAGTGTCTGAGTCACGAAGCATTCTAACCAAAATAACAAACAGATGCAAACTGTTGATAACTAGGCTGTTCTTTCAGCATTTTTCACGACCTTCATGGACTGTACAAGACTACAAACCAATCGTTTTATTTAACTTGTGTTTCTCAAAATACATGTCATAAAAAGCTGTATTTGCTGAAAATACATTTTACGTTAAAGTAACTTTTGCACTAAAAACACATGTATAATTTACGTGGATGATGCAACTTACATGTTCTCATTCAAAAACAGAACGAGCGAAGTTGTGACGCAAAATTTAAAAAAAACAAAAAAAAAAAACAAAAAACAGAATGGCGACACGTTTCCCGAAAGCATAGCTGCTAATTACGTTAGTAACTTCCACTTTCGGAACCATGCAACTCAATGGTTTCAACTATCAAAACGAAGATGTTATATTAAAAAACAGTGACTCCTCTACTGGCTCGTCATGCATTTCTTTCTTATAAGACCACATATATATTTGTTTCATCTTCCAAAAAATATAAGCAAATATTACCATTGAAAACTTGTAATTAATCACAGCCTATTATTGTGATTAACTGGATTCTTTTTTTGTATTGATTGAAACCAGTATTTATTTATTTTTTTTTTTTGCAAACTGCAGCCTGGTTCTTCCCTGTTTCTCATTAATCAAAGGTCTCATCCTTGCTTAATGTGACTTCAGTCCTGCTTCACACCTGCACTTAATGTGTCCCATTCCTTTTAAAGGTCACTTAATGTCATCCTTCAATTCATGAGAAACTGTCGGATAAATTGACAGTCATCTCAGCCATTAGGAAGTCGCATTCGATTTGGTCCTTCCCAATGTCTTCTGTTTGACCTCGTTCTTGAACGTTGCAGTCATACCAATCTGCATCTTTGTAATGTGCAATTTGCCTGACTTGTACGTTGCTTTGGACAAAAGTATCTTCTAAATAAATGAAATGTAGGTGTTATTAAGGCTAAAATCACTGTCATATAGGGCTAGGGTATCACCAGGATATCCCTTGTGATGAGCTGGGGTCCTGCATAGGGAACCCCTGCTTTGTGTCACCTGGGATAGGCTACAGGCTCACCTTGACCCTGCAATGGCTTACGCTGCAAGATGATAGATGACTTTCGCTCACGTTAACAAAGGTTAGCTTGCAGCACCCCTTGTAACTACACTCAAACCCAATATTTGTCCATGTTTACAGTTTTATGGACCTGTCTTCTTACCCGGGATGCAGGGGGCGCAATTGCACCCCCTACTGGTCAGATGAAAATGCTATTTGAACATATTAAGTTCAATAAAATTGAATTATATTTTAAAGTTATATTTGAAAATGTGGCTTGTGTTAGTCATATTAATGTGTAATAATAATGTACAGTAAGTGTATTTTCTATTTAATGTGTAACTGATTTTGGCAAAGCCTGTGATGAATGCACCTCGGGGAGAAAAGCTGAGTTGCCAGTCGTAACGCTTGAGATATTATTGCCCCTTTCCATAGCTATAATATTGCCATTACGCCACATTTATTGTATTGCCCACATGTATTGCCATACACACACATTTTTAATTACTATAATGTAAATTACACTTTGCAAAATAAATCACATGTACCTGTTTAAATGAGTTTAAAGGAGCTCTATGTTTTCAGGAAAGACTAAATGACTAGTAGGAAGTCCAGCTGTTGTGTAAAGGTATGACATTTCACATTAAGAACCGGCCAATTCACCCAAAAAAGATTTGTTCCACCGCCAATCTGAATGACTTTTTTTAATCACATTGCAAGGCTCTTGAGAGAGAATTAATTTGTCTTCACTGCCCCCTAGTGACTGTTGCGTATGGTTGTCTTCACATAAAATGATTGCGTATGAGAGAGGTCTGTACTCACATTATTTGGTCATTCGGCCTGTTTTACTAAATTATAGCTAATGTAATGTTTTCTGTAAACAGCATCAACACCACAAGGAGGGGAAGGAGAACCTGTCTGAGCCAGCATACAGAGCCCTATAGACTCATATAGACCCCTATACACCCCTAACAGTATGTGGTCATGGCAAAGTACTTTGGGAATACACTGTATTCCGTTTCTGGTTTCTTTATTAGCAAAATAAGTTTTATAGATTGTTATCTATGTATTATGTAATACTTTTAATGTCTGACACAGGATGCAATGTTATGCTGCACAACATTTACTGGACTTACTAATTATGCACATGCATTGATGCTCTGTGTCTGTTGCTGTGTGTTTCTTTGCTTTAATGTCAACCGATTCAGTTGGCCTTCATCCAGCAAAGCAGAAAAGTACACAGGCAGAGCTGTGTGTCTTTATGCTAATCGATTTATTGGAAATATGTAAAATATATGTATAATCAAGGCAATCACACACACAGCATGATACATCAGTTTTGCTTGTAATCTGAAATGATTAGGCACGTTATTAAGCAGATGAAGCCAGGTGAGCACAGAGGTCAAATACGTAGAAAGTGGTACCAAGAGGAGTAGCTGACTAAACCGAGGTAATACGCTGTAAGTTTTGGAAGTCAAATGACTGCAGTCCCTTCTATACACCTCACATGATCTATATGTCTACGTACATGAGCTCATTACAGGCATATATAGCTGATCCATAGATCTTTAAACACACACAAATATTGACTTTGAGTGTGGTTACAGGAAGCGCTACAAGCTAACAAATGCTAATATTACAAAAGAAATGACAGTGTACTATTAAAAAGAAAAGCTGTGATTATTATATAAATGTATAGAATTAGTTTGGCAGAAACCTGAATGTAGTGAAGGGGGAACCTTTCAGCAAAAATACACGATACATTTTCAGGATGACAGGCTGAGGTACCCAGTCTGGTTTATATTGGGACACACTCTCTGACAGGAAGGCGTCCTGGACTGCATTCACTCAGGCTTCTGGTTCCACATGAGGTTCATTGATGGTTATGAGAGAGAAGGAGAAAGTGAGAAAAAGATAACAGACAATAAGGTCAATCTTACACAGTCATCATTTATCAGTCCTGATGTGGTTCTCTATAGCTTCAGCAGGTGGCGTAGTAGTCAAGGGCAAAGACTTTGTACTGTCCTATGTTTCAATACTGTACGTTTCAATGTGGGAGCAGATTCTTACAGGTGCGTGCTGATGAAAGAGGCTTATTATGAGTATATGTGCTTCTCAGGGGCTGTAAGTCGCTAGACTTTGGGTTTGCAGAATGGCAGCTTCAAAGCAGCCAGCTGACTAGCAGAGATGATGGTGGATAATAAGAGAGAAATGCAGCTGAGTCCCTCTGCACCGAAATTCAACTTTATCGGTCATTGAATAAACATTCACATTTTTACAACTAAGGAATTACAATGGCAAGTACTGGGCCATGCCAAAGGTTTACCTGGCATAAGTCAGATTTTGCTGAATATATATACATATATATTTCAGAAGAGTAGACCTAAAATAACTAGGGTGGCTAGTTTTACTATTGCTAGAGGTACTAGTATTGTCTGAGGGAGCCTTAATTAAATGAATCACTTTATTCTGAAAATAACATGGCTCAGTATGGGACTGGTTTTAACATTACTTATCTGTCTTAACAGGGAACTGGTCATGACAGGTAATGTGCAAGAGGAGATGTGCAGTTTGGGAAACTTTACCGTCACTTATTCTACAGGAATCATCTCTGGAGCTGGCAGGTCTGCATAGAGGAAACACCATTCAGGTTTAGAAGCAACAAAGCAGACAAATTGCATCTCAGTCATTCACTGCTATTATGCTAGTATGAGAGATATAAATTCATATTAAATGAGCAGAATACAAATGAAGCCTTACTCATTGTATATGTAGGGTCCACATTGAGACTGGTATGAAGTCCAGCACCAGTCAGTAATGCGTTAGAAAATGTATACTTGACAATGTCACCATTGATCATTTTGGTGTTGAACACCAGCGTGGAATTTGCGATGACTGATCCCTTGCTGAAAACAGAACAAAGAGAAGAAATTGTGTCTTGAATCTTATACCTTCTTACATTTTTTCTTGTCCTCCTCTGGTTCCCTTCACTCAGGCTGGTATCTACTTGTACTGGGTAAACATGAATACATTTCTAACTAGAGGTGGAAAGTTCAGGTTCACAAAGTAAAAATGTAGAACAAGATTTTGTTTCAACCAACCAGCTGAGTATCTGTGAATGTGACTCGTCATAGCTGGCTGGTTGAAGCAAAATCTTGGCTTGGATGTGAACTTTCTGAACCTGGACTTTCCTAGACTCGTCCCTATAGCAGGAGAATGGGTTGAGTTTGGATTCTCTTGTCCCTAATGCATCATACTGGTCTTTCTTCTAGTTATAGTAATAATTAATAATTAGAGACCATGATCAAAGTAATTGCTTGGAAGATGAATACAGCAGTCCCTGTGTATCTGCGGTGATGAGCCCCACCGCGGCAAACGGAAACTGCAGAAAATAGCAAAGCCTCTGCGGACTGTATATATAATGTGATTTTCATATATGTACATATGGTAAAGTTCAACTGATAAATTACACACAGTAAGACATTTCCTACATTAATTACAGGAATTATGAAGTACATTTTGCATTGTTATTCACTACCATACAGTCTCTTTTGAATGAAAGGTAGTCTGACATTTTAGCCTATTTCTCAAAAGGCAATAGAGCAATGAAAAAATGTCATGCATCACGGGATGACGGAGCAATGAGAGTCATGCTTTTTATACGTTTTAGTAACGGCCCCTGCAGTAACGCAGCAACACGTGTGACGAGTGAGAACACTAGAGGCAGACTGGGTGAGAGTTCGGAGGTGAAGCGTGGCTTTGGGGACAGAGGGGGATAAGTCATGTACTGAGTGCGACTGGGCTGGCCGATTTCACCACGGTACAGCCTGTACTTGCTTAGTGCTCGGTTTGAATCTTATGAACTGTTTGTTTCTGGAAATTTACTATTTTTTTCCGGGACCGCAGTAAACCATGGATCACTTAAACTACAGTTACTAAAACTGCGGATGCGGGGGCCCATTGTATAGAAAATCCAACAAGAATAAAGGTAGAATTCACCAATGTAAATAGAGTATGAGTTTAGTAAATCTTTCATGTAGGCTATAGGGTATAAAATATCTGCTATGGAAGTATGGAGTATAGTAACTTAATGACACAATTAAGAGAGAGATACCTGAAGGCCATGTCCGCAACGCCATCGTAAGTATTAATGGTGGCACATGCTGAGCAGCCAAAGATCTGCTGGAGCTGCGACACAACAAAGAGACCAGTGTTCAGTTACTGGTTTGGCTCAGACCACTGCCACTCTCAGCGTAGATATTCAAGAAAAACCAGCTGGTCTGTCAATATAACAGTTAGCTCCGTTATTATCTAACAAAGAAAAACGAAGGGTCTATGCCAGACTTGCTACATTTATTCACTAAATTAAATAACTCAATTACTTGAATTAACTCTGTGTTTTTGGTTAGGGTTGGAGGCAGCACGGTCACTTTCAAAGACTAATTTGAGATTTACCAGGATGGTAACTTCTGCCCAAAGGGTCTCGCAGTAAATTGATGTTGGGTCTTCAAGTGATTGGCTGTAGATGCGGTTGGTGATCTTCATAGAGAGCACAAAAGCTGAAGATCCCCCATTTTCTTGAGTCTGGATGGGAATTCTGGAGCTTGATGGTCGAAGGCGACGTTCTGGGAGGCCCTCTGCTGACAGA
>JAODJU010000046.1:3385724-3422755 GCA_026776725.1 Gnathonemus echidnorhynchus
GGGAAGAGGAGGGAGCTATGGGGTAACGGGTGGATGTCAGGGAAGAGGAGGGAGCTATGGGGTAACGGGTGGATGTCCGGGAAGAGGAGGGAGCTTTGCGAACCTCCCTAAGGTGTAAAAATTACAGCCACTATCAATTGGCAGGAGGGAGGTACACAGCAAGCATCACATTTATCACCAAAGCTGTGGGTTTGAATCAAAACCAAGGAGCAAAATGTTAAATTTCTCAATGTTCTCTGCTATCAATGGAGTCAAATGAAGTGATTGTTCTGGCAAGGGTGCTTTTAAGGTGACGTGTTTCTTTTTGTTATTTAGTTGGAGTTATTTTAGGGTTCCGTCTTATAATGTCAGTGCTATCAACACATTTATTTCTCATGTTTCTGGACTTTGGGTATTAATACAATGAGTGTTTTTCTCATCACTGACTTTTAAAAATGGTCTGCATATAATTACCCTTATGTGATGTTGTCCCCCAGCCCTCTCTAATCAACATGTAATGTTGCTTCTGAATCCTCGGCGTGAATATTAATCGAATATTTCACATAGGAGCCTTGAGCCAAGCTCTATTTTGAGACGCAACCTCCACTCGCCCCCACCATTGCCCCCCCCAGGGATAAACCAGCCCCAGTGTGATAAAGGCAAACCCTGCCCAAACCTCACCTAGTTAATTGCAGAAGAGATAGCATCCTGTTTGCTGGGACGACACACCCAGATGGCCGGCCTTATTGCACCATGTTGCAGCAGCAACCACCCTCAGACATGTCTTTACAACGGCCCAATTTGCTCGACATGGCGAGTAAATTGATTTATTTCGACTTAAATCGGGGATTGACAGGTACCAGGGGCACATTTTTTCCCCATTTCATTCACACGTCGCTCAGCTAGAAGTCCGAGGAACAGGGGGATTGTGAGTCCCTGTCGGCCACGGGAGAGCCGAGTTTCACTTGGGTACCCCATAAAGGTTGCTCATCATCGGGCACCTTCTTCGGTCCTCTAGCTTCACCATTCTGCCATAGCAGAATTGTGCATGTCAGGAGACGGGGACGTGTGATTTATTGACGCAGCCCCCAGTGGGGTGAAGGAGCAGACTGGGAACCCAGTTCCACGATTAGCCTAACCGTATTGGGCACTGGGAGAAGGCCGGGATTAACATCTCAAGGAAGAAGGTCCCAAGTCAGGAGGTGGAGTGTCAGTCAAACGAGCCCCCCGGGCCGTCGCTTTGGGTGTATACTGTAGATGACAGATTTGAGGCAAAGGAGGAGGACGAGAAGGAGGAGCTATATTTTTCATCCGCCTTCTGCCAAAATTAAAACCTTTCCAGTGTCTGTCGTGTGGGAGTGCGATTGAGTGGACAGGGTGGTGTGAATGGATTTCTGTGTCTGTGTGCGAGTCGACGGGTGGACATGGATGGGTGTGAGCAAGTGCGCGTGAATATGAGTATGGGTGGGTGCGTATTTCCGAATGCGTTCCCGGTGTGTGTGAGTGCGCACGTGCGTGGGTGCCTTTCCCTGGGCGCATACCGGTGGGTGTGTGTGTGGGCAGACCCACGTCTGCCAGTGTGTGTGTGTGTGTGTGTGAGAGCATGTTTCCGGATGTGCGTCTGTGTCTCTTCTCATGCCGTTTGAAATCCTGCAGCCTTTCTAAGAACCAAATAAGCCCAATGAGGAGGTGAACAGGAAGTGACAACTATCGACACGTCGCGTCAAGCTGTGACACTCGCTGCTTCTCCTGGGGAACCCTGTGTCACACAGGCTTACAAAGGAAAAGCACAGACGGAGAAACTGACCTTCCTGTCCTCCAGGGACACCAGGGTAGGAAAGCCAATTGTAGTCCAGCACATGGACACTGATCACCATTACAGAGGAACAATACAAACAACACAGTACAGTAAAAATACCAGCAGCCACACAGACACACACACACACACACTGCTTCTGTTGTTAGCGTTAACAACTGGTGACAAAACCTTTTTCATGGATGTCAACCAATTTAAGAGGCAATGGTGCACAAACCAATCAGCAGGCGTCCGGGGGGGGCGAAACAGAGTACTGTCACATTGCGTCTGTGTCCTGGGTGGGGGGGGTGCTTTTGAGTGATGGCCGTGCAAGGCTGACGGCAGGCCGGAATTAGCGGGATGTTTCTCGCCAAAGAAGCTCCCACTGATTTCGTCGCTTGCGGTGGTTTTCGGGGACATGGAGCTCGCCGTCCCTACGTCCACCCCCTCTGTCACCGCCGCCAGCAGCAGTGCCAGCTGGGTACCCACATGTCGGATACGGTTTACGGCCGTGGTCACAGATGGAACACGCGAGTAAGCACGCAGACTCCAGTACTTACGCTAACATGCTAACATAAGCCATTTACCACAACCATTCACTGATATATTGGTGAACTTTGTGCATTCAGACTGAAGCCAGTCTTTTTTAAAAGCAGCATGTACGTGTGCGAATTGTGGATGACCAAATAGATTTTTTTGTTCCTATAATTCGGGAGACTGACTCTCATTCAGATTTGACAAACGATGCTGACCCAGTGTCATGGTAAACCAGCAGCCTATCCTAGGAAGTACGATGCTGGGGACACCCTGGATGGGACATACACACAGAGGTGGACATTTCAGTAAAAATCCAAACCAGGATTTTGTTTCAACCAGCCAGTTGAATATAAAGAGTCACAGTCACAGAGTACTCAACTGGTTGGTTGAAACAAAATTTTGGTCTGGATTTTTACTTTCCGGACCTGAAATGTCCACCTCTGCATACAGAGGGCAGTTCAGAGACAGCGAGTCTACAGACAATGGGAGACAGGCAAACACAGCAAGAACAGACAGATCCCACAAAACAGCCCGTCATGGTCCCACAATCCTCCATGCCCAAACCAAAACCAGACAAAACTCATAACAAAGCATTTTATTATTGGCTTTCATTAAACAACTGGAGTTATTTATTCCATCCCTGCCTTTAAAACTTTTCACCTTTTCACCTGCTCCATTATGTCAAATGACTTCCTGCACCTGATTTTGTCTGCATGAAAATGCATCACATGGTTTTTTTCCGCTATGAAAGGCTTGTGATGGTGTCTGTAACACCGTCAGGTCTGGCTTGGGCCCCATAATGTAAGGTAATTGCTATTCGGGGACTCTACATACATGGAGATCGGTACAATGACTGTAATTTGCAGGGGAGAGCAGCAGCTGCATGGCGGTCATCAGCGGCTCCTCCGCTCGCGGGAAGGACCAAAGTGGCCACGTTTTGAAAGGTGTCATTTTCCACTGAGAGCATCTGCGTCCTGGTTGGTCTGCAACGCGAAATTCACACGAGGCCTGTAATCACCTAAAGGAGCGTCTGTCGGCCCCGGGGCCCGTGGGGCCAGGCCAAGCTTTTTTGCCTGCCCGGGCGTTTAAGCACTCAGCATTTTAAGGGGAAAATTCCCATAATCCCCTCAACAACTGGCCTACCTGCAGTCATCTGATTGGAGGTACATTCAGCCCATGTGGGTGGGGCCGATTAAGGCCCCCATGCAAGGTTCAGGTGTTAAGTGAGACAGTCCCTGACATGGGATGTAATTATAAGGTACCAACTGAACCAGCAAACACAATGAGAGGACTGGTCAGGGGAGGCAGTACTTATACCTAACCAGTGACCTATGTCTCCTGATTACTCAGCGAGGGGATGACTTAATTACTGCCATGCTGTGTGTTTCATCGCTCCCATTTTGGCAGTTTATGGCGCTGCAATTTTTACGTGTCTCTCGTAACTGACTGAACGCTGTCTTAATAACCCATCCGTCCTCTACGCTGGAGTTGCATTCCGGCACTAATACAGATATGACACGTTTATTAGCCGACCGGAGTCGAGGTTGGTAACGTTATTGCGATCTCTGTTCCCCTAGTTATTTTGCTAGATGGAAATTAAATTATACTGTGCGCCTCACGTGTGTTACAGTAATGAGTAGAGTGATTTCTCACACAGTAATAAAGGAATTATTAACATCAAATGCGGTGATTACAGAGTCAGCGCTGCTAACGTTGAACATAGCAGCAATAAACTAATGCACCCAGCCTGCCCAATGTCATGGTTACCGGAGGAATCACTGTCAATTATCATCCTGAAATCGTCTATAAACAACAGCATTGTGGTGTTAGCATTAGCGTAGCACGCGGCGGCTATAAATGGAAGCGGTCGGCTAGCTGATGTCACGTTTCCTGCTAACGAGCCGACGAGGCTGCCGTCAGCGGCGCCGTGCCTGCCAGTGACAAGCCGAGGGAGTCGGCGTCCTCACTGTGACACGTGACCGCCGCGGGCCGCCATCGTTAGTGGCACGTGCTGCGGTAGCGCTACCTCGGCCTTACGCCACTGTGGCTGATCGGGGACGACAGTCAGCGTCAGAACCGCTCTCATTCAGACAGAATGCATATTTTAAATTTAATATTCCTGAGTATAAGGTGAGAGGAGGGAGCGCAAGGAACGAAGAGAAGCTGCTCAGGGTGGAAGCCAGAGAGTATTTAAACCTCCCCAAGAAAGGCTTCCTGCTTTTTTTGTCCTTTAGGTTCTCCACCAACCTGTTTGCTACAAGATAAATATGTCCTGCCTTCATGCTTAGTGTGTGCAGCTCATGGGAGTTGAATGGAGATAACCAATTTGAATGGTTATCTCTCAGAACCAATCATTGTTCCTTCTGCCCTCAGAACATTTTTGTGTAAGCAAAACTCCCGTGAGCGTGTGTGAAGCAGCTGGACCTCAGCAATAGGTCGCCTCAAAAGCCCCGTCCTCCTAAAGCTCGACCTTTCATGCCCTTTAGTAATAATACATAAGTGTCAAGTCACACGGTCAGTTTACCCGTGAGGCTCATGATGCTATCTCCAAAATCCAGTTGGCAAGTTTCACTGTCCCCCCCCCCCCCCCCCAGCTTAAGGAGATTCTCTACTTTTTATGATAATGTCTGCAGAAAACTTGTGGTTCCCATCAGGCATATGTAGTCAGATGCAGGAGATGTTGCTGGCATTCACGTAGACAGCAACACGGGAGGACCCTGGAAGGACCTCAGATATGCTCTCTGTCTCCGCTGACTCCCCCAGTGTAACGCACATGAAAGAGAGGAGATGCACTTACTTAGCTCAGACTTGATAAACCAGTATTATATACAATAAATAATGCTGACGTGTGTAAATGCTAATCATTAGAAGTGTAATCATTGCCTCAAGACCGGGATACTTTTTGGTAAACTTGTCTATAGGTAGACAGCATTCTCAGTTCATAGGAGTTGGGCTTAATGAACATTGTGCAATTAAGCAGTAAGGCATGATGCGGAAAAACCCCCTACAGGTCCGCATAGCAAAGAAAATGATACTGTATGGGGTGTCGACTACAGAGAGCACAAGCCAGGCCAGGACACAAACAGGCTCCAGCATGGCCCATGGTACTGCCAAGATAAGGAAGTTGTGCAGAGTATAAAAGTCTACATCCCTAGGAAAACAACACAACACAAAGCATTCAAAAGAATATGTTAAGTGTCAGGGTCGGTGCTCGTTCATCCCTGCCCTGCGCTGGTCACCCTGCTTTCCCCCCTCTGTTGTGTAGCTCTTGTCCCTGGTGTGTTTGTCCTGTTCCCAGGGCTGCTGTGAAGCTCAATCTATTGAGTGTTTATTTCCGAGGCTGTAATCCACCAGTCAGGGGTTCTAGACTGGCCAGTAATCACTCCTAACTGTTTCTTTTGGGTTTGGTTTAAGTCTTTCAGCCTCTCTGTTATGTTTCCTAGTTTATTGTGCTGTGTGGTTAATATTTCCTAGTTTTGGTGTTAGAGTTCTCTTGTTCAGTGCTCATTTATTGTAGTTTATTCTATATGTTGCCTGATACCCTGCTTCTTTGTTGATTGGTAGATATTGTGATCATCCTACCTGCCCTTTGATAGTCCTGGTTACCTATGTAGTGTAGCACTGGTGAGATCTGGGCGTCCTGGCATACCTCGCGAGCGCTTCAATAGCCCCGTGTATGTCACCGTAAATAGCCCTTGTATTGTTGTTGTATTGTTATAGTTAATACTTGTATTTCCAGATTGCGGCTTGTATGTTTGCCCGTGTCCTATGTGTTCCCTGTCCAATCCTCGCGTATCCTTAGCTTGTATAAATCTCCCACTGTGTGTGTACATTACGGTTCGGCGTCCGGCCACCTTGTGTTTCCGCTGTGTGTATTTGGGGTTCGGTGCTTGTTAAATGCTGTCACAACTAGCACAGGGAAGCAGGCAAAGGGAGCCGTGGAAACTAATGAAACGGGATTTATTGCGGGCTAACACACTCAAAAACAACATGCGACGTTAATGACCGGACTGGGGAAACAAACTGAAACGCAGGCTAAATACATTGAACTCATGACAGCAACAGGAAACAGCTGGTGAACATGGGGAATCCACACGGGGTAGATGAGGGGGCGTGGCACACGGGAGGGTAGGACGAGCGGGGCATGACAGGTGCCTGATACAGTCCTGTTCAGGACTAAAACAAAGAGCATGTTCTACCCTGGCAAGCAAGTCTTCTCATCCTTCGCTGCTCTCGTCATGCCTCAGTCCACCTGGCGCTGCAGTATTTAAGTGCTTACTCTCTTTCTGTTCTTTGCTGTGTCATTGTATAGGTTAGGTTTGTAGTTACCTGAAGTCTGTTTCTGTTACCATGTGTTCTCTTGTGTATTTACTTTGTGATTTCTTTAGTTCAGTTCTCATTGCTCCCATCTTGTTTTCAACCCCGTGTAGTCCCTTTTATTTGTACGTTTCCTCATCGTGTTGTCTTTCTAATAAACCTCTTTTGTACTGGAGCCAGACCGTGGATCATCCCTGGTTTTCTGCCTGTGCCATGCCCTGCCATAACAGTTACCCATACATAAAGAAACCACCAAAATTCAGTATTACATCAAGAATCTGCTGGCATTGTATGTGATTCAGAATCTGGAGACTTCTGGAAAGGGATTTCAGTGGTACCAGGGTGGTTCGCTCCACCAAATGTCAATTATCGGATGCTTGATAACACACAACCTCTGTTGGTAGGGCTTGCAGCCTCTGCTTTTAAGGACATGTGGGCATTATGTAGACTATTCTTTATGGGTTACTAGCTGTAAGGGAGAAGGGTCCCATTAATGTGAACATCACAGCGGGTTGCTACCAGCTATGAGAAGATGGAGCACTCCTGTACCAGTGGGCACTGAAAGAGGCCCACAGAGTGGACAAATTCTACTCTGTTAACCGAATCGTGTTTCTAGCAACGTTTTGAAACAAATAGCATTTTTTGGCAAATAGAGAAACAATTCTGTGATTACATGTAATTCAGCCCTAATAGATGTTTATGAGTAAAATTCCAGTTTTCAGTCTTATGTCTGTGACAGTTCATTTAATATTGATGGAGTGCCATAAAGATGACCATAGTTACCACCTGACCACTAGAGCCTCAGTCAGGTACAAAACAGGGACATCTGCTCTTGGGGAGGAGGGTTAAATCTTGAATAATGGGAGTGGGGTGTGTCGTTCATGCAGGTCCCATCTGCTCACCGCTGTACCGAGCTGCCGATTCATGTGGGGCCGCTGAGTTCCATTAGCGCCCCCCCTGAATGGGCCCGTTTGCCAGGCGCCGGTCCGCTCCATACCTGCCCGCTAATCCACTGCTGCCGAGTGGCTGTGAAGTGCATCCGCCTCCCTCCCCCTCTCTCACCTGTCAGGGAACATCCCCCAATGCACCAGCACCTGCTTGTCTTTGCGCATCACAGGACGCAACCACTCCTCTGCAAGGGAGAGAGGAGCCTGATCAGCATCGGCTGGGGGGCGACAACGCGGGGGGGGGGCCCACAGCGTATAGCGTCGCGGCGCAGGGTTACCGCGTACTCACAACCGAGAGCGACGCGGCTTACGTCAGGCTGACGGCACACGGTGACCCCGGCCCTCCTGGCCTCTCCCGTTAACGCATCAAACAGGCAGGGGGCCTCCCTCTAGGTGGGGGCGCCCCTTCCCTGGACCCCCCCTCCGTCCAGCAGCACTGACCTTCATCGAGGGAGGCAGGAGAGGGATAAATGACATGTGTGGCTTTGGCCTTCTCCTCTGTGATTGAGCCCTGGGACACAAAGACAAGACGATTAACCAACGACAGGTAGAAACCTATGATTATTTGTATTATTATTATTATTATTATTATTATTATTATTATTAAGGGTCCAACTACTACAACATCAAAAACAACAGGGAGGGACATCTAGTGGGGCAAACAGGTCTCCTGCTCACAGCAGAGTTCATTTCTTTAACCAGATGAGGATTAACAGCAAGGATTTTGCAGGAAGTCAAAAGAATACAAGGCAAATTTTCACAAAACCTTAAATAAGCGTTTACAGACATCTCAAAGCCTGAGTCACAACTATATTTAGTCTATCTAATTAGCCGTAGATCTATGAAATACTGAAGAAGACAGATGGCTTACGTTTTCTAGGCAATTAGCTTATTATGATGTTAAAGACCTTCATCCTAAATTTGGGGCAGACCTCTTCGACACAGAACACTGATATTTCAGTAGAGCGGAAAATGGCTGACGGCTTGTGACAGGGCCCCCGCCGCGCCTGAATGTGCCCGGGTGCCCCCTGATCCGCTGGAGTCCCACCCACCTGGTGCCTCTTGATGATGTCTCTGAGCTTCGCCGCCTGCTTCTGCTCGACGTCCGGGGTCAGGAACACAACAGGCCGTGTCAGACAGTTGTTCTGAAAGCACATTTGGGATGGGAGTTTACGACCTGGTGTTAGAATGTCCCAGAAACGCATTAAAAACGTTTCTTCTGAGCACTTATCCCCGATGAATATGGAAAAATACAGCAAACATCCATCTTCCAGCCACATATCTATTACAGGATCACCAGCAGCCTGGAACCCATTCCAAGCAGACAAGGCAGGGAAACAACCCGCGCAGGATGTCAGCCCATTGCAGGCCACACACACTCACAAAGCGGGCAATTTATGAACTGCAGTGAACCTAACTGCAAGTGGAGATGGGATTCAAACCCACAACTATAGAGATGTGAGGTAAAAGTGCTACCCACTGAGATGCCCTGACTTTAGTAAGACTATGTGAGGTGGATTACAGAACGATATAGTCCTGCATTTAACAATGCAAACCTGCACGAGGGCCTTCTCCACAGTCATGAACATCTCCACGTTCCTGTCCATCCTGGAAGGGTTCTGAAAGTCGAATCTGCGCCTAGACGGAGTGGGGGTGCAGGTGGTTATGGACACTCAGCACCACGCCCCACAGAGGGGGCCATCCCAAAGCCCCCCAGCCCCCTACACCACTTACCAGCCTTGCTCACTCTTGAACTTGTAAACGGAGCCCAGGATGTGACACAGAGCACCTCCAGGCTTGAAGTCCAGGAAACACTTGTTCTGATGACAGGACGAGGTAGGAAATGTGTGACATGCAGTATAATTAGAGGTTGTGGACGGAACTCTTAACCGCCATACAACACCATAATACACATCATATTGGGTCTATAACCCAGATCGATCCAATTATGTTCTAAATACTACTGCCTTTCCTGGAAAATGGTGTGTGTGTGTGTGTGTGTGTGTGTGAGAGAGAGCGAGAGAGAGAGAGAGAGAGAGAGAGAGCAAGAGAGCGAGGCCGTGAAAAAGGAGGTGGACTAATTACTCACGGGCAGTTTGGTGAGGGCGGGGTTGTTCATCTTCCTCCCAAAGGCATCCTCCTGAAACTGCAGCAACTGCATGACCAAGCCAGCCAGGGACTTGTTGGAGGGGGAGTCCGTCTGGACATACTGCACAGGACAGGGACACAGGAACACATCAACATCCCCACGTGGGACACACCTGTCCGAAGCACGCCTGCGATTCTGTGCAATACAGTAGCTGCATTCACTTGCTTGATGAAAACCATGATACAAAACTATTCACTATCTGAAAAGAACCATTAAATACAGGTTAATTGCCCTCTGGTCCAGATTTGTCAGAACTGTGGAAGAATGAGTGTTTTTTTAAACAAGTTTTAATGAGAATCACTGACTCCCCCCCCATCAATCTGACACAGAAAACTACCAAAACACCAGCAGTTTTGTATATTTCCTATGCAAGGAAGTTAACAAAAACCGGCCCTGTACGATAACAAAAAGATTATTTCGCGTTTTGCTCAAGTATTAAAAAAAAAACAGACAGTGATGAAGAACAGGCAGGTTGGACTCCCCCAGACAGTGATGAAGAACAGGCAGGTTGGACTCCCCCAGAGAGTGATGAAGAACAGGCAGGTTGGACTCCCCCAGAGAGTGATGAAGAACAGGCAGGTTGGACTCCCCGACAGTGATGAACATCTGCGCGTCGGAGCCCCGCCCACTCGCTGTCACGACGAAAGGACTGGCGGGTAAAAACTTAAGATCCTCTTATGCCTTTACTTGCATTTTTTAAAATAAAATGAATGAAATGGCATCTAGATCTATTTACAGTTTGTATCTGTTGAAAGAGAAAAGGTTTTCCCTTTTTAGGGATTCGTACCAAGCACCCATTCCGGCAGGGCCCATTTCGACCGAAATGACTGAAATCCAGGGGCCTTCAGAACTGTAGTCTGCGTCCACACTCACCGATCACCCCAGACTAGGAGCTCAAATCACCCATTAAATCTCACCCCATGTCTTGCTCCCCTCACCCTCCGTCAGGGAAAAAATCTCTATCAACAACAAACACCGGAGCGGCGGTGCAGCGCACACAGCGGCCAGATCCCTTTGTTCTCAGCACCGGAACTAATAAGACACCAGGAGCCGCCTGCAGCCCCTGTCCGCATTCCGCCGGGCCAAACTGCACGTCCTGGTTCGGCTGAGACGAGCTGGGGAGGTTTCGGGCCAAACCACCCATTCGTTAAGGTTCCCATTTAAAAAGTCGCCTCTTGTTTACGGCCTGGCTGCGTATTGTCTGCAGACGGCCCCGTAGGCTAAAGCTAGCCTATAGCGGCTGTTAAACGGCTCCTGGGGAAACGATCACGCAGCGATTTAACTGATAACCTGGCTGGTATCCAGCTAGTTACCAGGTTATACAATTACGGAGAAGAGGACAGACGTGTTGGAGGACCGTTAGCCCTGTAGCTGGTTAGCCACTAGCACTAACCTTTTTGTAATGCTTCATAATCCACTGGCGCACCGCGTCCATCTGAAACACCGTATCTGAACTCTCCCAAAACTTCGCCGACGGGCCGCCGTCTTTCTTCTTGCCGATCGACGTGCCCCCGCCTGCCTGGCCAGTCGTCGGACCCCCGGTAACCGTTCCTCCAGTAGCCGCTGCCGCCATCGTATCCAACAGTCGTCACGGTCTTTCTTACCGGATAAAGCGGTGGACAGATCCTTACTTACACCGCCTGAAGCGTCACCTTGCGCAGCTTTGGAAATCTCGCGATATGGCGCTGTGCTGATGGGAAATGTAGGTTTTCACAACAGAGTTTATTAATCCGCATTAGACATTGAAACACATAAATGCTTATCATTTAAAAAATAATAATTCAATTATTCGATAATTCGCAATATTTGTATTATAACAATAAGCAATGGATTAAGATGTGCCTCTTTTTTAACTCCAGTTGGATGAAGGCTCCACCCCCGCGACCCTGCATGACCCGGTAAAGCAGATGGATGGATGGATGGATGGGTGTACTGTACATACTGTACATACTTGGGCTCGGAGCTTCTCGTTCACATGAGAAAAAATCTATTGGGCTTCACATTATTTAATTATACATCTGCCAGAATAATATACGGACAATACTTACGCAACTGCATTTTAGGCAACGTGACAGGCATATGTC
This sequence comes from Gnathonemus echidnorhynchus, assembly GCA_026776725.1. Lineage (NCBI taxonomy): Eukaryota > Metazoa > Chordata > Actinopteri > Osteoglossiformes > Mormyridae > Gnathonemus > Gnathonemus echidnorhynchus. Next base: position 3,397,533 of record JAODJU010000046.1, read on the forward strand.
ATGTAATAGACATGCACTGTCTTGTATACTAAATATGGTACAATTAATTACAGTTGAAGTTCTAATCTGAACAACATTTGTCTACATGTAAAGACCAGAACCAAAGTGAAAACATGACATTCGTAGCTCGTCAACTAACAGCACACCTCAGTAATAATACAGCAATGCATTCTTGATGCACTGAATGGAGTTTGATAAACTATTGATAAGAGTGAGATAAAAAGATGAACTATTAATGCAATCTAAAAATACAACGAATCACATTTGAGGACCGGCTATTGCGAAGCGCCTGCGCAACGCTCACTGGGAGATAAAGAAATTGAAGGGTAGCTTAAAGGGGAAAGAGAATGGAGGAAGACGCTGCAGTCTGTAAAGCAAGAGGGTGGCGATGAAGCCCCAGCGTCTTCCCTGTTCGAAAATGCGAAAGAAGCGCCGCGGCGATGCGTTATCAAGATCATTTTAACTGGCTTGAAATGAGCAGCGGTGCGTCAGGTGCGGGAGGCGGGGCGGCGGGCGCTTTGCACGGCGCCCAGCTCTGCAGCGGGGGAGGAGGCTGCGGCGCCGTGCTCGGTTATGACGGCGCCTTTGCTACGCTGGCGTCCGCCACTACAGCGGCTCCGGGGCTGCACGCCAATGGAGCGGCTCGCATGCGCGGCGACTGGCTCGACGCGTCCCACGCTGAATCTGCTTCATCGACGCGGGGAAACGACGGCAGGCTGGTGGACGAAGCGACCGACACCGGCAGCGGATGGGACCCCGAGCGTCCGGGGAAATACAGGATAGAGGGATCTGGTGCTGGCAACGGGGAAGGCGATCGTCTGAAGAACGCCGGCGGCATTAATATTGATTACAGACCCAGCCGCTCCCAACTCGGGGGCGGGCGGAGAGCTTTTATGGATGCTGCCTTGCGGAGGGTTGGGTACACGAGAGGCGAGCTGCAGCTGGGTGATCGGAGGAGCGGCGGGGAGCGTCTGTCCCCCGAGGACGATCGGTCGGATAAGCGCCGGGCGAGCAGTTTGAAGAGGGCGGCTAAGAGGGTGTGCTTGGGACGGGCAGAGGATAGTGTACACTGCGGCACCGCGGGCTCTAAGGACGCCGGGGCCGCATGGACCTGCGCTTCGCTCACACTCACCCCCGGCGATGACCGTGACAGCGAGCCCGTTACAAATCAGCGCCAGTCACATGCGAGGCACGGAGGAGGCGGGCGTCCGCATTTGTCCGGCCGCGTCCAGCTGGGTGACCCAGTAAAGAGGACTTTACTGTATCGACCTGCTGCGACAGGGTCCGGCTCCGCTGATGACATTAGCGGGACAGATGGGCGGACGGTCGGGACTGCCAAAGGCCGGGTGAGACTATACACTATGCCCTCCTTTGTTGCTGCCGCGGGTGCGAACGGCGTCACGCACTGGGCGCCGGGCGGCGTTCATCATGCACTCTCCTGGGTGCATCGCCCAGCAGGGGACCCGGAGCTGCAGGATGCAGGTGTGCAATGCAGGCGTTTTGCTGGCGAAACGGGATCAGGGAGACCTGTTCAAGGTGTAGCCCAGCAGGGCATTCATCTGCCAAGAGAACAAGCGTTAGTAGCGGACGAGGCGGCGTTACTGTGCAACGGTAAATGCAAGAGGTCTGGCTGCGCAACTCCTACGGTGATCGAGTGCGGACGGACCGCACGCTACAGGGCGGTGGTGGAAGCGGGGGCCGGCGAAGCCCGACGCCGCCTTGCCCGACTGGAGGAGCGCACGGAGAGACTGCAGCGCCGTCTGCGTGTGGTGCAGGTGAAGCAGGTGGAGAGGCACGTAGTGCAGCAGCTGCAGGGGCTGCTGGGGGTCGCCAGCCGGCATGGGGAATGGAGCTGGACGGGCTCGTCGCCAGCCGGCTCCGGCGAGCTGAGCAGATTGGCCCGGAGCTGCAGCCAAGCGCTCCGCACAGCCGAGGGCGGCCTCGACTCCGACCACACGGCCAGCAGCTCCGGCGGGGAGAGCGAGGCAGATGAGAGGCCAGAGCACTTGTGAGTACCTTCAATGATTTGCTGTCCGCACCCCAGGAGCAACAGGATATAAAGCAGCTGTTTTTGACACAAAGGTCCAAGAAGGGATCTGGTTGTCATCATGCTGTTTATAGAAGCACATTAACCGGATCCAAGCAGCTTTCCACGAGGGATTAGTTAAAATCAGCTTCAGTTAAAATGTAGCTTTAAAACTGGACAAAATGTGATTTAATCAAGTCTAGTTTGCGTATATAATCTACACTGATGTAGCTAATGTGAATTCACTGGCTGGACACGGTAATGCTTCCTGAGAGATGTTATGAGTCGGTCGCCGTAAAACCAGGGGAAGTTCTTACTCGCTGCAGGTGTCCAGCAAGCATCTGTGACCGCCTCAGGTCTCGTGTTGGACAGGGGGGATGGCTGCAACCTAATATCCACATGTCAGGGTAGAGGTTGTGTTTGATTTTGTTTTGTGTGTCCGATTTCCCCGATGGAGTCTAAAACAGATTTATTTATGATTGCAGCTGTGGTACGTGTTTAACTTAATTTAATTTGTTGGGTGGGGGATATTCTTATGATCATGAGTATTTTATGTGGTCGCATTGTTTAATCCGTCTGCAGTTTAAAAAAAAAAAAAAAACACTTAATTTAACTGTCATGGTTCACACTATAGACTCATCACTGACATTGTCTGGCCTGTTAAATCACAACTGCGCCGTTCATAGTGGATGAACCCCAGTTAATCGATGCATCGATTTGTCTTTCCAGGGAATTATGGGATGTGGGGGAGGAGCTACAGGCAGCAGGTTGCCTAGGAGCCCCGGGACACGGTGTGGCTAATCTGTCAAATATGCTGTTTTGCTGAATGCAGGCAGGATTCCCCCGAATGGGGATGGGTTCAGGAGAGGGCGTGGCTTGGCAGCCGGTGGGCGTGGCTACAGGCTCAGGTGTCTGAACTAGAGTACCGGATTCGTGGCTTGTCGGACCTCTACGCCCACTTGAGGCAGGGCAAGGTACAATGTCCCACCAAGGCCTATTTGCTTGTCAGTCCAGCGTGGTACAGCAGGGGGTTAAATCACTGTGGCATTGCAGTGCTTGACCTGTTTGTCTCCCAGGGTAGGGGAGTCCACCAGCCCACAGACTGCCTGCTTCCCATGGAGGCCCCAGAAGAAGAAGCCCAGTCCCTCCGTCCTTCAAGCAGTGGCCCCCACAGGTCAGTGAAAAGTAGTGCTGTCTAACAAATGGCCACTAGAGGGTGCCACCAGGGTGTAGCTGGTGCTGTCTGAGTGCTGTCACTTTGGGGAACAGTCATCATGCACTAGATTAATGTCAGATTCTTTAACAAATTTAGCACGTGTAGTTTTTCTTTCCCACTTTGCCTCTCTGCCATGCTCGGTATCTGTGAAAAGATCATAATCTATCTAAACTGGCTTCTGATTGCTTTTCACTATATTATACGTCCGAATAGACCATGCTCTGTTAAACGCTAACTGCTTTGAATTAATTTCATTAAGCTGTTGTATGATATGTCTGCCTCCAAAACAAGTCCAAAATGGAAGCCTGTCCTAAAACTGGAAGGAGTGACTGTCAGGTCACAGTGTTGGTTTGGCAGACATGAATAAATTACTGATGACTTATCTATTAGTTCATGATGGTTTGAGAACTATCGCCATCTCATGGCTGCTGTGAGAAAATGCAGACACTCGTGTTTAATGGCTCATTCATGTTTGTGCCTCCCATTGTTAGCACCTCCTCCAATGAGATCCCAGCTTATTGGAATTGACCAATGGATGTCTCTCTCCTTTCTTATTCTGTATTCCCGTCTGTTTTGATCCAGTCATGCGTCCTTGGCCTTTTTTTTTTTTTTTTTTGCGTTCCCGTAACAAAATGGATGGTGATTGTCACATGACTGCAGTGTAGATGCCGGATGTCATCCTTTCTGTTTGGTATGTAAGGTTCTCTCTTTTTTTCCTATAGTGCTGCGGCAACATGCCTGAACTCTGGGATAGAGGGGCCCGCTGCCCCCCAGCTGACGTCCGCAGCCCGGGTTCGAGCCTTACCTAGCCGGCGTCGCTGCCGGCTGGTCTTCCCAGGGAATATCTCTGCGCTCACAGCCAAGGTGACGGAGTGGCTCAGAGGAAACATTCAAAAAATTCCCTTCCGGCCCTAAATAAGTAGTAAATATATCAAATAATTACCGGAGTGCACATACTCTCACGCTGTGGGCAGTTTAGAGCCTTTGGAGTGCTGGAGGAAACGGGAGTGTCCTGGGGAAATCCGTACAATACAGGGAGAACATCCTAACTCCAGAGATAGGGGGCGGAGGCGGGATTCGAACCCACAACCCTTGAAGTGTGAGTCACCCTGCTGAGGAACCATGCACCCCATCATAATAGTAGGTGTCTCCCCCCCATCCCAAGGCGGTGAGTGTGCAGTGCTGGTGTGCTCCCCCTTTGGTCTGCATTCTGTGCGCCAGGGGCCTGACCCCCTCCCCCTTCATGAAGGATGCTCCCCCACGGGGCCGCGCTGCTCAGCTGGACCTCAGCCTGCACCCCGTCCTGTCTCTGCCCTCCGGTGAGCGTGCCAGCCCCTCCCTGTGGGTTCCGTCCTGCGTCCTCAAAGGCTGGGAGCACAGGGGGGCACTTATGTGGCGACTTGTGATGGACGGCCATTTCTCGATATGTTCCGGAGCGATTCTTCATTAGGGTGGCCTAGTTAATGCTCGATCATTACCCCCGTGCCTGAATCTTAAAATAGTGATTTTTTTTTTTTGTATTCCCCCCCCCCAGTGTCTTAAACCATCAATTCTGGCAGAGTAATATATTACAACTATAACTAGTGAAGTAAATGAACATTTGTGTTTGTTTACCATGAAAATAATTTGATGTAGACAGCTTAATGTGGAATTTGTCATTTGTTAATAAGACTTAAAGAAATTTGTTTAAATAGGCTGTGCTAAAAATTGAGACATTATACAAATGATATAGGGGTGGATTGATTAGGTTTTCATTTTTTTTTAATTGTGCACACTTACTCATTCTGTGTGTATGTGTGTGTGTGTGTGTGACACAGATGTCCATCTGGGCCTGCACTCTGCAGCTCTTCTGCGATTTGTCAGAAACTCCCGTGGAGCCATTCGGCCAATCAGCAGGCGGCCTCCTCCTTCCCGGCTGGCCGGGCAGGGCAAGGGCTCCCATAGGCTGAATCACCCCAAGAGGCGGGCTCTGTGTCCCCAGCCACGCCCCCTGCTGCATAGCACTGGTGAGATCCCGCTGCTGCCCCGTCTCCTCTGTCCGCCACACGCAGAGTGCTGTGAGTGTGTGCGTCCCTTTTCCCTCCGCAGACGGTGCCAGCGACAGGACAGTGAGAGCCTTGGGCTGGTCCTCCCATCGGGTGCCTCCCACAGACCTCCACTTCCATCCCCCCACCCCTCCGGCCCCCGACACCCCTTCACAGGTGAGCCACAAGCAGCAGAACAAGCTTCCCAGGCCTCCACTGAGAGTAGTTTCTTTAAATATCCAATAGATGGCAGCGTTTCCCTGTCACACTTGTACTGGCATACTCCCTATACAGGGCAGTTTGACCACTGCTTTGTTAAATACATGCGGGGACAGAGTATGTGAATTTACAGGTTCTGGAGGTCTAGGAAGCACAGGAATCCTTGTGATGTGCATCTCGAAAGGTGCTGCTTTTAGGGCCCTCATCTCTCCTCTCCTGTCGACAGCAGTCTTTCATTTGGCTAAATCCCATCCATCCATCCATCCATCCATCTTCTGGCTGCTTATCTTGCTCAGGGTCATGGGGGGGCTTCTGACGTTCTTTTTTTTTTTCAGAAACATTTCAGTTTGACAGCCCATTGTTTTCATAGGAGCAATTCAGTCTCTAAGTGCTTCACTCCAAAGTACATCTATGTCACAGTTTGGGGCTGGACGTTCCCTCCCCCTCTCTCACTCAGCCCCTGCGCCGGCGGCGGGCAGAGAGCTCCTTCGACATCGACAACCTGGTGATGCCCCTGGGATTGGCAGGCCTGGGGGGCGGAGTCAGGGTGCAGAGGCTGCAGTACAAGGAGATCCTCACTCCCAGGTTGATGTCTCACACACGCTGAGGGGGTGTTTAATAAACGAATGCAGGTTGCAAAGAACTCAACAGTGGAGAAGGATTGCGTGAACCAGGATAGAGCAGTTGGATAATATATAGAACAATCCCTGAAAGTTCGTGTATGAATAGTTAATACACACATGAATAATGGACACCCACCAACACATAATGGGGGCTGTGTCAGAATCCCAGTTCAGGTTATTAGTCACATGACTCGCTGCAGCGATACGGAAGCCCCCCCAAGCTCCAGCCTCACACCCTGCTCCGGTTTCGCTCATAGCTGGAGGGATCTGGCTTCTCAGGGTTTGCTGTCGTCGTCGTCTGCCGGCTCCAGCCTCCACCCCGTGCCTCATGACGCGGCCTGCGGGTCGACCTCCGCGAAGGACCAGGAGCAGGAAGAGGTTAGCTGCCGACTCTCAGCAGGGGTTCAGTCTGTTCTAGATCTTTCCAGCAATAGCTGCTGAACCTGTTTATATGTAGAGGTCTGTATGTTCTCCTTCTTTTCTTCTTCTGAGTTGCCGGTAAGGTGAATATCAGAGTGTCTGAAGTTTAAAAAAGACAGAAATGCTTTCAAAAGGAATTAAGATTTGTGGGATGCCGGGATCTGAAGCTAATACGTCAGCTTGTGTTATCTTATAAATTGACAAAAAACTGAACATTAAAACAAATTTTGAGCTGGGATACGCAGTTTGATTTTTGCTGAGACTCTAGAGGCCCTCAGGCTGTCGGGCCCTCAGGCTGTCGGGCCCTCAGGCTGTCGGGCCCTCAGGCTATGCCGTCTGGCTTTCGTAGGAGGAGGACATGTCCGATGCGGCGTTCCGGAGCCGGCACGCTCAGTGGGAATGTCGGGAGAAAGGACGCTGGGGTCGTGGGGCCCACCGCCGTCGCAGGGGCCGGTGAGTTTGGGGGGGGGGAGGAGGAGGTCTCTGTCTTACTGGATCTGGACATTTACTATTGGAACGAACCCCCCCCCAGGTCTCTCTGTCGCCGAGGCGGGAAGCTGCCCCCCGTGACACAGCTTAGACTCGGTCACCCACCTGAGTGGGGGTCCCAGCGGTGGGAGCCCCCCAGAGGAGCACAGAATATCCCCATTCTGGAGGAGGACAAGCAGGTGTGTGATGCGGTAGGGAGGGAGGGTGGGGGGGGGCATCCATGCACAGGCGGGTCCACTGGATGAGCATAACTGTAACCCCCGTGTATCCGCAGCAGGCAGTGTCGCCATGGGAACGCCGGTCATTCCCTTTGTCGGAGTCGGAGCTGTGGCGGATGCGGGCGGAGGAGGAGGATGCCGCGGAAGGGCCCTCGGAGGCCCTGGAGGACCTTGTCACCGCCAGCGCTCGCAGTCACAGCACCGACTCGGGCATCTCTGTGGGCAGCCTGGAGCTCTCGCCTGTTACCCCGTGGCCCCCTCACCCCCCCAGCAACTCAGGGTACCCCTCCCCTCTCCACTCTACACAATGGTCAGGTAGAGGGAGGTAGCGACTGCGCCTGCCTGCTACTCAAAGCCCCCCCCATACACACATACTTGAGGCTTTCAGCTCTATGGTGCAAGCAGATAAACAGGTGGTGTACACAGGGACAATTCCCAGCCCCCCCCCCCGCCAAAGCCCCTTTCTTATTCCACAGCTCTGCAGGAAGTGTGTCACAGGCTGGCAGGAAGTCTCCCTCTCAGGTGTGGATGACTTCATTTTCTTTCCTGTGGCTTTTGTTACTCTGATTCTAAGCCTGTCTGTGAAATGTATTTGTTTCACTACATTAGTGTTGCCTCACCCCACTGTGCCCTTGCCACTGAACCTGAAGTCACCGTACAATAATGCAATATTTTGAATTTGTGGATTACTTTGCATGGGAAAGTGTGACTGTGTTGTGATTTTTTTATTATTTTTTTTGGATTGTTCTGTGGGGTGACCTGTGACCCCATGTATGTGTATGTGCAGAGAGGGTCATTTGAATAAACTCACAGAATTTTGCTGGGGAAAAAATGCACTATTAGATAAAAATGGAAGCTTCAAATGCAGAGAAGCAAAGCATATACAATAAAAGGATTTCATTGGAAGCAACTGTCTTTTTTTCCCTTCTTATTGGGATCTGGGCAGACAAATAGATGGGGAATTTTTATTCACTCAGACAGAAACCTGTTACGCTGACCTTGTGGGGACATTTTTTCGATCCCCGCAGAGGAAAACTCAATTTTATAAAACTCTGTGACTGCAATCAAAAAACTAAAAATTTCAAAGGTCCTGCATTTTGTTCAGTTACTTATAGTTAAGGTTAGGGCTGGGTAGGGGTTAAGGTCACCATGTTGGAATTAGGGTTATAGCCATAGAAATGGAGAGTCCCTACAACGATATGTATATGAGTGTGTGTGGGGGGGGGGGGGGACATTAGCCTCCATTTTTATATTGACATGTATTACAAAGTACCATTATTTGCTGGGCTGGTCATAAAGATGAAAGCTAAGTTAAGACACAAGCAGTGGTGTAGTGGTTAAGAAAAAGGTGAGTAAACTACACATGCCAGCGGATGTGTTGTGGTTGTTCTTTTGAGCCAAATTAGGAGCCGCTTGTGTAGATTTCTAAATCAGTCTTTATTGCAACATCAACGTTACAAACCGAGTCTGGACCCCCTGCAGAATGTCTCCCATATCAAGCCACACTGATTTTTATACACTTTTCATATCTCTTAAGATATTTGTCACAGGGTCTCCCAAGCATCTTCTCTCTGGTCCAATTGCAATCATTGTGCTTCTTTACTGGGGCTCAGGAATTCTGCCCGTCAGTCTCCTCACAATCAGTCCCGGTCTTTTGGGCTCCAGTTACTTCCTCGATATGATGAGGCTGTCGATCATTTCTGTTTTCGGTCAAAGTTTCCGAAAAGCACAATCATAGCAAGATGGCCTCCACCATGTTCTATATTCTTGGCAGAGAGCCCATGACCGGCCAAGGACGTTACAGGGGAGAGCCGAGCAAAACCCCCAAGGAGCATCGTGAGAACCCAGGGGTCGTCTTCAGTAGTGACCAGTGTCAATGCTGGCACACTCACCTGGCCGTAAAGTGCTTAGACGCACTGCCAATTATATTCTCCGGTCTTCCACAGAGCGATCAGCTTTGGCAGTCGGCACTAACAAAGAGACACAGTCATACATCCAGCGCTAAACAAGATACAGACACTAAAAGGTTATCAGGTACAGAAACATGTATTTTGGTTACATTTTGCAGCAGTAATTGGTCTGCATTCCCTAAAGGTTACAAGGTCACACTGTGGTTTACATCAGCTTCTGGTTACTTCTTTTTAACATCCTAATGATTACATTCTCTCTGTTATACAGTGCTGTACAATATTCCATAGACCCTCCGATATGTGCCATTAAAAGTAAGGTGGATAAACTACCTGGCATCTATGCAGGACTCAGATTTGGGTATTTCAGGTCCAGAGAGTAATAGTCCAGACCAGGATTTTGTTTCAACCAACCATTTGAGTACTCTGTGACTGTGAATCTTTATGCTCAACTGGTTGGTTGAAACAAAATCCTGGTCTGGACTTTTACTCTCTAGACCGGAATTACCCCACTCTGGCAGGACTGCAGCACCACTGAAACTAAATCATTGTCATTATTACATGATAGTTATTTTGTCATTACTAGTGTGGAAATTAATAAGTTCATGTGCAGCTAACATAAATGGAAATACATTTGCATTGCTCCAGATAGGTTGCCTTTTTACTGTTAATTAGCCAGATAACTAATTTAATGCAAAGAGAATCAATCTGCAGGCTACAGTACTCAATGATAACTAAGGTTAGCTTATTAACTGAAAAATAAAGAAGCACAGCCTGATTAGCATTTCACCCTCCACCCATGGTTTTTGCGGATGGTTTGTGATTCTTGCGAAATGTAGTCTGACCTTCAACGCTCTGCATACACCCTGCAGGGTTTGTCATTGATTTGCTAATAAAATCTCGTAAACCACAGAGACTACGTTCGTTTATAGCAGATGTTAGCTTAGGGGAAAAAGGCGGATATTCGAAGCGGAGCCAGGACTTAATTCTCACCATAAAAGGAACCAAAGGTTACTGGCCCATGATCCTCCATGTGGAACTGACCAAAAAAGCTGAACACACGAGTTTCTTAATTTCGAATTTCGAATTTGGTGATCAGTGGTCATTGTTAACACACCACAGCGCACAGTGCGCAACAACGAAATGTGTCCTCTGCATTTGACCCATATGTGACTTTCGTGACATAGCAGGGGGCAGCTAATTCAGCGCCCGGGGAGCAGTGCTATGGGGCGGTACCTTGCTCAGGGTACCTCAGTGGTGCTTTGCTGGTCAGAGATTCAAACCTGCAATCTTTCAATTACAAGTGCTCTTCCCTAACCATCACTGAAGACAAAAACATGTTTTGCAGTAGGGACCTGAACTCTCGTTTCCAGAATGTTCAAACTTGAGTTTCACATTTGATTTTATTACATTTTTTCCTGATTTACACATAGTGGTAGATGTTATGTTACTTCCCTGTCATGGATTGTATTATAGTCTCATAAAACTGGGCAGTAAGGGAGCAGTTTATTGCAATCGACTACCCTAAACTCAAGGAAGAAATTAATGCTGGCGACTGACAGAGGACTGCTGAGAACATCCCTTGTGAGAAATAACTGATGTTATATAAGAAAAGCCTAAAACAATCACAGTAAGCTGACATTAGACACACTTGGTTGTACCTTTGTGGCTGCAATAAATACTTACTGTGACTCCGACACTGCAAGAAGGTTTTCCACCATTTAAAGCTTTTTAATGCTCTTTTATTGCCTTACCGAAAACCTAATTCACACTGCAGGTCTTTTTTGTGTTACCGGACTCAGTTTACCAGAATCCTTTGCTCCCGATGAAACCGGAAATTAATAGGGTAACAACAACTTTTTTAAAATGAGTTTATATACAGTGGAAACTGTAGTTAAGGAAGCGAAAAGAAAAGGGACTGGTCCTTAGACGGGTCTGTGTACGTAAGTGTAAAAGGTTTTAAAATCCTTATTGAATATATAGATATTTGCGTACCTCACGTGTTCCCTTATAAATTCTCATTTTTGCCGTTATGCAAAACTGCACGTGGGTTATCGCCGTTTTAATCAGTCCTTATTTCAATTTTTAACTTACTTTCAGTTTGTTGTAGATAGGTAGATTACCAATGATGAGCACGAATTTTAATTTTGTATCGTGATCGTTGAAGTTAACATAAACTGACATTTCAGCAGAATGAAGGTAGACACGCCGTTATAACATCGACAGGCGCTGCTTAACTTGACAGGTGTGGCTAGTGTTAAATGTCAATAATAAATACTTTTCTAAGAACAAATACAGCGAACACTGAAGTATTTAAACGGTATCTGGACATGCGCGAAGTGTCTGCGACCCGGGGGAAGGGGATAAAAGTACATGCCGTGTTGTAATAACGTCACTGGGGGGGGGCGGAATTTGCAGGTTGTCGGCACCAGCATGGGCGTGCAGGGGCTCACGAGCTTTGTGGAAAGAAACGGGCACTTCCTGCACAGGCAGAGAGTGAGGGACACCAGACTGGTGGTGGATGGCTGCAGTTTATACTACAGACTCTACTTCACTTCAGGCTTGGACCAGCAGCATGGTGGAGATTACGACTCCTTTGCTAGCGTGGTGTTGCAGTTCTTCGAGGCCCTCTTCACGTGCCGCATACAGCCGTTTGTAGTCCTGGACGGTGGGATCGACGCCAGCGACAAGAAGTTCCAAACAATAAAAGAGCGACTCCAAAGCAAGATCAGGGAGGCAAACGCTCTTTGCCGGGATAAGAATGGGTCCATCTTGCCGCTGCTCGCCCGGGACGTCTTCCTGCAGGTGCTTGTCAGCCTGCATGTGCCCGTGGTCCAGTGCGTGTCGGAGGCAGACTGGGAGATCGCCGCTCTGGCCAATCAGTGGGGCTGCCCTGTGCTGTCCAGTGACAGCGATTTCTACATCTTTGACCTGAAGGGCGGCTACCTGCCCATGAGCTACTTCCAGTGGAGCGACGTGGTCGTGCATGAGAGGACTTCCGACAGCTACATTCCTGCCAGCCACTTCTCTGTCAACAAGTTCTGTGGACAGTTTAACCGCATGAACAAGGAACTGCTGCCTCTTCTTGCCGTCTTAGCCGGGAATGACTACGTGGGCGTGCCGTCTTTAGAGAGGCTTTTCAATGCCTTCCGACTCTCTCAGGGAGGGAAGACTTCCTGCCGGATTGAGAACCTGCTCCGCTGGCTGACTAAGTTCAAGGGGCCGGAGCAGGCCCTGGCTGAAATCGAGGGGCAGGTGGGAGGTGTGGACAGACAGGCCGTCCGTGCACAGCTGTCCTCCCGGATGCAGGAATACCGCCTCTCTGAGAGTCACGTGGCCTCATTCTTCGCAGGCGGCTCTCCGACGTTCATCCTCCCCTATCCGCTCGCCTCACTTCCCCCATGGGTCCTGCAGGCGCTGTTTGAGGCCAGGCTGATGCCGCTGGTCATCAACGTGCTGGTCCTGCAGAGGGCACTGCTGAGTGTGCAGGTAGAGAACTGCCAGCTGGCCAGCAGTCATGCTGGATCCATGTTGCTCCGCCAAGGGCTCTACGGCTTGCTGCTGGACTGGAAGCAAAGAATGGGTCAGGGGGCTTGTGACTTGGGTCGGGAATGGGCACATTCCACTCATGGGCGGGGCCAGGTGCAAAGGACTTATGACCTGGGCTGGCGGCGGGCACATTCCACTCATGGGCGGGGCCAGGTGCAGGGGGCTTGTGGATTGGGCCAGGACCAGGCCACGTATGGGCGGGGCCAGATGCACACTGTGGAGGAGTATGACCGGCACAACTTGGATCTGAGGAGATCAGCAGTTCCAAGCGCTGTGTCCCAACTCGTCAGAGCGAACCCTTTAGAGAAAATGAATGAGGTAAAAATAATGTCTGTCTTTATTCTGGATTAGGGGTGATTTGTTAAATATTGAATGAATATTAAAGACATGAACATCCAACCTGAAGGTTGCTGGTTCCAGTCCCAGGAGGTGCCCTGCTCTTCTACCCTTTAGTAGGCATTCCAGTGAAGTGTCCAGTGGCACAAATGTTTTTAAAGGTTAGCAGCTTTGGATAAATAGTTTTGTTATACAAATGGCTGTGTTAGTTAATCTAGGTTCAGAGAGATCTGACCAATCAGATTGTAGAGAAGGTGGGTCCAAGCAGTTAGAGAAGGTGAGACCAACCTATCAGATTTTCCTTATTTTTTTTTTTGTTCTGCCCTCAGAACATTTTTGTGTGAATTAAACTCCCGTGAGCATGATTAACGAACCGTTAACGTACAGTCAGCAAAAAGGATGCGGTTAATGAAGTTAAAGCAAAAACTTAAAGTTAATGAGCTGTATAATGTTTTTGCGGCTTGTCACATGCTGATGTAATGTCTGTGCTTCCAGGTGCCTTTGGAAAGGAGGCAGCAGCTCCTCCTGAACATGCTGCAGGTTCCTATGAGTGTCGTTGAATTTGCCCCCCCCGCCTTCGCTCTCCCTGCGTGTGTCACCGTCTATTGGCTGAGGAGCTGTGGACCAAGAATCACCCCGCAGCATCTGCAGGCCCTGGTGCTGGGAATGGTGTACGGGGAGGTCTGCAAGCTCAAGGTCAGCCAGAGAGGTGATGCAGCAGTCATCGCCGTGGGGATCTCCATGAGGATTACCGTAGCCATGGAGGTCACCGTGGGGATCGTCGTGGAGATTGCTATTGGTCTTACTGTGGGGAAATTTATTTCTTAAAGCCCAAACAGGTCACCCACAAAGACTGCTTCATCATCCTGATTACCTGAAGCACCAGGATCTATGCCTGTTTTGGCTGACATTGCTGACCTTTTGCTCCCTGTCTCACCGTTCCAGGACCAGCGCTGTCGTGCGTGAGGCTGGACCGCATTCGGGAGGCACGTAGCGACGGGACCAAGCTGGACCTGGACTCGGCTCACGTCTTTAGCCAGTGGCAGTCCTGCATGTGGGTCAGCCTGCTTCTGAACCGCCTGCTTGGCAGCCCGTTGCCTGAGCCCGACTGTGCTCGGTAATGTACCGCCTGAATCCCGGACGGGTCGCATTCGCTGGTTTCCTGTGTGGGTGTTCAACCGAACAAGTAATTCCCAGCTTTTGGCCAAGTTAATCAGCTGGAGTCCATTGCATTAGCAGCACACGTATGATTTGAGATAAAGCCTCAAATTGACTGAACTATCGTAACTTGAAAATATCGGAAGTCTAATATGAATGTGATGACGCACTTGGGCGTTTAGTAGACAAGGGTTACGGAGAATGTGGTTTAACAGGAAAATGAAAACCCTCGTATGACACACTGTATGAGACGTTCAAGCTCGCGATTGTTACAGAGACTGGAAGCGTGGCTGGGTGGACGCTGCCATTGCCCAGCATCAGTGGACAGTATCAGTGGACCCTATCGTACGGCATATCTCTGGTCCCGGAACAGATCAGATTTCAGAGTTTGATGACTAATGAATGTGCATCACTATCGCACCACCATAAAGTCGAACTGTATGCATGATGTCACCGGGACTGCTGCTCATGCGGTGCCCCTCCCCCGTCTCCCCCCCGCAGGTTGTACAGCGGGACTTTGGTGCACCGTCTCGTGTGGAAGCTGAAGGGGGGCGTGGCGGCCGAGCACATGGTGGAGGGGGCTCTCCCGAGGCAGCTCTATAGCAGCCTCTTCAGCGCCATTCAGGGCGCCATGGGCCCGGCCTCCTCTGCTCCCTCCTCCGCTTCCTCCAAGAAGAAGAGACGGAGGCGGCGTGGGGCCCGGCGGCCGGACGCTGGAGGCATCGCCAACAGGTTCAGTCTGCTGCAGCTCCATGACGGCTGAGGGGCCGTTCGTTGCACTTTTCGCAGGAAATCTGCTTTCACTCCAGCTCCAGAAACGCTTCCCAGCATCTCACGGCTTCGCAAACATAATCATGAAAACACTTCTCCAAATAAAAGGCTTTTAATCTTTTTACTTACAGCCAATGAAAGGCCACACCTAAACATACAACTGTGTACCTTTATGACTATATTAATTTTGTAAAACTTTTATTACAGGGTCATTTTGTAAGAAAGACCATGTCATCGTTTCTAGAACACTATTAATGTAGATTTATGAACTTAATTATGAATGTGTGCTTTTATGAAACAAAAATATTTTTCTACAGAAAGCTGGAAACTTTCCACCTTTGTGTACTGCACAGATTTTAATAGCAGCGATATTGATCTTCATATTGTCCTTAACTTTAAATGCATAAAATACCAGGATTACCAAAGAAGGCTTTTTAAAATTAAAAATCTGTTATTGCACGTAACCCAGTGCCATGCAAAAAATGTAAATGAACTCATTAAACCATTAAACTGTCAGATTTCTTGGTGTTACTAAGGTTGCTGCGCATATGGAACCTCTTAACATGCCTCAATTTGCAGCGATTCACTGTAAGTGGTGTGTAGCTGTGTTAGGCTGCATGAAGTAAACTTAAGCTTGAGGTATATGATACCAGTCAAAAGTTACCCTTAAAAGGTTTATTTGTACAATTCTCTACATTTTAGAATAATTCTAAAGACATCCGAACTATAAAATAACATAAATGGAGTATGCACTAACCAAGGAAGTATTAAACAAAAAAAATTCAGGGGAGGGGCAGCTCTGTGGGTTGGGACTCAGTAGGTTGCCAGTTCAAATCCCTAGGTCCTTGAGCAAGGCCCTTAACCCCAATTGCCCCAGGGACTGGCGGACCCTACTGTCTCCTATACGCCAGATCCATGAGGTGGCCTCCTGGGCTGCATTTCCAGCTGTCCTGAAGGAGGTCCCACATATATGCTGAGCTCTCATTGGCCACTTTTCCTTCACTCTCCGGTCAAACTCCTCCAAAACCATTTCTACTGGGCTTAGGTCAGGTGACCAGGTCATGAGATGCAACACTGTCACCTGGTGTGTCCGAACATTTGACTGATATGGTATATTCTATTTATACATTCTCCTAATCCCAGGTAAGGACTTTTTGTCCTTTATATTTTTGGTCAAAGGCGGATTCACACCATATCGAAATGATTTTACAAACACTGAACACTTTTGCATCGCACCAGGTAACGTGCTTTCGGTACTTCGGGAAAGTACCTTAAGTACAGTACTTGAAGGTGTTGGTTTTCCACTGGCATAAAAACCAGTACCAGCGCCGAATGACATCACAATGTGAGGTAGGGAATTTTGTACTGAATTCAAAAAATGGCTGTAGTATATTATAGGGCTGGACGACGTGCGATATTAATATCCACGTCCCATTGTTATGCGCATGCGGTTCTTACTTCGATAGCTGGATTAAGATCAGGCTTTTTCTTTCAGTTCTGTATACAGACATTATAGCGCAGGGAGTTTTTTTGCTAAAACCTTAGCTAGCTTTGCAATTTTAATTAGTATTCCATTTATAGATGATCCAATATGTTTAAAAATCATTTTAAAGTACCGAAGTACCAAAGAAGTACCACAGTGGGTTTGGGATTTTGGTACTGGTACTCGACTAGAAGTCAATGGAAAAGGGGAAGAACCAGAAGTACCATCCCAAAAGGACCATACTTGGTGCAATGGAAAAGCACCCTTCATCTTTCCACATTATCACCAAGCCAAACCAGATGCCACCAGAGTGCTCTTCGACTGGTCGCCTTCTGGACGGTGCTATTCAAGATCTATAATACCATTAAAAAAGGTTTTCCAATGAAGAGTAAAGAAGAACCAGCAGCCTTACAGAGAAGGCTGGTTTATTATTACGAAAAGAAGAACAATACTTATTAGCCATGGCAAACCAGACATGGACATAACCCATGTTGTCTTCAGGTTACAAAGAAAACAACAGAATAGGTAAATACATATTTATATAGTATACAATATTATACAGAGAGAGAGGTGGAGAGACTAAAGTGGATTCTTCTACCAAAATCTTTCAATAACATCACAGTCTACAAAAAAATGGCAAATAATCAGTTGCAATACAAGTTTTACCCCTTGTATTTGTGTTCTGCTAGTCAGCTGAATATGCATTCCCCGTTTTCTCCTGCCAAGAGTATCTGTTCAAACGAGGCACTCATCCAGGGTGTGGTGGGTCGTGTGGGCTTATCTCCAACTTGCACATACCCTAGGATGGAATAACAGACTGGCTCCGAGCCCGTGTAACGGCAGTACCCTCAGAGGGCCCCATCCCACGGCCCCCCATCCCACGCCCTTTGATGCTGGATGGGATGTCCTCTGTCTAAAGGCCTTCAAAGGTCTCTCCGTAATGCCAGAGTTTGCCATTTCAGAGCCGCCTCATCACCTTTAAACATTAAGGTGAATCCACTGAGATGCAGAAGGCTTCCTTCTTATGGTTTTTATTGTCCGTGTACCGAAATACCCTACAGGCCAAGCCTTTTACTCACAGTCTTATTAGTTCTTCATTTCTCGGAGTTGAACACTGCGGAGGCGTCCTTTCAAGTCATTCAGAAAGGAAAACATGAGGAACAGACACGAGCCACTGGTCTGTATCACATTTTTAACACTGAGGTGACACTGAAACTGCCATAAGCTCATGTTGTTTCACATACTACAAGATTGTAATTAGTGTCTAATCTTAAAGGCCATATAGCAATCCATCCATCCATCCATCCATCCAATCACTCCAGGTCTATTCCAGGCAGGACAGAGTACGGGGCTAGGGGAACACCTTGGGATGCCAGTCCATCATAGGGCACCCACACCCACACACACACACACGCACACACACACACACACACACACAGCGGAATCCAAACCCTGACCCTGGAGGTGCGAGAGCACAGTGTTACACTCAGTCACCACGTTACCCCCACATAGGTGTTCCTGTGACTGTCACTGTCTGGATGTTGCAGCACAGGATGGGCCAGCTATACATCACTGGGCTCATGTGGTACCTAGGATTGAGGGGGGGGGGGGCACCTGATTCTGCTTGGTTGAGTTTGCCTGTGCTGTGAAAAAGAAGGGAGGGTTCATGTTGGCTGAAGGACTTTACCAAGGTTTCTGACAATGGGGGGTGGGGGCTTCCCGCTGGCTCCTGGCCTTACTAGCTGGGGGTAGGAGTCCCTGACAACACCCCCAGGATCTGGACAGAATTTCCTTCAACCCAGTTCCCGGCTTCGCTTTCTTCCCAGTGCTCCCAGTGAAGGCTAAAGGAGGGCGGGGCACTTAAAGGCCGTCCCTCACATCCCATCCACCAGTAGGGCAGTGGGAGCCATGTGCTGGGCCGTGGAGAGGAGGTCCGGCTTGGTGTCACCATGCTGCACAGAGAGGTTCTCCATCTGACTCTCCAGATGCTCGGATCTGCTGCTGGCCTCATCCCGTTCTCCCTCTGTCTGCTCCAGCTGGCTCCCTGTGGAGACACCCAGATATACAGAGGATTACACACTGCTAAGAGAACAAAACTTTGAGGTTTCTATTATTTTAACTTCTTTTTGAGTGTTAAATCTGGCCTACCAGGCATCCCTCTTCCAAATAAACGTTCAATGTACTCTATGATAAGCGTATCAAACTGACAAAACATATGCCTTCTCAAGATTAAACCGTGTTTCGTTAAGATTAAATGTAGACTTGCAGCAAACCAAATGCAAATGTGAAAGCACAGCATGCAACCATTTTTAGTACGATGCAAGTGTGTCGTGGATGCAGGGCTGGTCAATCCTATAGGCGACATGCAACATGATATAGGGCGCCCTCTACAGTGCAGGCACAGAACAGCAACATGATGTAGGGCGCCCTCTACAGTGCAGGCACAGAACAGCAACATGATGTAGGGTGCCCTCTACACGTTATGACATCAAACCATCTGGTCAAAAAGATATACCATTACAGGATTCATAGTGATTTCTTTTATTATATAAATATATAACGTTTCTAGGACTGGCCCTGTGGGGATGTAAGGGGTCGTGGGGGTGGTGCGCATCAAATATCAAAAAGTCATAAAACTAAAGTGAACCTAAACCGAAAGCGAATCAAAACTGAAAAAAGTATTAAAATCAAATTTTTCAAAAGTGGAACTAAAATGAAAATATATGTTAGACATGATGATGTTTGTAGGCAACCTGTAGGAAAGAAGAGAAGAAAGGTGATTATTTTCTTCAGGATTTGCACAAACACACACCTGGTTCTGGGTCACACTCTGGCGAAGACGCCCCACTGCACTGCCCCCGCGGGCCTAGGGCCGGTTGAGTGACACCCCCAGGGAGGTCCAGAGTGCTGGGGTGGGAGGTCGAGGACGAGGAGGATGGTGAAGGGGAGGAGCTGGCCAGCGGGGTGTCCGTGTTTGGGCTGGACACGCCGTCACTGCCACTGTCGTCCTCAAAGGTGATAGATGTCACTGCAAAACACAGGAGTCCTCAGGGTCACTTTCATTCCTACGTCCACGAAGATGGAGAAGCGTGATATGAACAGAGGTGCAGTGACAGGACAGCCAGGGCAGGAAATGGCCTGGGGCCCCGAGCTGGGAGGGGGGGCCCCGAGGGTGGTACTAACCTCTTCGCAATGACAAATCTGCTTTATTTGTGTATTCTGTTTTTCACCGTAAAGTGAAAATAAAGGAATTGTGTTTAGTAAATTCTCTTTGCTGATATTATTCATTTACACTTCACAATAAAGGTATTACATTTTCCCATGTCTGGGGAGGGTCAGTTGGAGGGTCCCAGTCCCTAGAATCACCTATGCATATGAACACTAACAGACTTTGGGCACCCGATTGATCATTTCATCGAAAGTTATAAATAAAAACAGAACACCACCATGTAGGGGAATGTAATATTATCTAAGTGACTCATAATTGTCTGATAAACATCCAACAGGGGGCGCCACTGAGGTCGTTTGGACCAATTCAGTGATCATTGTTCCATTAATGTGGGTGGAACATGGTTCTAGAGGCTGATCTCGCTTTCGATGACTGGCGTTGTTTTTGGCTGAAACTTCTCTGGAGAGACGTCCCCCCTCCAAAATCAGTGAACCAGGAGCAGATTTCAGACTGTGGGAGTCCACTGTTACATATGCCGGCGTCACAGTTCAGCTGAGCGAAACCGGAGAGCGACCCGGAGCCACTGGAAAACCCGAGTGGACCGAGGAATCAGCTGAAGCATGGTGGCCAAAGGAGGAGGCCTCCAAGCCCATTCCAGCACAGTACCCAGGACACATGAGACCAGTCTAGGGTCACAATGCAGGCAGGAAATGTCAAAGCGACTGGCTTGCGACAAATGCTCCAATCAGGTAGGGCACTCACATGGCAAGAAGCCAAGGCTAATTTGTGAGACACCCTGAGAGTTTCTAAGCCGCTGACAGATTCTGGGGCCATCTGCTGCTCCCCGTCCACCCAGAATCATATCATATCCTACCCCGGCCCCCAGCCAGGGGCCAAACGACTTCTATTGTTCAGGATTTCTTCAAAATGCATAGCAGTGGAAGTGCGACCTCATGGACACAAAGTGTAATCACAGGTCTTCAGCCGAACTTCATCCTTCCTTCTCCTACTGTCCCCAAGCTCCTTTTCTCTGTGGTCACCATCACTCTGACCATCAAAAAGTCTCACTGGTCCCAGCTGGTATAAGCATCCTGCCTTTACTGCTAACCCTAACCTCTGGTCAACTCCCATAACCATCACCAGGACCGTCATGACTCGCGACGACGGCTTCCGGCACACAGATTGGCGGTAAGGACTGGGGGTCCCAGTGCTGTACTCACTGGAGATGCCATCCGACTCCATCCTGAAGTTGGCGATGTCGTCGTCGCCGTCCCCGCAGCTGCCGTCACCCTCGGCGCCCACCCCGCAGCCTCGGAACTCCGTGACCATGGAGCGCCGGCGGGCGTGGATCTCGTCGGAGATCATCTCCAGCTTACGCAGCGCCGCCCTGTACTCTCCCTTGGCCAGGTTGAGCTTGGCCTGCCGTTCGTCCACCTTCGTTTTTAGTTGCTATGGAGACAGACACCGAGACGCTTGAGATCAAAGGTCTGGAGAGTTGGATCCAAAGTGATACCTCTTCACTGCTCTTTTCCCGCTTTATTTTAGACTCGTTCTATGACTGATTAGATGATCCCAGACCAGCTAGGTGAAACTCCCGAGGGTCTGAAACTTCTGCACAGAATGACAACAGACAGAACGATGCCTTTGAATGGCGTGACTTGGAAACCATCCTGACTTGTGTTCTTGGCCAGAGGACACATTTTCTCTGTATTTCATGTGATAGAAAACGTTCCTCCCCTGGGGCCTGACTAGGGTAAGCTAGATACGGAAGGATGGATGGATGAAACATTCTTGACAGAGTTTTAAGACCGCAGAAATCAAAGGGAGCGATCAACCCCTTACCTCAAGCTGGAGGTAGTATTTAGCTTTCAGTTCAAAGTATGGCCTGGAGTAAGGAAGACAGAGAGGGATAGACATCAGCAAAACAGCTATTTCACCATGGTGACCGAGGACCTCATGACACTTGGGGTACTAGGCTACGAGATGCCACAGTCAGCGGTTAGGGTTAGGTTTAGGGTTAGGTTTAGGGTTATGATGAGCTCACTTGGACTTGCTGATGGTGCGTTTCAGCCTCTTCTCCAGCCCCTTCATGTGGCCGATGGCGGCGTTGTACTTGGCCGCCGTCTCCTTGTGAACCTTCTCGCTACGGGTCTTTGTCTGCTCCGCCTCCATCACCTGCAATGACCAATCGGGAGCCAGACTAAGTGAACTTTCATCCTGGGGCTCTAACGGTCTCAGTTACTGACATCGAGTAAACTATTTTTGATGGATTGTTGCATTTTTATACATCATTTGTATTTTACAGAAATACGTACCAGTTTAAAGAATCATTTAATACACTGATACCGCGCGAATATCAATATATAACAGGTTTCTGAGTACAGTACCCCATTCACAGTGGTTTCTTTCTTTAATTTGCCACGCATATGTTCTCTCACCCTCTGGGTGGCGTGGTTGAGCATCTCCTGCCAGGCGGAGTCAAACTGCCGGCTGTCCTCCTCCAGCAGCCTCTGCTCCGCTAGCGCGATGGTCTCCTTGGCTGCCCGTAGCACCTCAATGGCCCCCTGGTAGTCCTGTGTCGCCCGTTGGGCTTCCAGCTGGGCCTGGGTCGGATGGATAGTGTGACATTGACAGACTGTGCGCTCTGATTTGCTCTCTCTCCCCACCTGACCTCTTCCTGCCAATCCCCACTTGAGGCCGAGGCGTGTAACGCGGGGTCCTGCTAAGACACTGCTAGCCGTCCACACAGCGCCTGTTAAGGAGCGTTCCTGTGACGTTGGGGAAGGTGCAGGTGATTAAATGATGATCCTTTTGTGGTCTTGGTTCTTTGTTGGGTTACAGTACCTCTTTCCCTCTTTTACGTCAGTCTGTCCGTGTGAGTAATACACAGAAATAAAAATGGGAAACTCAGGCCATGGTAATGGCTGCCGCTAAGAGCCCCAGGAAGCCAGATCCAGCAGCAACACCCTGCAGTCAACAGCTACAAAGCTAATCCAGGCTGCCTGGAGGGGGGGGGCACGCGGCCCAGCGGCTTCCGAAGCCAAACCTCCAGTCAGAAAGTCGCAGGCAGAGTGATTTCAGGCGAGGCCCTCGGCCCACCAATCGCATCTCATTTCACAAAAAATGTTTCTCACTTTGGATCAAAGCATCTGCTATATACATAATACAGTACTAACCGTGTTCTGGAGCATCACAAAAAAGATAGATAAACGTTGTTATACTGAGATACTGAAACTCTACGCTCATACTCAGGGTCTGTTCCAAACCCCCCCCCCCCATCCCCGACATGACGGTGCGTCACAGGGGGGCATGAGTGCGTCTCTAACCGTCTGCTTCCCCCCACTGACGACGCCCACCCTGCTGCCTGCAAAACACAGCATCTATGTGAATATACATCTTTAATAAGAGGCCTAGATAATGCTTGGCACTCCATCCCCCTCCCCCAGGACAAGCTGAAAGAGGCTTGCTGAGGCCCCCACCCCCAAAGTTAGCCCTCAACAATACAGTAGACGCTCTGTTACAGTGAAAATTCGATTATGATAATTGACGCAGTCACAAGGCCCAGAGCAGACCTCAGCACAGCCACATTAGTGCCAAGTGTGGGCAGCACAGTGGATAAGAATGTGGCCCAGAAGGGTGAGGGTTCGAGGCCCGCCTAGCTAAACAAGAAATCACAATAAGTAATGAACTGTAAATCCTGAATGCATAATTATTAACCATCCATCTTCAATAAGCAGTTAACCAGTAGAAGGATGTGAGCCTGGACTTCATGCCAAGGAGCCCAAGGCAGGAGAGGTTTTATCCTTACAGATCATGGGCACATTATAAATATTATTATTATTATTATTATTATTATTAATTCTCCTTGCTAAAAAACATCAGCTAAGCAACAAAATGTAAGTGGTAAGACTGTAGCTGTTTACTGATAATTCCTCTGCAGAGTTAAATTAGTCAGATCCGATCCAAAAAGGAAGGAAACCATTCCGGGTGGGTGGAGCTCTAACCTCTCATCTTCACTGTCGACCTGGGTGGAGAACGTAACGAAGAACCCCGTCTCTGCGAGAAGCTGACTCTACTGAAAAGTATCCCATGGCGCTGAGTCGGAGGTGAGATTCAGCCCAATGCTCATGGACACCCCCCCTCACAGGAAGTGCCGCTGATATCAACACCCGTAATGTGAGACACGGAGGGTGAGGGTCAGGCTCGCCATGCATAATTCCCCTCTGACATGCAACATCTCCAACTTGGGCTCTATCCTAACCACCACCCACCCCCCCCCAAGCCCAGGACAACATCCCCAGTTGCCTCCCAGATACAGCGGGCTTGGCAGGTTTCAAACCCTTTCAATCACCATAGTCTGTTTTACACCGTACGATGATTTCACGGACCAGTCACGCGGCCTGGTGGGGGGGGCTGGGTGGATGGGTGTCCTACCTGGTGGATCGGCGATTTTGTTCATCAGCGCAAACGTGAGGGGTAATAAAAAAAATTTAACACATAGTTTGTTTTGGGAAATCCCTTAATCCCCCAGACCTCCACGGCCTGGCTATGGACCTGCACCGGACCGCAGAACTGGGGGGTGGGCACCCCAACTATATAAAGAGATATAAACCCAACAGAAGCACAAAAAGATGGAATTCTGTAACATGGGGGGGCAGAGGAGGACTGATATGAGCCAATGGCTGGATGGACGAACCTGCTCCGCTGTTGTTCTACGCAAAGTCCCTTCCCATCACTCTCAGCCCAGTTCAGGTCAGCTGACCCCTGTTCCCCCTAACAGACTGGTCCTTATTCACATCACATGACCCTTAATGGCTGGTGATTGGGTTGAGTTGTGTGGGGTTTCTTTAACCCTCAGGACCTTGCTAACCCGACCGACCAACGCTCTGGAATTCCACCCCACCCCCATAACTTTATGCCTGTTCATGGCAAATCATTTCCCTGCTGCAGCAGGGGAAACAACGCCGTCATACTTACGTGCATGACAAAAAGCAGTATATTTCCCATTTGCCATCATAATCCAATTACATTTACAGTGACCCCATGCCCTGCTGCGCTTGTGTGAATTATTCCTGGAATGCGGAGCCTGATCCAACCAATTAAAATTTTACTAACTGGTACAAGTTAAGATAAAAGTGTTCCATCGCATGCTTTTCTGCTTGACCGTTGATCCCCTGGTAAAATGCACAAATTCTGTAGGAAAACAAGGGGAATTATGGGGAAATAACTGTTAGCGTTAGAGAAGAAGAGCAACCAGAGATTAGAGGTTGTCAGGACAGAGTGCTAACTAAAGATAACCTGTCTGTCTACAGTCTAATCTACTGGAATCTCCTTTGATTTCTAAGACAATTAAAATGAAGGGTTAACAGCCTGATCAGGCCAGCTTGGGTCTTGTGAGGAAATGACGTCTTAACGGGGACAGACTCTGAGGCTTTAACAGAGGGGAAATGCACTCATCACCCTGGGGGCAGGACCAGACTGGCAGGGAGCCCCAACCTCTTCCTGAGCCACGATCCCTGGCCACTTCCCCTCAGACACTCAAGGCGCCCATAGGGACAGGAAGTCAGTGCATTCCCCCCCCCCCCCCCCCCCCCCCCCCCCCCCCCCGCCCTCCC
>JAODJU010000046.1:3446200-3456251 GCA_026776725.1 Gnathonemus echidnorhynchus
GTCCCCCCCCCCCCCCCCCCCCGTGGAAGCCAATGTGTCTCAGCACGCCTCAGTACAAGACTGTCCGCATTCCTGGACACTCATATTTCTTGTGCCACTGTACCTGGCCACCTTGTACTTTGATGCCAGGCCTGAGGTGGCGCTGTAGAGCAAAGTGTCTTAGGTTTATGAAGTGTGACATGGATGTTATATTGAGAATCACTATTTTACTAAAATTAATGATGCATTTTATGCTTAGAGTATGCAAGGACTTGGACAAGTATATGGTGTTGGGGTTACAATCATTTTATTTTAGTTTGCAGCCATCTGGGAGTCTTTATTCCGTAACGAGGAATCCTTGAGTCCCTTACTGAGCCTTTCTTCAGATACACTAGCCACGGTTGTTTTCAGTCTGTCCAAAGAGGGTAGAAAAGATCTTCATATACAATCTTTAGTCTGATCTCCTTTCTGACTTCCTGCTTAACCTGTCCCCTGGCTAATTAACGATCGGGGCACACTGACATCACAGAACAGACCATCCACATTATTTCAAATGTCATCCTTCAAATGCGCTGCCTGGCTTTTCTAATGAAAATTATATCACGACTGCCGCTTGCTCTGTTGCACGTCCTCAGCAGGTGGAAACCAGCCCTTGCAGTGCAGAAGCTACATAAGTGGGCCTGAAATCTGACCTTTGACCCCATCTGCAGGCTGAGAGCCTGCCACTCAGCATTGGGTGTACGTGAGGAGTAAATCTGACATGTTGGCAGGTTAGTGAGTTGTGGGAATGACCAGGAAGAATAGCAGATGGCATTGAGGTTAAGGATGCAGATGTAACCAAAAGGTTACCGGTAGAAGTCAGTAAAATATCCAGCTGGCTGCAATAAAACTGAAAAAGAAAACAAGAATAACTGCTCCACATGTGCAGGCTGGGTCTGGTGGTTGGTCCATCTGTCTGTGATTTGGCAGAACTTTCCGGTTCATGGGGGCCTCGCCCTGCCACTGCAACACTCTCTGTTATTCCATTCTTAGATTAACCTGCGGTTTATTGTTTTGTCAATCAATGAAACGCCCAAGGCTTCTATATTTTTGTTCTTGGTGGATATTAGGCCGTACCCCTCCCTGCATTTTCAAAAGCTCCTCCGAGGTCAGGTGACTGACACTCAAGCGCCACAGAGCTGCACCTTCATTGTTCCTCTGAATATACCTCGGGGTGAAGGACTGAGTCGCTTTGCAATAGTCGATAACAAAGAGTAACACGATTTCCAGCATTCACGTGATGTCAGTTTCTTTTCCTTTGACGTGCCACAGAAGAACTGCTGCGAGAGGATAACATACGAGTTCAGCCTTAACAGATAAACCAGTTTAAAAAAAGAAGCAAAACTTCTTCGTCAGAGTATTTTTTTCTTCACTGATCGACTTGAATGCCACTGTTCACAGGCGCGCACTGCGGAGGCAGACAGATTCCTCCTTCTGGAGGTTGCTAGGTACTCACACCATACATCAGTCAATCTTCCATACAATAAATACACTTCAGCTGCTGAGAAGAGAAGAGTTCCCGGGAATGTCGCAGTGATGGCAGAGCGATCCCACTAGACTGTCACTTATCTGGGACACCGTGTCAACCTCCCTGACCTCGTCACTTGTTATCGCTTAAATCCCAGGGTCCTGACCCTAACCCTGCCCCGTTCTCCTCAGCTCAGATCGTCTTCCCTGTCACGCTTGCTGCACTGCACACCAGAGGCACACCAGATCTGCTGAAATCCGCCACGATTTCTCTCCGAGCTGCTGCCGCTGCTACGTCTTTATTTCTCCTTGGGTTTCCAACTTTTGCCGTGGGATTTTTCTGGGAGACGCTGGTGCTCTCGAGTCGGGCGTCTCCCCGCCGCTTTCGAGAACCTGAACAGCACTAGGGCTCATCTGTGTGATTCAACCTGCGTTTGCTTCCTCAGATGTTTCTGTTTGTTTGTTTGTTTGTTTTTCCTTGTGCATTTTGTTTTCTACAACAGTGTGAATCTCAAGTTTAAAATACATGTTGGAAAAAAATGTTCGGTTTCTGTGTGTGTGTGTGTGTGTGTGGGTGTGTGTGTGTTTTGAGAAGGACTTCCTTGCTTTGATTAGGCTGAAGCTTGAATTAAATCAGCACTGCAATCCGCATGACTTATGCCTTATTCTTGCTGCAGCTGCTCTTTTTACTTTTCTCATTATTTGGCCAAATCATTTCTCCATTCCCCTGCAGCAGGACTAGCCTTCTGCTAACTCCACATCCCTTTCTGGCCTGATGACACAGGCAGCTGATTGGGCCAGTGCCATGCAAAACTAATTACCCTGGACCCCAGCAGTCTCCCCTGGCCTCATCCTTTGAGTGTTCTTACAAAAATGGTATCAGTTATACAAAAGCATCAGGATTGCTACGCACATAAATGCACAAATTCCTCTTTGTAGGGGATTCAGTAAATGTGTACCATGTTTTAAGTACATATATCAGATTCTTTCCACTTTCAGGTACAATATAGCATTTTACTGGAGGGCAGTATATGTGAATGGGGGAAATGAAGTTCTGACCGTGTGGCAGGCGGGTTTGCCGGCCGATGGAACGTGGATAAACTAGTACCTTTTACCTTAGAGTAATCTGCAGTTCCTACTAAAAACAGCAGGGGTCGGCATTTCGTCTGACGAACGCAGTGCAGTTCGGAAATCTACTGAAACCTTGGAAGTATTCAAATATTAAAAACTGAATATAAATGCAAGGCTGAGTCTTGATGTCTAAGAACTGTAATCCTTAAAAACCACGTGGCACACTAAAGTATTCACAACTATACATACTAAGTAATCGATGCTGACGTTTCACTTGAAGTTGCCGTTCTTATTCGCGTTTGCTCTGCCAATGTAAACCAAAAAAATTCAAAAGTTGGCCCCCAATTGCAAAAAGCGGCTATCCGAAATACAAATTATGACGCATATCATACTATACGTACTCTATTTTATGATCTATATTTTACAACCTTGGTGAAGCAAACAGGATGTGGTATGTATTTGTTACATTGTAGGAAGAGAACCCAACCTATAACTCGCCAATGGACAAGAACAGCCATATATGCGGTTACATTTGCAAAGTAGATAACTGACAAATATTTAATCAAACGCTGATGCAATAAAACACAGCGCGCATTTGGGTTAAACATTAAAGTAATAATGTAAGTCACTCCACTGGATAAATAAGCATGTATTTTAAGGTCATGTATATTCTAATTAACGTTGCTAATTAGGGGGATAAGGCCATCAGTTTCCCTTCCTTTATAACCCACTACTGAGAACAATAAATACGTTCAATTCCAATGCGACGCTCCTTTGTTGTGTTAAGGCTCAGTCGGCGCTGTAATAGGCCTTATTTGTAAATGGTAAGACCATTGTGTTCCCCCTTTCCAAACCTATAGTAGGAAGCACTGGGTGGCACCTTTTAACTTTTTTAATATAGGCCGCACATTAATAAACTACGGAAGCGTATTACTGCCACGATATAATAAGAAAAATATTCTCACTATCACGTTATAACGTGAAAATATTACATTATAACATGAAAACATCACGTTATAACGACATTAAGAATATTTCTTTTTTTATTATGTCGTGGCAGTAATACGCTTCCGTAATAAGTCGTTTTGAGAATGTGATACAGGAGACCCTGAAGAGCGCTTTTTGCATGTACCAAATCACACCTCCACACATCAAGCACAACTTGTTATTCACATATGTGGTATTTTAAAAGTGCGAAATTTATTCCAATCTTAAATGTAGTTTAAATCCGCGACATTACGATAAGAAGCCAATGATGATTCGCAGATACTGTTCGCAATATACTTTAATTTCAGCCGCTTATGATCGTTTACGCTACGTCAAGTCTCTATGCTCGCCCATTTCTTTGAAAATACCTTTAAAGAGAAAACAATGACGTAAAATAACGTAACGTAAAATAAAATTTTGGAAAACCTTAATGTCATCAGGCGCTTCTAGCAATACAATATCTGGTCTGTTAACTTAAGAGAGTGTTTTGAGGAAGAGGACGTCGTGCCCCGAAATCCTGCCAGCTGATATATGCCCCAGGATCGCCCTGCTCGTCTGCTTTTGACAGCTTGGTGTGACACTGACGTCGCCTGACGCACCGTGAGTGGGAGGCACCGTGTCACTTCAGCCCGGCCAGCAGCTTAGGATGGCCGCATTTTCACTCGGCGGTCCGACCGGTTTTTGTCCGTTTGCCCTCCTCTCCTCCTCCCCCTCCCCCCTTTCCCCTCCGCCCTCCCTGGCACTGCAATGCTTCCACCTTGCTAAAGGTCTGTAGTCGCTCAGAAGAGACCCATGAGGAGGCCTTCTTTCACTTTGTCGCTTTCAGGAAGCGGCTTTGTGGCGGTGGACGGGCTTCTGGGATCGCAAAGCAGATTCCACCTGGAAACCATTTAGACATTAAAAGCCGGAGTTCAACAAGTGCCACCGGGAGATCGCCGTCTTGTTTTGAGTTTTGAGCGCTTTCAAGATTTTTTTTTTTTTGGTTGCCCGTCATCGTCGTTTCAAACTTATTTTTTCGTTTGTTGTTTATTCCGTCATCTGCGATTGTCTGATATCAGTCGGATAATTATGTGCGATTAATTAGTGTAGTCTAGCGTTTTTCTTTTGTAACGCGTTGTTGTTCTGTCCATTATGCACCTTGTGCCTTAAACGCAAAATATTTCGTATGACTGATTAGCCGCCGATTCGCTAAAGCTGGTATCAGGTGTAACAAAGATGGGGACAAAGCAGAGTATTCCAGCTGCGAATGGCAGGACCCGAGCATACTCTAATTCGGATATGCCTTCAAGCGCCCCCAGTGCTTCTAGTAACAGCAGTGGCAGGTCTCTGGCCATGAGGTACCAGGCGTACAGCGCTGCAACGCACGGCACCCCGAGGGTCGCCTCTGCACCTGGATCCGTGGCCAACGCCATAGGGGGATCTGGGTTTCGACCTCAGTCTGTGCATCCAGAAGGCCTGAATATCGCCAGGCGTCGGGAGTCCGACAGCACCGGTGCCTCCGAGGAGAGCGACGCCCCCCGAGCGCCGCGTTTCTTGATTGGCTCGCTGCCTGCGCACCTTTCGCCTCACGTCTTCGAAGGTAAGAAATGACGTCAGACATGGGTGACGTCAGTATTCATGGGGTTACCCCCTTCAAATGAAACTTATAATGAGATAAGCAGTTTTGCACGTTAACAAGCTGTGGTCGCAAGACAAAGGCACTGTAGAAATGCAGTGTTAAATGTCTTCAGTTCATTGTAGTATTACTTAATTTTACCTGGATATGCTGTTGGATTTGAACCCATTCTTGGTTCAGACCTCAAAACCGAGAAAACAGCAAAATGGGAAACTGTGCAGAAGGACAGTTGCAGAGTGTTTACGTTGTAATTAATAGCCCCGGCTGTGAAAGTTTTCCAGTAGCAAGTTTTGTGTTTTATGTATCAACAGGCCTGCCAAAACTTTCAAGTACACAGTCTTTCCATTCTTGTTAAATACAGCCTTTCTGGGATGTGTAGCCTGCAAATTAATTTGACTTGATTCCCTGACTAAACAAAGGACAGCTTTTCACCTTTAGGCAACACAGAGGCCCACTGTTTATCCAGAGGCACCCAGAATCCATCCCTTAAATGGTTGTGTTGTTGACTTTGTCTGTACTTGGGCTGTCCACCTTGCTTCTGATAGTCAGAATGGTAAATTATTAAACTCATTGTAACAGTGATTGAGCCACGTTTAGTCATTTTTATTAATGTGCTGAGCTCAGATCTGTGTACTGTAATTGGGGAACTAGACTTAACTGATTATTAGAGTGTGTTAAGCTTTAATGGTGCTGGGTCATTATAAGGCCCACCTTGTGTATACATTTCGCCTTTAGGGCCAAACCCTGTCTCCAGTCTCGTGGGTCCTACTGCATGTTCTGCTCATTTCCCCGATACTAGGGGCTTGTTATCGCGGTCTGGGTATGCTAACAGTGCAGCTAACAGTGCAGCTTGTGGCAGAAGCTGTTGCCGTGGAGATTCGGGCCCCCATGTAGCTCCTGCAGTGGTGATGGCGATGGGGGGGGGGAACCGGGCTGCATGATGGCTTATGATTTTTATTTTATTGACATCAAGAGTAAACCTTGAACAGCATTAGGTCCATTCCATTAGACCCTGGGGGTGGGTTAGGGTTGGAGCTTTCCCTCATTTTCCTGACGTCCTTCTGATAACCGCCATGTGCTCGGCGAGTCTCTTATGTTTTGTGCTGTTTGTGGGGACTCCCTGTGGTGGGAGGGTGGAGCAGTGCATTATGGGTAGCTTAACCACCTGTAGGGGGTGGAGCAGGGCAGGGTAGGGCTGTGAAGAAACAGGCCAGGTGCTCTGGGCTGACGTGGGAGGTCCAGCGAGGCTGATGAGGATGGTGCTGAGGGAGGAGCCCGGCCTCCCAGGCTGGGGTGAGACCTGATCGGCGTATCGTGTAGTCAGGCCTGCCAGATGCTGGACCACACCCCATCTATTCATACGTCAGGTGCACCACAATGCCTCACTTTGATCTCCTCCATTGTATCCCCGTGTTTTTTTTGTTTTTTTTTTTGTCTGTCTGTCACATGGCTTTCATTGGAGAGCTGCGCTAGTTCAGCTTCACTTTTCACCCAGATTAAAGTCATCAGCAGGTTCACTGACCAGAACTGCAAAAAAAAAAAAAAAATGAAACTCGGCCATTGTGTGAAAACAAGCGCTTTGCATCTGCTGTAAACATCGCTGACGGGGGCTCCTGTCACCGCAGCACGCAACACAGCAAGACCCCCCCAGAGCGTGTCACATGCCCTAAATTGGCTTTCTAACGTTAGGGACAGCACTGCAAGAGCATTGAACAAGGAGACTCCCTGATCCTACACTGAAACAGTCCCACAGCTTCCCATAATCCTTTATCCTGGTGTTCTTCAGTAATAATGACCATTTCTGTTAATAATTACTCCTCTAAAGCTTTGGGGGGGGGGGGGGCATTACCTGTGTTATTAGACACCCACTAGTATCAGATGCTGTGTTGCCTTTGAGGAGATATTCATAGTCCTTCAGAGAACCTCAGTGGTCATCTAGCCTTTTCTTAGAGAAACCCTAATTTTCTTCCTACTCTGCTCGTTCGCTCTGCAGGCTCTTCTAGTTAATAAGTGTCTGCCTTTTCATAATATACCACGTGGTTTTAATGCTCCTGTGGTCTGTAACGGCGTGACCCTGCAGCTGTGCGTTTATGGTTTTCGCCCCGGTTTCCCCGTATTTGCTGTACACATCAGCTGTGACAGGTAAAATAAGGTTATAGTGACTGCACAGAAATCTGACATGTTGACTGTGGTTCATACCCTAAGCTGACGGCTTCAGTCATCCTGGGTGGTGTGTTTTGTAAGATAAACTTGGCTTTTTTTGTGTGATGAGGAGTGTGATGTGCTGGAAGCAACCTCACGCATACCATGACCACCAGGCCGTGAAGGACCATGGCTAAATTGAGGGTGAAACTCAGCTCTACTCTATTATGCTCTGAACCTGTGAGTCTCCATGGTCTACAGCATCTGATTAATGAATGTGAGTGCCAGTGGACAGTAGTGTATGCACAATAAAGGAAGCCCTCTCAGCCTTGACAAAGACAAAGCCTCTTAAATAAGAACAGTTACAGACTGCATAATAGGCCACTTTCTGACTCCTTTTGTATGAGAAACTATCCTTTGCAAAAGCCAAGGTTCTTGTAGGTGTTCTTGTTTGCCGGTCAAAAGGCTTCCATTAATCTAGACAAGCTGAAATCAGTGGATGGATCACAAAGCCACTCAGCTGTCTGTGAGATGTTTACTAAGCTATCTGTGAGCTGATTTTTCTGATCACCTTACTCTATTGGAGTAGTTTCTATGTTCTAGGTTAGGGATCTCCAAACTCCAGTCCTGGGGAGCCCCAGCCTCGCACAGCTTAGTTCTCTCCCTGTTCCACCAAACCTGATTCAGCTGAAGAAATGGGTGGTAATTAGCAGAGAAGGTGAATCAGGTGTGTTAAATGAGTGGAAACCCAAAAATGTGCAGACTCTAGGTCTTGGGAGCAGTAAGTTGTTCAGCAGGGTGATCCTCTGTGCCTATGATCGGAAGGTTGCTGGTTTGAACCCCAACTTTGGCAGAATAGTCACTTCTAGGGGCCCCAGTTCCAGGCGTATGGCACGCTGGCTGACTCTGCACTGTGACTCCCAAGCCTGTTCTCACCTCTATATGTGCCTGTGACTCATGGCGCAGAAGATGGGGTCGGCCGAAAAGAGAATTTACTTAGATTAATAAAGTATCACTATTATATTCTGTTTTTTTAAGGTATACATGTAGGTCCTGTCTTGTAAAGCAGTATTTTTCCAGTAGTAATTGATTGCCAAGGGATTTTGTGGAATTCTACTTCTAGAACCAGTACCTGCACGGACATGTAGCCGCTGCCTTTTCATTACCCTCAAAGCTCTTAAAAGGCCCCTCCATCCTCGTAAATCCTTAAGTAAATTTCCAAGCTCTGTGTCACCTTTCCTCAGTCACAGTGCATCCCGTCTCTCCCAGGATGGCATCGGATGAACATCACTGCATCTGTTCCCATGGTTTCATCCAGTCAGCCTCCATGAGTTAATCTCAGTGTGTTGTGGCGGTTCCCTCTAAACTGCTTACCATTTAAGATGCTTCTTTATATGAAGCTGGAGGCAGATGTTTGGTGTTTTAGAAATGGGTTATCGGTTGTGGTGGCGCACCGTTAAACACAATGGTCTGTTGTGCGTCATCTAATTGTTAGTTATTGCCCATGAATTCCCAGTATAGCTCAGGCTGGGCAATTCATCGAATTATAATTTCAGTTACAATTTTGGCTTCCAACAATTATCAAGGCAAAATAATTGAGATAAAATTATTATCGCGCTGCAATTAATTTCGCAATGATGCTCTCATTTTGTCTTGTTCTTGCCCCTGTACGCTAATTCCAGATCCTTTTTTTATTTCTCAGTTGACTTACATTTAGAGTTCATTTAAAGGTCAGTAAATGCATGATATTTCTGAAGTCAATGAGAAATCGTGTAATTGTGATCTTAATATTGAACTAAATGAACGTGATTATGATTTTTACCATTGATCGAATAGCCCTACCAGTAGCTGCTAATGTTTTGTGTTTTGGCTGGTCAAAGGCTTTTAACTTGCCGGAATTGCACAGCATTATCCCAAGAATTCCAGTAAACCCCACTGTCCTCTTCAGACACCAGTAATCAGGGTGTGGGAGTGATTTCTACCTGAGAACCTATCTGGTGTCCCGGTGTCACCTCAGGAGTTCAGGGCCGTACGACCATACATCCCTGTGTCCATGTCCCACATGGCACAAAGCAGACGGTCTTTCAGAGCATTAACATTTCTGTGTCCCGTCTAACAAAGCTGATGCTATCAGTTACCCCCCCCCCCCCCAGTGTCATAAAGCGGCATTTTCACGGGCAAACAGACGTCCCTGACGGAGCCAGCGTTCTCATTAGATGGTGTCAGTTTGCTCTACAGTCGTCCATCCTCCAGAGTCGTTTACAGAAGCTGCGGAGGTTGGCGCTCGGGTTACGGTAAATGTGAGGCATCCAGGCTTGGGTTACGCCGCTGAACGCACAGCGTTAAATACAGGTATGAGCCACGGTGCTGGCCGCTGGCTTTGGGTTACGCTGCTTTTCATGCGTCTGGCAGTTCTGCTGGACCGAATCGGACTTGCTGAGCTGGGGAAATCGTGGGGCGAATTTGGTATTGATCCCGTATCACCTCCATGTATTTCTCCTTCGAGGATGGATTCGGAAGAAAGAGGTTAATTCTGGTCACACTTAGGGAGTGTCGGGGGGGGGGGGGGGGGTAGATGATTGAGTGCTGTCATGTTCCATCTCATACACTGCCCGGCCAAAAAAAATGTCGCCATTTGCATTTGTCATGACATTGTTTCCACAGGCTTATGCAGCATCTCACCCTTTATTTTCATCCAGATTTGCATTCATTTCTCACTGAGATCCTGTATTGACAAGTGAGTTGAACCTC
>JAODJU010000046.1:3482064-3503637 GCA_026776725.1 Gnathonemus echidnorhynchus
TTTATTCCACCCTTTTATGCTGCTGTATTTATTTTTACCTGCACATAGCACTATGTATGTAAACCCTCGTGTCTGGCCCCCTGTTTGATACTGTCCTGCGTTTTGCACTTTTTTGCACATTTTTGCCGTGAAAACCCCCCCCTCCTCGTCACTAGCTGCCGTTTGTGTGTCGCTCTGGGGTCCCTGGGCAGGTGGACAGTGAAAGGGCTTTCACATCAGCCACGGAGGAGGACGGAACTGGAAGACTGTTTAAGACAGGCCCCCTGAACAGAACAAGGGGACACGACAAGGTGTGCCGAATGTTCCTGGGGGGGATTTCACAGCACTGAATCCCCCCCTGACAGGGAGACAGGACCCTGCCCAGCTTAGGTAATATTTACTAGGTGTTTCCCGGTTTAGGTGTTTACAGAATGTGCCTGTAATGATACCTGTGCCTGCGCTGAAGGTCAGGCTGTGCACATGCTGTGTGTAACGTATCCGCTTCGCTGTGGTAACCCTAAACCTAACCCTAAACCTAACCCGACACCGTGACCATGCCTGTCTGCATTATTTATAAGGGAAAGTCTGAACCAGCCTGCAACGCCTCAGAGCTCATCCTCCCTGATGGGGGCTATGTAGGCGTGTCCATGACATGTCCCACCCCCTTCACGCAGAAGTCCCTCCCCCCCACTCACCCGCTCCAGCAGGCTCATGTCGTGGAAGTCAGGGCTGGTGTTGGACAGTCGCTGCAGGGAGTGCGTCAGGTCATAGTTGGTGGCGTAGTAGAAGCCGTCCGTGGTCAGAACGTTGTTGATCATGGCCAGGAATGTCTTATTATCCTGCATCTGAAGGGGAAAAGTTAAGAGGCGAGAGTCACGATGGCGGAGGCTGGATCCGTCCAGAGGAAATACTCCCATTAAAGCATAATCACGCTGACCTTTCTGAAGCTATTTTAGTATCAACAAGACCGCTTACTATGGGGGATGATGCCACATATCCTTAGGGTCTGCAAGGAGCCAGGGATACCAACAGTGAGGTCACTGGAGGAGCTAAGCCCCTCCCCCTCACAGCCAGGCCTTGAGCTCAAGGCTAACCAAGATTGGCCTGTGAGGGTCAGGAACATCACTCTGATGTTCACTTCCTACAGGCTACAGATAGTATGAGGAACTTATCTACCAAAATGTGACCCTTATTGCGATAATCATTCAGTACTGATTGATAATTTGATAATTTATTAAATAATAAAAAAAAGACTGATTGAAATGAATGAATCTGAATGAATGATGTAGCTAATCTGCAGATGTAAAAGAAGTGATATGATATTTTAAGGCAATTATGAACACAAGGGCGTTCTCCATGTCATAAAAATAAATTACCTACTGTAATATATTACTATGAAACAGTCAACCTATTTTATTTAAATGCTTTAAGGGGTCCATTTAGCTTCGGGATCAAGGTTATTTTTATCATACAGTTATCTTACACTTTAGTGTATGTCAGAAACAGATGTTCCCTGTTTCCTCAGGGACAAAGCCATCCCCCTCTTGAGTGACATTACCCTCTGCCTATCACAACAAAGGTTGCTCTTCCAACAAGCATTGCCCCTTTGATTAATAATGCAAACTGTGTAACGGTAAGTGGAGATCACGTTTCTCAGAAGTTCTCAAGAGGAAACATCAGTGTTTTCCAACTGGAGGCAAACGCAGAAGAGCAGAGGGTCATTGAGATGCAACGTAGGATGACTCATGAGTTTGGCCGCAGGATGGTGACAGGCATCAATCACCTGGTTATCAGTCAGGTGCAGAATGGTCTTTTTGTAGGAGATCACATCAAAGTCCACCACCTTCCACACATTGTGCCCAAAGAGGGAGCCCACTTTCTTCTTCTTGGTAATGACAATGAGGTACATCCCTGTGGGAGGACGCCAAGGTTGGTGATCCGAGGAAGCTTGGAAGCTTAGACATCAGCCCAACACATAACCAACACAGTGACCTGATGTTTCCAGGATGCTATGACTCTTGGACCCATGACAACAGAATATCAGATCTCGCAAAGACACTAAAGTTAACCAGGACCGTCAAGTTTCAACATCTTCCTCAATAAGGCCAACGTTAGCCCTGGGACTTGACTAAATTTAGCCTCATGCTCCGATTTCCTTTCTTGAGTAGCTCCGTTTCCGTTCTTGGAGATATTTTGCCCTGAACTGTTTTGTAGCAGTCCAATCTTTCTCTGAGAGTAACAGCTTCACGACACCATGTCAGATACATGCAGTGTTTTTTAGCCATTACCCAGCTAGTTGGTGTGATGTGCATTGATACACCAGGAAGCTCAGCATGAACACAGAGAAATGTCTTCAAGGCAGCACCTACCCGCTACCAGGCGGATGGTCCCCATGATTCCACAGATGGGCCTGGTCACCGCCGACGGAGGGATGTCCTTCTTCCCTGAGGAAAGGCAAGGACACAGCCAAGTCAACATTAAAGACTTTCCCAATCACGGTAACAAGCGTCCTTCAAGAAGCAGCACCAAGTATGAACAACCCTGTACTTCATATAATCATAGTGGTACTGGAAACTGTGACTCTCTCTTGAGAAGACAATCACAGTGCCATTAAGTGTGACAGCATCTTTATGATTATAGTGGGCAACAGCTTAAGAGGCACTTTAAGCCAAACAAACACTATATCCACCACAAACAATTGATGACTCTGACTAACAATGTGCTGAATTATTCTCACATGTACTAGACTCAACACAGAGGAGTTGGTGACCCAGAAAGGGCTGGCAAGCTACATGCAGTCATAGGTGCAGAGGTACAACGTGCGGGTCCATCAGAACCAGACTGTGCATAACCAGTTTCGTCAATGGCTGCTGTCATTTCAGGATACTTAGAACCACATATACCCCAGCGTTGGATAAGCCATGAAATCACACTGCTGAAATGATTGAGAAATGAGGAGGTATCCTTCCTGAGGTGTGGACAGCTCACAACCCGGCAGATAAAGAAGAAATGTCTCAGAAGAAGCTGCAGAACATAGTTCCTCAGTTCTGGTTCTACTGAGCTGGTATTTAAAACTATGCCATTTAATAATTACACACAGTTAGAATGGAACACAGCTTGCATTTGCATTTATGACCATCACCTTTACACACAAGACAGCTACACAGAAGCCCACAATTCCACCAGTGATGTTACAATACTTAAGATCTTCCTTCTGTTGTGTATAATACTCGTATGCTCTGGGGCAGTTGGCCTTAGATTGCCCCCCCATTAGGTTGAAGAGGAACCATGAGCAGCACAGTCACGGGACACTCTTACCTGAGAGAGTCATCTCTGTCGACACCCTATCGATGGCCAGCACTTCAGTGGCGCCATCATCACAGGCCTCGATGTAGAACTTCTCAGGGGTCGTGTGCCTGTGCAGGAGCATGTGACATGGTGAGGACCT
This sequence comes from Gnathonemus echidnorhynchus, assembly GCA_026776725.1. NCBI lineage: Eukaryota > Metazoa > Chordata > Actinopteri > Osteoglossiformes > Mormyridae > Gnathonemus > Gnathonemus echidnorhynchus. Next base: position 3,485,492 of record JAODJU010000046.1, read on the forward strand.
CCTCTTACTGCAAGCATGACCCTCAGAACGCTGGAGGACCTCGAGTGACTAAGGATCTGGGCTGAAGGTTTTCGGATTCAAGTTCCACAGAGTAAAAGTCACTTAAACCAAATACCTGTTGTGGCAATCCAATAATAACGTTCAGTCATCAGACGTGTGTAAGTGGCACAGAGAGCCTACAAATAGCAGTTCCCTATCCCTCCAGGTCTCTTTCTAAATAGATAGACTGTGACCCCATCTGGTTCCATTGCTTGACAACAGAGCGAGATTCATTCAATGTTTGCAGCAGTCTGTTCGATTACTAAAATTAGCTAACGTTTTAATTACGCCTGTTTTCACAATGCTTAAGAAGAACCAAAGACAGTAATGATATCAGGAGGCTGGATCAGACTGTTGAACCATTTCCCTGTATGTGCGCACTGCGCAGAGGCGAATAGTAAAGTTCAGTCATTCCACACATGTTCCCACCTCCACTCCACCTGTTCTGCACAAACATGCTATGGCAGGGACAAGCCTTCAGGTTCACACTGTAGCCATCATAATTATCACCTGTACCTAGACTCCTGTGTTCTACACCATCAGTCCCTGTTGCTAACAACAAGTAAACAACCTGAGGTGTGAACAATAGTTACAACTGTCAATAACAAGCTGGCAGAATTTTATGAAGTAAAACTACAAGAACACCAAGTTTATCGTTAGTAATGTGGCACACTTCTTCCTCGTAAAAACTGGGACTATTTAAATATACTGTATTTAGCAATCTGGATAATTACTCAGTCCAATGAAGTGTACAGCCAGCTTCAAAACAGAATACTGCAATATCTACTGAACAGCTTTGGAAGAAATGGGCTTGGCTTCTCATCTGATCTGGATGAGCCGAATGAACTCTGGCAAATTTCGTTCGAGGAGTGTTTACAGGCAGGTCTATGCATTTAAACACTGGACCCACAGCTTAAATAGACCTCAAACCCAGAGTCAATTGCTGGTGATTTCACCGTATGCCCTGCCATGGTGCAGAACAGAAAGTGCGAGCTTAGAATTAGCTCACACCCAGCGGTCTGGAGAACCCGCTGCCCACTAAACTGTTTATGTTCCAAGCTTTCAAGGCACTTAGGGTAATGGTCGGAACCTAAGTGAACCACGCCGGAATTGTGAAGGGAACATGAACACCTCAGAAAACAGGTGCCGCACTCGCTCAGCCAGAAGTACCTGCTTTGTACAGGTTCCACCAGACGATTTCAAGAAACCAAACTGCCAGCCTTAGGAAGGCAGCAATATTTTTACAGTGCAGCCGGGGAGCCAGCTTAAGTCGTCCTTTGGTGGGGTAAAACAAACACGTGCAGCCAAAACGTGAAGGTTGGGACACCTTGTTGGAGGAGGTACGACACAGCGGCAGCAGAAGATGAACAGGAAGGTTTTCATGAGAAGCTTTAGAGAAATGCCAAGTCAACATTAGACATCCGCCTTCTGTACAAAGGTAATTCACCTGTGAAGGTGTCATGTCACCTTCTGCCTGGTCAGAGGCTCTGGGAGACCAGAAGATTGATCTGAAGACCAGAGGTGTGAAGGTAAACAGGAACAGTGAAACATCCCGTGTACCAGGGATACAAAAACATGAGCCACGTGGAATTTAAAAAGAAACAGGAAGCATGCGTATCACCTTCCTGAATAAATAACGGCATATCAAAGATTAACCGCTCAGCACGGCTTAGTCATGTTAAAATTTTTAGAAACCCTCATCACATTACCTTAAGGGCCATTAATTCAAAGGCAGACTGAGGCTAAGGCTTTGCTATAGAAAAAACAAAAGTTCTTCTGTGGGGTTTACAGGGGGGTTTCGGCACAGTTTGCATTTCTGTGTCTGGATCGATACCTCGCTGCAGCAGATCGCCCTTGCTGCAGTCAGAGGGTGAAAACAGACCATCCCATGTTTCCATGTCCAAACGTATATTTCAGTATTTCAAAAATGAATAACCTGCGCATCGATCCCAGGCATTTACAACATCTTTTCTATTACAGAATTCGATGTATATGTTATATGTTAAATGGATGTCTGTCCGGGTAAAATCAATCGAGCATTGTACAGAACTGTCATTAAATGCAAACTGTCAAAAAGGGACGCATGAGCGATCCATCCTCCCCTCCAATGCCAGTAACTTGCTACCGTTAGTATGCCATCTAACTATAGATTAAAACACACACAAGTTCAGAAGGATTTTTTGTGTAATACAAATAATTTATAGATATCTACTTTTTCATCTTTGCGGAAAGAGCCAGATTAATAGGTCAGGAATTCATACAGTCGGCGAGCCAATCAGCGGTATTTCCTCCTGCGGCTAAACGTGTTAGCCAGCTAGCCGTGTTTAGCTTATCTTCCCTTTAGCATAGCCTATCTCTGTCTACCACAGATTAGCGTAGCGTAGCATCACCTATCTTCACTTGTCTTATTTTAGCTTAGCCACAACGCTACTGAAGTAGCCGGCCGTGTCAACGGCGTACCTCGGCCAGCTAACTTAGGCTCAACCATGAGACACAAGCACCAGCGATAACGCCCTTCAATCACGACACATCTCTGTCTGAGGACCTGTCACTGCCATCTGGGTTTCTTAAAAATACGCTGGGGATTTAAAGTTAAAGGCGAACGGTCATACTCACAAATTGTAGCTCTCGTAGGCGGTAGCCATCTTTACTTCAATGTGCTCGTGACCCCCGTGACGTGTCGGTAATAACGCCGGCGGGGGCGGGGGCTGAGGACGAGGCTGAAGTTGGCTCCTTATTCGGATTTTCCGGTCCACCTTAAATGCTGCGCAGCCGGTTGCAATGACGAGATTGCGCCTGTGGGGGGGGGAATACATATCTGGACAGTTTAGTTCAAGGAGTTCAAGGGGTTAAATGCTTTGAGACAGTGAAAACTCACTATAGAATGACAGTGTATGATGTCTACCAGTAACATCACCGGGGAACTCTGCTCCCATGAACATTGATAGACCTTATTTGGCATTATTTAACAACTTTCAGTCAGCACCTGAAGGGCACCATAGACACTTTGTGTCCCTGAAAACACTGTTGAATATGAAAAATTATGTTACTTGCCTAACTCAATGTATTCACTTACAAATACAACAAATGTGAACTTTGCTCACATACACATTAATAGACATTATTTAATAAGAATCGAAAGCCGAATTAATTTCTGAAGGTAAGCCTCGGTAAATAAAATCCCCCTACCGGCGCAATTGCGTCATTGCATCCGACTGCGCAGCATTTAAGGTGGACCGGAAAATCCGAATAAGGAGCCAACTTCAGCTTCGTGGGCTGAGGAGGCTGCTTCTGCTCGTCAGACCGAAACGCGGTCTCATGCATTTTAAAATTTACTTTATTATACTGGTGAATTTCGTACCTGGTGTTCAGTTACATTAAATTATATTGCAATAATATATGAAGTACATAATATCAGTGTTAACTACAGATATTAAATATTCTATATTACCCATTTGTATTTTGTTCAATATCCGTCAACGGGCCAGTGGCGCAATGGATAACGCGTCTGACTACGGATCAGAAGATTCTAGGTTCGACTCCTGGCTGGCTCGTTACTTTTCATATTAGACTTTATATTTTGTTCACATTTGTTCAGATTTTAAACAAATATGTTCGCGTGTAGAAATTATTTTCTATCAGTTTGTACTAAAGACAATCGTATCAAATATTTTAAAGAAGGTTTAAGCCTAACGTATATGATACAAGAAAATATGACCTTTCCTCTAATTCCACCATTTTCGATTTTTAAAACAGGAGTGTTCACGTTCTCATTACGATTCACTTGATTATTTTCTTTTTACACTAAAATGCGAATTACATATTGCAAACTGCACGCAAAATCTATTCTTAAAACGTGATGCGTTTTAATTTCTTGAAAGAGTAACAAAAAACTTCAGGTAGCCTATACTTTAAGTGAAATTTTAGATGAAAAATTTTACGAGAAGCTCTGCATGGGATACTTGGCTTTCAGCTCAAAGTGCTTTCACGCATTAAATGGATGATACTAAGAGAATAATTCGTGCAAATCGAACTGAAAAACGTTAATTATTAATTACATGTGTGACTTTTGGATAACGCGACTAATTTAGTTTTACATGGTCAGCAGTTCACATCAGGGGCGTGACTACGGGTGGACAGCAAGTAGACAGGCTTAAAAGGATCGTCAGCATACCCAAGAGACAGACCAGATTTTACCAGTCATTAGTAAAATCAGTACCCCCAGTAAGAGCTCAGGGACCCCTCATAAGAGAGAAATTATGATTCGAAAACTTTTACAACCCCCCCGTAATATAATGCTACATAGTTTTCTTTATAGGAGCGTGAATGGGTTTTTTTCTCTTGGCCCCTTTCTTAGATTACTTAATTTTGAATACAGCGTTTCATTTATTTATATTTAACGATACCGCTATTCTCCACTAGAGGGGGACAACGAAGCGCTAACGATCAACAAGAACAGATTTTTCCCTATTATTTCTTCACTTAGCTTAAACTGTTATTCGGGGTGTCTATTGTGATATTTTAAGAAGTTAATAACATTTTAAATAGAGTGTTATTTAACAGTTGTGTTATTATTAACTATTACTGTAAACTTTTCACACTAACTTCAATACAAACATCATTGTGATCTATAAGTGATATATCGAGTACAAATAAAATCCTTATGAAACACTAATAATTAAGCACACTATAAATATACTGTAATCCAACATGATAATTATGCATAACCTTAAATATGCCCTTGCTACAGGGGTGTTTTGGGCTACTTCCTACCACAGAGGTGTGCAGATATTGTTTGTGACTGTGAAGTATGTAATGTATCAACACTCACACCACTAAGAAAACAGGAGCATGTGGGCAGGCGGTAGGTGTACTGATTGACCAACACAGAAGGTTATTGGTTCAAATCATCTTTTGAGGAAACTTCTGTTCTGGCTCTGAATAATGTATCTAGGCAACTATTAAAACGTTCCTACGTTCCTTTGGAAGAGAAATGTCTGTTCTGGCAAGAGAAAGTAGTAATATTACATAATAACATCCCTGTATTTATTAGGTGAGTTTTTATGAAAACTAGCAAATGATCATGTGACTTCAGTGTTTCTGAAGCTGAATCTGGCCTAGCCTGAAGAGGGAAGCTGGGCAGATAGGGAAGGGCGGCGGCGCTGCTGGTTTGGTCATGGCACACTGTGCGAGGTCACCTAGGAGAAGCCAGGATGGGCCTCCTCAAGATGGCTGAGGATGGTGCGGCCAGTGCCCTGATTAAGACAGAATAGACATAGCCTCTGTTTTACTACTCTCTCCTGCCTGTTTTGAGGAATAGATAAGGTGGCACTTTATCAGACGGTCTGACAAGTGGCACTGATGTGCCAGACAGTGAGAGCTGAAGGTTGAAACAGTGTGAAATGGGAAGGAGAGAGAGAGAGAGAGAGAGAGTCACCAATGCTATACCAATGGGAGTGTGTCCCTGTAGAGCTGAAGGTGTTTAAATCAGAGACACAAACACTAACACCTGACACACTCCCCCTTACCTTGATTTTGGACTTGGCATCTCACTGAGCAGTAACACTTTTCCTGAACCTTTACTGAGGGAATGTCTACAGCAGTGTTTCCCAGTCCGGTTCCTGGGGACCCACAGACAGTTCAGGTTTTTGTTCCCTCCCGGCTCCCTCTGAGGGAGCAAAAATGTGGACTGTCTGGCAGGGAGCTCAGAGGGAGCAAAAACATGGACTGACTCTGGGTCTCCGAGGACTGGATTGGGAAACACTGAGCTACAGAATCTGGCCCCCAAGCCCCCAGAGAGGAAACACACCGGGACTTGATTCCCATCCTTAGAGTTTCCACCTGGGGCTTTACATCCCACTTCTGACATCAGCGTGGTGCTTCTGCAAGAGGGCGGACATGGCCGGACATCGACCCACGTCTCCATGAGGAATGCGATGACCTCCTCGGCCCCTCAACACCCTGCTGGGCCCAAACACACAGACGCACCTGCCCCTCACATTACATCCACAACAGTCCGGCAGAATTACACCTCCTCTCTCAGATCTGTATATGTGTAGGTGTAAATATCTGTGCTCATCTGTTCGTCATCGTTGTTGATGCTGCTCACAGCAGCTGATGTTCTGGTCTTGTGCAATACGTATTCATGTACATATATACGGCCGTGGTATGTATGCTATCATACAGGTGTATATATTATTTTTTTATTCTAATTATTATTTTTTTTTATTGTAAATAATCTTCACTTCATCCTAAATTGCATGGTGGTCCCAGAGAAATGACATTTCATAGTTACTGTGTGGGACACGATGTACAAATATTTGAACAGGTATATCCTTATATGGCGAGATGACAATGAATAATCTAGAATATAGAATCAGAAGTGAGGCTCTAAGAATCACTACCCCACATCTCCATACCTCAACTGACTGAAGAACGTGCTGCTTTGGCATCTTAGACCACGCTGCTTTTATAGGCTTCCTCTGTCATGCAGGATTAGCCCAGAAAGAGAGATGGGGGGGTCAACATGCCCCAAGCCTGGGCTTCTGCAGCGGAGATCATGCTTTACGATGCCCCCCCTTCCTGAGGTGCATATGCTGCCATAATGCCAGTTACACCGGGGCAGCTTTTTAGAGTTCAGCACACATTAGCCAAATCCAAATCCTTTATCCAATTGATTCTTCAAACTTTATGGGAAGGAAGGAAAATCTAACTCCACAAATAAAAGATTCTGTCATCCGGTGACTCAGTCGTAATTCAGTCTAATTGAACACTGAGACATAACACAGTTATTGGGCTTCAAAATAATCTATAGCGACACCAATGTCTCAGCCATTTGTAAGCGAATCCAATCTTACTCCAGGTTAATGAAGAGGACCTTCGGTATAAAGTGGGTGTGGGAAACATCCACTAGGGGGCAGTGCTGTACCATGAACGTATATTATTACGACCAAAGCAGCAAGGTTAAACTCTGCCAACAGGAGTGGGCACAGTGAGTTACAAGTGTGGCCAGGGGAATTCTGGAAAACATAATTCACAGGTACCAAATGACATTGGGCTGTCCCTCAAAGGTGTGTCAGCACACCTTAAATAATAGGAATTACAAAATTATAAAAAAATAATCTCTACTAGGATTAGTATTTTATCCCAAAATCTCCTGTGTTGTTCAGCCTACCCCCGATACTACTCTGACATGTGCACAGAAAATTCCGGATGGCAGTTTGCTGGGTTTAGTGGTGTATTCAATCACAGGAAACCACAATGGTAAAACTACGTCTGAACTACTCCAGTGGTATTGGGGAAAATATATACAGTTCTGATGTATCTATAGGACTCTCATAAAAAAGATTTTGGCACCACGGCGTGTGGTTGTTGGTGTAATTATTGTGAGGAAAAGGGATTTAATATATACAGGATTTATATATAAACTAGGGCTTTAATATGACAAGCAGGATAAACTGTCTAACATCTGCCAACTGTGACTCAAAAGGTCAAAGGTGAAATGTCACTAATTGTGTCTGTGTAGCTACTTCAGTGTACTCCATCACACCTATTTCGGTGCCACTTGCCAATGCAGCAAAAGGGAGGGAGACTGGTGTGAGTGGTTGCTTAGCAACATGTCAGGTGAAAACTGAATGCAATTGCATTTAAACAAAAAAACCTAATAAGAGAATGGTGCCAAATTTAGGCCCGGAAAAAATAATGTCTGAAAGATAAAAAGGAGACAGGCAGCTCGTTCATCCATCGACGGAGGAATCTCTCTGAGTAATTCAGCGAAGATCGCCAAATAAATCATTTGACTAATCGGGCACTCCATTTACACAAATAGCTTGTCTTGAAGCACACAGCCATTGACATACATCCTAATTCCAGTTCTACTTTCCCCTGCTTTATAAATTGTACACTGTACATGTTTGGTGGTGTTTCTTGGGATACTTGGAATTGAGGAAAAACTGGGGTGGGTGGGGGGGTCCTGGGATTAGGGATTAGGCATAGGCCGCCGTGTAAGGGGGTGTCGCTGGCAGCCATCTTGTCCGAGGCTGATGTAAGACGGGCAGTCAGCAGAGGTCACGCCCCTCACACCTCAACCCCTTCACAGAGGGGAAGTCGGAATCATCGTTTCAAGAAAAGGTCTTTTGGTTTTGAGATAAATCTGCGGTGCGTGGAGAGAACGATGAGAACACAGCCATCATATAGTGAAACCTAGTGCCAGTTTCCTCTTTCCCTCATTAAGACAACATTCATCTGTAATCAGCAATTACTTTGGTGCTCGTACCCCATCTTTGATAGCATCCTCTCTACGTGCACAGGTTCACAAACAGGAATCTGAGTATGCTGTACAGCCCCATACCCTGATGCAAGACAGTTCAGAAGCCCTAGCTTAGTGTTTACCAATCCGGTCCTCGGGTACCCGTAGACGGTCAACATTTTTGCTGTCTTGCAGGGAACTCAGAGGGAGCAAAAACATGGACTCTCTGGCAGGGAGCTCGGAGGGAGCAAAAACATGGACTCTCTGGCAGGGAGCTCGGAGGGAGCAAAAACATGGACCAGCTGTGGGAATCACTGCCCTAGTTAATATCAAAAGTTGTTCCACTGCCGTGGCACCCGCTCAGCTATCGACGTTCGCCTCAGCCTTTCAGAGGAAATGTGATGCAGACACTGGCACCGATGGAAACAAAAGCCTTTTCAGCATGTACAGCAAAAACACTGATTTTTCAGACATCGATCAAAGGGCGAGAAATGGGAAAGAGTCCAAAACAGGGAATATGTGGTAGATCAGTGTTGAAGGAAGCTGCCTTCCTCATATATGAATATATTTACTTACAAAAGGTTGCCGTACAATGTTTAGGAAAAGACTGAAGAGCATTCAAGAACATTTAAAGAACAACTTAAAGCATCACCATGGCAACCATGGAAAGGTTTTAAATGCAATGTCAACACAGTTAACATAACCACATGTACGTGGGTGTCTGTTTGCATTAGTCAGAGAGGGCTGAAAGAAATGTATAATATTTTCTATAGATTATATACTTCTAATATGCATGTATTTGAGTAATATGAAGTTTCTGCACCCTGTGCTGTGGAGAAGGTGTGATAACACAAAGTTTCTGCACCCTATGCTGGGGAGAAGGTGTGATAACATGAAGTTTCTGCACCCTGTGCTGGGGAGAAGGTGTGATAACACAAAGTTTCTGCACCCTGTGCTGGGGAGAAGGTGTGATAACACAAAGTTTCTGCACCCTGTGCTGGGGAGAAGGTGTGATAACATGAAGTTTCTGCACCCTGTGCTGGGGAGAAGGTGTGATAACATGAAGTTTCTGCACCTTGAGCTGTGGAGAAGGTGTAATAACATGAAGTTTCTGCACCCTGTGCTGGGGAGAAGGTGTAATAACATGAAGTTTCTGCACCCTGTGCTGGGGAGAAGGTGTGATAACATGAAGTTTCTGCACCCTGTGCTGTGGCAACTGATCTTCCATTAAACTCTCACAGGTGGGGGGAATGGGATCGAAAATAGATGACGAAATGGGGGTGATAAAGCACATGTTTATGCTTCTTTATACAACAGGTTCAGCAAAGTTTTTTATGTGTAGCCAAGGGGAGGTCTAAATATTCTCATCCTGAAATTTCAAATAGACACAATAAAAATCACCTGACCCTCCAGCCTTTTTTTTTTTATCATAACACACTCACGGTCCCTTACTCTCCACACTGCAATGGACTGAGGCATGTTAAAAGTAATGCACTATAAAATTAAATTCGCCATACTATAAAATAATGCATAGAACACTATGCTTATTATGTAAAAGATGATTAGTTATTATCTAAATGACTATCTGATATATAAGAATATGACAGAATATTGATTATGTCATTGTTCATGTAGTATAAAACTTTAATGAGAAAATGTTCAGTTATGGTGGCTGACTTCTAAGGCTGCACCCACATCTACAGTCACAAACATGCTTGACAGCTTCTTGGACCAGGAGAGGAGAAACAGAATGAGGGATGGAAGGGAATGATAGGGAGGGCTACTTCAGGACCACGGACAGTGACTGGGTTTATGGACACACTGAACGCCCATTCAGATCAGAAGCTCCCTCTAAATCTGTCCCTGCCTTGTCTGTTGTTTCCCTGCTTGGCCAGCAGGTGTCGCTGACCATCCCATCCTTTTCTCTGTGCTTCCTTAGTTTTGTCATCCTTCTATGTCCCTAGTGCGTTCCCCCGCTTCCCAGGAGCTAAGTGGGCTGCTGAGAACCATAGTGGGTTCAACTACGTCGGATATTTTTTTTCCCTTGTTAATTATATTGTGTTCATGTAGTTCAGTATTGGTCCTGGTTTTGTGTTTTAGGTCCAGGTTATCCCCATTTCTTCTACATTACTGTTTCCCAGTGTTTGATTATTTAGTTCTTTATGATTATTAATGATCCTCACCTGTTATTAATGATCCTCACCTGTTCCTTATTGTCCCTAACTGGTTACGGCTCACACCTGTGCCTTGCTCAGAGCCTCGTCATCTGTGTATATATGTGTCTGCCCTTGCCCAGTTACTCTGTCAGTCGTTGTATATGTTTAAGGTAAGCGTGTTTGCTGTTAGTTGTTACCCGCTGGTTTCCCTGATTTGAGCTTAATGTTTCTTCTCAGTTTCCTTGTATTTGGTTTAGCCTTGGTTTAGTTCTTGCATGCCTTTCTGTCTGCATTTAGACTCCTTGTAGTCCCGATATTTTCTATAATACAATTCCCCTTCGTTAGTAAGCTGCTCATAGGATCGTCATTGATGTCCAATAATGACGACTGACCCCAGCATGGAAAACTATTTCTATTCTCCGAAGAATTCTTTCACTTCCTCCTTCATTTCTTAAACTCTTACAGGCTCTACATAACATCCATATTGTTTAGAAAACCAGCCTTTCCAATAATGTTGCTCTTAATTTTTTTCCTTCACGCATGAAGAAAATCTTTAAGCTGTGTCATTTCAGAATTAGAGTTTTATATCATTACGGTCAAACATATACACAGAAAACCTATGATAATTTTACATTATGACAGCTTGGATTCATGAAGAAAGAGAGGCATTCATTTCTGAGTGGAAAAAAAGCAGTTTTTAGGTTTGTTTTTCACTCCAAATCCAGCCACCTGCAGCGAGACATCAGTAACTAATGTGTATCGCTTGAAATAACACAGTGACATTATTACCATAGGAATGGGGTTTAAAGCAGCCTTCCCTAATTACTTGAATAATAAAGACTGACACCTCTGAACTTTCTTAGTGTAGTTTTGAATGTCTGTGGGCTGAACTAAAATTAGCATCACCGGAATATGGACGCAAACATTAAGTCATTCATCATTCATTGGATTGTCACACTGGCCCACAGGTCAGAAAGCCTGCAAAAGAGACTGGAAACTGTCACTCCATCCCTGGTAACAATAAGCTGTAGCCTATAGCATCAGGAATCAAGCGTCACAATCGAGTGTCACTGGGCACCTGTATCACTGTGAGCGTGTGCTACACGTTCAAAGTAAAGAAGGTGAAATTACAGGCACCTTTCTCACAAAAGATCTACATCCATGTTTAATCTGCATGTATGTCGGCAAGAATTTATTTGAATTTCTGCAGCATAATTAATTAACAAACAATTCATTTGCATTTTTTTCTGGTTGCCCAGCGCATTGTCTAAAGCATTCAGAACATTAGCAAATTCATAGTGGAAGGAGCAAAGATAACACCTGGAGTAAAGAATACGAAAGAATAAAGACACGAGGCTTTTAGCTGCAAATGGGGGGCAATCAAATCCCTAGCTCGTAATTAGAGACAGCGAAATGCGGAAAATGAGGCAGTTTATCAGTTTGGAAAGTCACCTGCAACGGTTCTGTTAATATTTTTCAGTGGAAAATAAAGAAGCACATAATTTTTTTTCTTCATCTGAAACCATTTTCACCACTTTGCAGTTTAATAATGGGTCGAAAATGCAGTGCTTCAACTGCATACAATACAGTAACTTTTGTACGTACAGGTATATTTTAGATAGGTTGTTAGGCCTATATGAGAAGTTACAGATAGGAAATGGCAAATCAATTCGACATGCAAAGTGTACGGCACAGTAGGCTACTGTCTGTTTAGAAAACAGATTTTTAACGTTATGGTTCAGGCCAGGGACTAACTTCCCTGGGAGCCCTACAGGCTGACAGGGGTAGGGGTCCCCCTAAGTGGGCAATTTCGGATTATTTTTGGAGCCGAAAGAGAAAAGAGATTGTATTACAAACGATGTGACATGAACGATATGCTAATCCATCCGCGCGGTGACAGCAGTAAGACTTACCGATGAGGGTGGGGACGGGAATGCTGTCGTTGGGGGGATCGCCGGCGGATCGATCGGCCACATTTAAATTTGACTGTTCCCTATTTTGCAAAGTATAGTTCTATACAGTACAGTAGCAGAGGTGGAAATTTCAGGTCCAGAAAGTACAAATCCAGACCAGGATTTTGTTTCAACCAACCAGTGGAGTACTCTGTAACTGTGACTCTTTATGCTCAACTGGTTGGATGAAACTAAATCACGGTTTGGATTTGTACTTTCTGGACCTGAAATTTCCACCTCTGTACAGTAGCCTATCGAAGACACGGTAGATGTAATGTTAGTCTTGTATCTTTGTGCCGTTTTCTTGTTATTTTGTGCTATTTCGCTCGGCAGTGAACAACCGGTATACTCCAGTGTCAAAAGAAAGTTAGGCAGCGCGAGCCTCAAAGTACAATAGTTCATTATAGCCGGGGAGGGGGAGGGGGCAATTTATCTATCTTGAAAACTGTCACTAAAAAGCGAATAACAAACGTGTTTCTATAATTTAAATTACCAGACTATGCTAGATCGTTACATGTAATTTTCAGAAATTCTGTGTTCATAATGGAAAAGTCCGCCTCTACTCCAGGCTGGCAGATTGAGGTTATGGGTTGGGGTTATAGGGGGGGCTCGATTATTTGCAAATTTTCACATTCTTGGGGATCTGCCGCTCCTACCCCTCGCGAAAGTGAAGGGGTGACGGTAATTCAATAAGGAAGAGGAGGCCCTCAAAACACGGCTTTGTTCCGGTAATAACAGGTGTTATTCATCCACTGTTTAACGTGCCCCCTGGCGTTTGAAAAGCGAGTGTTCCCTGTTCCTCTTTTATCTTGATATCGGCCCAGGCTATTTTTATAATTCCTTCATTATTTAAAAGAGAACTATTTGTTCTCTTCCAGAAATGATCGATAACGTTCATTTTCTATTTAGTTACGCAATTTAAGCAATTATAGAAATAAACTTAATATTTTACAACCGGATATTTTAATAGAGTGATATGCATTTCATTCACGGATCAACAGTTGAGTTGAATTAAGACATAAACCTTCCTAGTGCAGGCCCGTGTATAACTACAACACCAATATATTACGAATAAAAGCAATCATTAAGAAAACGATTACTGCTTGGGATGAGTTGGATTGAAGAGTAAGAGCAAGGTAGCGAAATTGTGCCCAGAACCTGTGGAAACTCCTTCAGGACTGTTGGAGAAGCATTCGAGGTGGCTGCATCTGGAAGCTGATTAGAAGAATGCAAAGAATCTGCAATGCTGTCATTGACGTAAAAGGGGGCTATTAGTAAGAGACTAGAGAACAGTTTTTGGCCATTGCAGTATTTATGTGTTACTGAATTGCCATAAGGCTAACTATCAGGTGAATAACATAACTAAAATAGAGAAAAAACATTAAAAGCAAGTGTGCCCAGACTTTTGATTGGTACTCTATATACAGTACCAGTCAAAGGTTTGGACACATTTTGCCATAGAAAGGTTTATTTGTACTATTCTCTACATTTTAGAATAATTATAAAGACATCAGTACTATAAAGTGGCATATATGTAATTAAACATTGACAAAAAAATATTAAACAAAAAAAAAATTGTTGGGGTGGTAGCTTAGTGTGTTGGGATTCAGAAGACAGCTTTGGGTCGGTCCAGTGATGCCACCATTGGGTCCTTGAGCAAGGCCCTTAACCCCAGTTGCTCCAGGGACTGACTGACCCTACATTCTCCTATACGCCAGATCCATGAAGTGACCTCCTGGGATTTCCAGCTGTCCTGAAGGAGGCCCCACATGTATGCTGAGCTCTCATCGGCCACTTTTCCTTTACTCTCAGGTCAAAACTCCTGCAAAACCATTTCTACTGGGTTTAGGTCTGGGGCACATGTGATATGACACAATCACTCTCCTTTGTAGGAGGCTTGGCCTGTCCAAACGCTTGGTGGTAACTGTATATCAACTAAATTCTCTATCATATTCAGAGATACCAGAGTCATCACCACTGTAACAACATAAGCAATCAACATAAAACGTAATTGTTATGTGGGTCAAATTTGCAGTTAAAGTTGATTATTTTTACTTATATTTTTCATTGAGAGCATTCACAAGAAAGCAGATCTATACACTGTGTACCGTTGAAAAATGTGTACCGTTACCGGAAAAATGTGTAACGTTGCTTGTCACTGGGGCTGTACCCTCAAGAGTCTGCCAATTGTAGCCTTAACTATAGGCAATTGTACCTTTTAAGGTACAGAAATGGACTCTGAGGAACAGTTCTGTACTATTGATGGTACATTTAATGCTGTTTGTACCTTTGGGATGTCCCATTTCTGTCAATTTCTGTACCTTGAAAGGTACAATTAAAAGGGTACAGTCCCAGTGACAAGCAGAGGTACAAATGTTTACCTTTTTTCTGAGAGTGTACACGCTAAATGAATTTGCATTCATTTCAAACATAGTGGACTGGATGATTATTTAGATGTCTCGAGTTAGGAAGAGCCGGACATGGAGGGATTCATTTCTGCAAGGACAGACACATGGGCATCAGCTTGGATATTTGCCCGAGAGATGCACACCACCAGGTGGCTGGCGTCAGTCTCATAACATTCGGCTGAGCGCAGAGCTCCGGCAGGGAGGCAGTTAAATCCGGGCGAGATCTGGAAAATTATCGAAAAGGCATGTCTGAGAGTTGTACGTCTGACGTTTGCATTTTAGTTGAACGAGACTGGGCACGCAAATCCTGAACTCCCATGAGCGGGGGAGCGAGGCGCCGGGGGCTGATGGTATCGCCGGGGGCGCATCTCGCGCGTCATGCCGCCGCAAGCCTCGCACCCTGTGCCATGCTGACCGGCGCCCCGAGGCTGCTGCTGCTACGGCTGACCCTGACAGCCACTGTCCTGATCTCCCAGCGGTCCCACGCCTGGAGCGACGAGGACACCTTATTGACTCCGATCAACTCCACCGAAAGCCTCCTGGAGAGCCTCCAGGTGGACGTGAGATTCTCTAAGAGGTCCGTGCACGAAAGCGCACCGTCCACCGGGGCTTCGCCCCAGCCTCCGTGCAATGTTAGCGTGCAAAGGCTCCGGCCCACGTCCCTCATTGCACGCTGGGACAGGCGCGTCGGCTTCCAATGCGACGTGCACATCCATACTACGAACCGCGGCAGGGCTTTCTTCTGCGCCGCTTTCAGCTGGGTCGCCTCACCTGTCGTTATCGAGCACCTGGCCATTTCAGGCGGACAGCAGGAGTTCCGCCTGTGCGTCGGATGCGGCCTCTCCCGTAACAGGAGGCTTGGGCAAGGCAGATCGCATACGGGGGACCCGCTGGGCTTTTGCTGCGTTGACTTTGCCTTGGACGAGCTCAATAGGGATAACAGCTGGAGGCTGAACCGCAAACCCATCGAGTCTACACTGGTGGCCTGTTTCATGACACTGGTGATTATTGTGTGGAGCGTTGCTGCCCTCATATGGCCGGTGCCCATCATTGCAGGATTCCTGCCTAATGGGATGGAGCAGCGGAGACCGAGATAAGATTTCATTTCAATCAATACTATTACTATATATAGTAAATATTACTATATATAGACAAGTAATTGTCGACTTATAGACATGTAGTTAAAAGGTACAGTGTTTTATGTGTGATACTCCTAAAACAGCGCAAATTCCAGTCTTTCAGTTCTCTTAGTTGTTACCAGTATGCTACTTAGTTTGCCGGTTTAAGAGCATTTTGATTTAAAATACATATATATTCCAAATGTTTTACACCGTTCGTTGTTCCACTGTTTTGTTTATAAGGTCACGTGTAGCCTTGCTGAAAATCTGAAAATCAAAGTATTAGGTAAGAAAACGCAACAATAGGTATATATGTATATCCAGCAACAACAGCTTCTGTGTTTCTACTGTTCAGCAAAAAGCCACGTTAGTCTAATTCAAAACATTTTTTGATTTATGTTGCTTTCATGTGTAACCATCAACTGAATAAATCTCACGCAGTTTTTTAGCCACGTTTGAGTCGCCTTGTGTTTATTTTCTTATTTTACATAGAATAGCTTTGACTGTTTCGTAGTTTGGATACTCATTCTGTTTTGTGGTGAATACAATTTCTTTTGGATTCATCTTGTGCATTGTCAGGTTGATACAAAAACATTTAAGGACATTCGCCCTTTTTGACTTTTACAATACATTGTATATCTGAGCAAATGTAGGGGTATAGCTAAATAAATGATTTTTAAAATAAATGATAGATGGATAGGAATATCAGTGTGGAGAAACCAGGTTATAATTGTAAAAATGTAATATGCCCATCGATTTCCAGGGTTTTGCGTCAGAAAGATTCCATTAGTATGTGTGGTTAATCATATTTGATGAGCCCTCATTTCCGAAATCGAAATCATAATTCGTCTTATTTGTTCCTCTGTTTCCTCATTAGTCTTATAAACTGGGCAGAATACGACTTTGTGCTGGCTGGAGAATGTAGATTTGTAGAAGCAAAGGCAGCTTCGAATCCACCATAATGAATTTCCTAATATTTTGGCTAAAATTATAGAATAAGGGTTGATAGATCCAGTTGTTGACACTTGTTCAGTTGTAGAACACTTGTAACAAAATAAAACAACATTTAACATTTTTCCTCTTTGATGAACCCTTCTAATGAGGAATCTAAATAAGATCTTAAGTTCAGGATCTAGGGTCCCAGAATAAGTCTGAAGATGTTAAACTTCATTGCCGACTTTTTGGTGTCCCGCGCTGTAATCCGTCTCATTTGCGCCTCAGCAGAGCGGAAAGCCGAAGACTGCCGGACATTCAGCAGGGTGCCAAACTCACACCCGGAACAATCCGATTAGACTCATAACTACGTGCACAAAAAAATGAATCACTTAGGCTGCCAGTCATCGAAGAAATGGAGAAAATCACCCGATAACCGGTTTTACCAGCTCCAGCATAAAACCGCAATCCGTTTCAGGTTCTGGCAGGTATAGGGCAACGCCCTTCTCCTTATGTTCGCCCGAAAGGGTGTCAGAAACCAGGAAGAGGGAGCTCCCGTAGCGTGTTATAGGAAAGCAGCATAACTTTCTGATCTTTTTGCTACCTACGCAATGTAAATCTCTGCAGCCCATGGTGATGGTGAAAGAGACCGCCAGGATTTCACAGAAATGACGCCAAACGCCAAACTCTCCGCCTGTTTTCCAGCGCTTGTGGCTGGTCTTTTGTTACTGGTTTCGTATGCAGCAGGTAAGAGGAATAATGGCAGCTGTCCGTCATGAAACTTCACCCATGCGAATTTGGGGATGTAACAAAGACACGCTACCTGCTTGACGTGCATGTAGAAATTGCACAAATAATTTCTTGATTGAGGGGATGATGATTCATGTTTTATGGAGTTTGGGGGGACAATCAATTTGCGGAACACTGGGTTTCGTTAACGCGAAGCAGGCAAACATTTTAAGTATCAGTCGTTGTGTTTAAGTTAAATTCCCGAATCATACTGGGGAATAGACTGCCTGCTGAACATCCATGTGGGACAAGGGATCTCTAGGTATGGGTATTACCCGGGGTGATCACATGCGTTCAGCCTTAGGGCGTTATTGCTAAGCCTTAGCATATAGTAGGCTATATGAAAAGTATATAGTCGTCTGCATCTCAAATTAGGTAGTCCTGGTTCATTTCTTTGCAATCGCCCTGATAAAGCGGCCCTTCCTTAAAAACGGATGGTACAATACCTTATATATTTTCAAAATACGTTAGGGTTGGGTTGGGTTGGGGGGGGGGGGGGGGGG
>JAODJU010000046.1:3512156-3539642 GCA_026776725.1 Gnathonemus echidnorhynchus
CCATCAAGGTTTATAGGGATTTTAAGAAGTATTTAGTTAAATTACTTATTGAGTAATTAAGTTACTTTTCAGACACAATAACTAGACAAGTATTTTAAATACAACATTGATTAAGTAATTAGTAACTAGTAATTAGTTACTTTTTTAAAGTAACTTACCCAACACTGAGCAAAGGGCCGCCGTCCCCAAACTGATCCCAAGTTGGATGCATTGAATTGTCCAAAATGTCTTGGTGTGCTGAAGCATTAAGCGTTACCTTCACTGGAACTAAGGGGCCAAACCTAACCCCCAAAAAACAACATACCATTAACCCTCCTCCACCAAACTTCACGGTTGGCACCATGCAGTCACTCCATCCAACATTTTGTGCTTGGTGATGTGAGTCTTGCATGCAGCTGCTCGGCCATGGAAGCCCATTCCATGAAGCTCCCGGTGCACAGCTTCTGTGCCGGGGTTCCTGCTAGAGGAAGTTTGGCTTCAGCACTCGACCCCACTCTGTTACTTTGTGATCTGCCACTTCCAGGCTGAGTTGCTGTTGTTCCTAAGCGCTTCCAATTTGCAATAATACCACTTAGTTCAGTGGCCCCCAACCCCCGGGCCGCGGACTGGTACCGGGCCGTGGGTCATGTGGTACCAGTCCGCGGGCTGCACAGAAAAAATAAAAAACTTTGGTCACGTGATCGTTACCGCTAAAAATAGTCCCACAAGCCGTTTATTATTATATTTTAAAGATACCCCATTATTATATTTTTAAAATATCCCCATTTTTATACGTATCATTTATTCGTATAAATACGTATACGTATATTTATCTGCCCCTCCTTAAAGGCCGGGCCGTGAAAATAGTTTCTGATATTAAACCGGTCCATGACGAAATAAAGTTTGGGGAGCACTGACTAAGTTGACCAGAGAATATCTAGCAGGGAAGGAATTTCTTGACCTGACTTATTGCAGAGGTGGCATCCTATGACGGTACCATGCTTTGATAATTGTTTTAGTCTGAACAGTATTAAAGTTTTTACTGTAGGCCTTGTGTGGCTCGCTGGGTCTGTGCTTGTGTCCAGGAGGTAGTGGGTTCGAATCCCTTGTGGAGTGTTAAATTCGAGCCCAGCTTCTCTCCCTGCTCTAACATTCCCAGCTTTCCTCACTTTTGCGTCACTTGGGCAAAAAAGCATCTGCTAAGTAAATAAAATGCAAGTATAAGAGTGGCTTTCTGTGCACACCACTCCTGTCCATATGGTGGCGCTGCCACACCCGTTCTGACTGTTTCGCCTCTCCACATGCCGTGAGGCCACTGTTGTGCTAGTTTGTTATTCATAAACATGAGCATAATCGACAGAGTCGACAAAGTCCTCTCTTTATGACGGTGTTCAGATCCTAATGAATATCCGCATTGTAAGCGTTTTTTTTTTATTTATTTGCTGAAATGCTTGACTGGATTTGGTGAAGTTGTTGGGATTAATGAGGTGCCCCTTCGAGCTGACTGACACGGCTACCGTCCCACAGATGCATATGTGATGACTGTCGTCCCTGAGCTGGACTCCCCAGCGTGGCTGGCTACCCCCGACTGGCCCTCAGGGATGCAGCCCAACGCCTTGATGTCCTGGCTGGTGTCGCCGCCCCCCGAGCATCAGGTGGAGCTGGAGCTGGTCAACATCAGCCAGCCCCAGTGCAGTCTGGGGAAAGCTCTCGTCACGGCGCAGGTGCTGGGCTTGAAGGAACAGGAGCTGAACCAAGAGACACGTAGACTGACGGCGAAGGAGACCTTCTACCTTAACGCGACCAACTGCTCTCCCTCGCAAGGGGACTTCAGCATGCAGGCCAAGGTCACCGTACAGAGGAAGAAAAGTGAGCAGCCTTTCTGGTTTTACCCACAGCACAGCACACATCTCCACCATCAACATCAGCCATGTGACTCAGCATTTCACCAAGCCAACTTTCAATTCGATTCAGTTCAGTTTCCCTACGGCACTTTACATGGGTGTGTTTATACAGCTGTTATCATTTATTATCATTTATGCAGAATAATTCAAAAACAGGAAAAAGGGTAGACAGAGAAAAGAAAGAAAGAGAGCCAGATGACAATGGAGGAGAGGAACCAAAACCAAGTAGGGAGATAAAAACAGCCTCTGGGGGTCTAAGGTCAACTGACTGCCCAGCTCCCCCCCCCGCCCCCCCCTTGCTTGCTAGGTCAAAGCCAAAGTCCACCAATGAGTCAGTTCATGCCAGCCTGTGATGGGCGTCAGACTGACGGCTGCACCCACAATAATACAGTTTGCAAGCCTCTACATCACCCTCGCATGGGGCTGAACCGGGACTCCAGCTCGGATGGTGCCCCCCCCAGGCACCACCCGGACATGTGGGAAGGCAGAGAGCATGGGGGGTCAGAACATGCATAGTAGATCAAAGAGCACCAGCAGCCGTAGTTACGATGTACTGTGTTAAGTTTCACACGCCCTCTTCATTTTCTCACTACAATCCTGGCTAACAAGACTGTGCTGTTTATTGTTGGGTGGGACTGGGACTCGAACTAAACTATATTTTTTGACAGCCCTGGATCTCACCATCATCCTGTCGGTGGTGGGAGCCGTGCTGCTGCTGTTGGTCTTAGTGGTGATCGCGGTCTGCGTGATGAAAAGGTGAGCGTGCATGTTTACCCCTGACCCCGCCCCCTTCTTCCAGCCCTGACTCCGCCCACAAGGTATGACATGAAGTGTGTTCTCTCTGGCAGGAGGAAGAAAAAGCGCAAGTCCATCTCCAACCCCAATGGGAACATGTTCACTCCAGGCACTGTGTTCCACAGCGGCCATGAAGAGAATGATTCCCATATGTTCGACCCCATGAAGGATTCTTACCGCAATCTGCCAGCACAGTCCAGCTCCAGGCAGAACCCTGAGCCTGCGATGGAGACCTTTCAGCCGTTCCTGGATCCATCGCAGGTTGCCATGCCAGGCCGACCGCGCACGCCCATCATTCGGCAGGACAGCTTGGCCTACACTGACCCCCGCATGATGGACAACGAGTTAAACACCTTCAAGAGCGACGGAGACGTGGGTCCGTTCTCCTGCCCACTCATGGAGCTAGAACAAGAGCCAGAGGTATACGAGGAGGAAGAGACTGACTCTGGGGCTGAATTCGACTAGGTGATCACGGTACCATCGCAACCCATCGATGCCGGCCGGTTTCATTCCCATGCTTTCATGCCAAGTGAGCATTTTATATGCCTGCATTCTGCTGTTTTCAAGGTTCTTATGCGCACTGCCATCCTCTTAGGGGAACAAGGAGACTGCACTTAAATAGTGGACCTAGACGTGTACTCAGGAAAAGCCCGCCACGACTCTCAGCTGTTATTTTACCCTCAGGGTACTTTCCTTTTGCCCTTGCTCTCATCTTAATTTCAAAACGTTTTAACGAATCGTAGAGGATTTCAGAGGATTGCGTGTGCCGGGTCCGTCGTGGCCCACTGTTACAGGAGATTGATGACTCTGGGACAGTGCCTGGTTCCCCAGTGACGCGTTTATCTTCATAATGGTGGTTGGATGCCACCATTATTTATCCAGTGGACATCTTTGGTAGCTTGGGTTTAGTCTGGGTTTAGTTAAACTCCCCTGCATCGCCAAGATATGTCAACCTGGAACTCCTGCTTTTTCTTTATTTCATTTAAATTTTATTTTAGATGTTTTAAATGTGTGATTTAATGAGGAGTAGGTCTTTGTGTCTGTGCACAATTGCATTTTCTTATTTCTTTGCGTTTGACTGATGTTTCATTCCATTTCCCTGCTCTTTCTACAGTCACCTGCTAATTTTGTGGGTGGAGAAGAATCTTCCTGTGAGAGAAGCTGTAAGACTCTGGCAAGAAGAGTGTTTTTACCAGTAATAATTAGTTCTTGGATGAAAAATAATGTTCTCATTTCTGCGCAGAATTCCAGCGGTGGAACAGGATGGGGCTTAAATGACTTCATGATGGCCGGAGCCTGCTGATTGGCAGGCTGCAATTGCAATTTTATTTTATTATTTTTTTGCCTCGATTTCTTATTGGTCAAAAGTTTATACTTGTGATTTTAAAAGGCCGTTCAATTTTTAAAACTCCTTCATCACATAATAGACTCTTTACAGGGCCAGTGTGTTTTAAGGTTTAAGTATTGGCTAGATTTAATATATTTTTTACATTTTTTGAGTAACGCGGATTTACTGTGAATGCTTGGAGTCACTGATTCAAACATGAATTCTTCATATTGTGATTGCGTGCCTGGGACACGGAAGTCGTCTCCGTCAGCCAACATACCTACAAAACAATTACAGCATCAATTTTATCCTTCACAGAAAAATTCTAAAAGATACCTCATAAAACCGATAAAGGTTGAAAGTTTTTTTTAATTACGAATGACAATCCTTTTTGATAATTGATACTGCTCATTTGGAAATAGTTTTAATTGCATAGGTTGTTCTTTTATGGTGTGAAATTGTTTTGTGTGTATTTATTAAAAGGTCGTGAATCTGTGAAAAGTGAAAAGATCATATTTCTAACGGATGCAAATATCATTCGTGTTTTTACATATAATGATTTTTCATTAATTTCCGCTCGTACGATGACGGAAATACAACCAAATGTAACACTTAAACACTTAAACGATCCTGAGCTGTAATATTTTGTAAAATATGTAAGCCTGTTGTTTATCTGGTGCTGAACTTAATGTGGACTTAGAGCAAAGACGTCTTTTCAGACTGTGCACGGGGCCGAGGGTTATTTCATACAAAAAGTATTAAATGAATAAATTTCTTTTTAAATGGAGCTTTATTGGGTTACTGAGTTACAGTTTTCACCAACAAATGTTGGCCATTTACTATATAAAATGTATATGACGAACAGCTGTGCAAAGTAATGATTGTATTATCAGTGTTATATTGGAGCATAAATTGCAGTGAGGAAATCTAGACGTGTATAAGTAACAGTCTCAGACATCCATTATAACTACACAATAATTACTAACGCCAGAATTACTTTCGATTAATCAGCTTTTGTATTTCTTCTCCTTTATTTTGCATCAGTGTCAATTGACAAAAAACTGATTTCTTCTGCTTCCAGTTAATACCGTGACAAATTACACGCATCACTTGAAGCCAGTTTTCCTTAAAGCTCAACCATTTCAGATTCTGTTCTCGTAAAGCATAAGTGAGAGAGAAAGTGAAAGCGTGATTGCAGACAGCGCTGATAATTAAGCTATACCACGATAAAGGGACGTCTGACGCCATAGGGCTCGAGTTCCTCACACGATGTTAAACTCGCAGACGGAGGATCTCTCGTCTCGGCAGTTCTCGTCGAACCACTTTCCGCCGGCGGCCACTGAAAGCACGGCGCAATTTTGGGCGCGGTTGCCGTCCGGCTGAGAGTTGAGCCCGGACTCCCAGTTCTTGTAGCGCACGGCAGAGCCTGTCTGGTCGATCCACATGCCCTCTGTCGTCACGTCATTGACGCCTAGCCAGACCTGCGCGTCGGGGCCGAGGGTGGAGCGCACGTAGTCGTATAGCTGCTCGTTCTCTTGGCGGGTCAGGGGGGTGCTCAGGATGCCCCCCTTGTCCATGCAGTCCTCATTCGCTGTGTGGTAGCGCTTCTTTAAAGAATCCACCAGGAAGCATTTTCCATGGATCTTAAATCCTTTCAGACATACTGAAAACAAAGGAAAGTTTGAAAACCAACAATTTGCAAACAACTTTTAAAGTATAATAGATTATATTGTTGAAATGCCGTAAATTAAATTATTTTCATTGTGTAGGGCAAATCTGGCAGTTACACTCAGGGGTGCTGTAAAGGGGGTTAGGGTTAGGACGATTCCAAGGTCCCTCAAAAAACTGGAAGGTAATTGGACTGGTCTAGGTTGGGTGACCCAATGGGTCCCCTGTCTGCCGCTTATCCAGGGTCGGGTCGCGGGGGCAGCAGTGTAAGCAGGAATACCCAGACCTCCCTCTCTCCAGCCACCTCCTCCAGTTCCAGGGGGATACCCAGACCTCCCTCTCTCCAGCCACCTCCTCCAGTTCCAGGGGGATGCCAAGGTGTTTCCAGGCCAGCCGAGAGATATAATATCTCCAACGTGTTCTGGGTCTGCCCTGGGATCTCCTCCTGGTTGGAAATGCCCAGAGGACCTCCCCAGTGAGGCATCCAGATATCATCCTAGATGCCCAAACCTCCTCAACTAGCTCCTCTCAGCGTGATGGAGCGACAGCTGAACTCCTCCCAGATGTCTGAGTTCTTCACCCTGTCTCTAAGGCTGAGTCTGTGTTGGCGGCTCACTGTATCTGCGATCTCGTCCTTTTGTTCGCTACCCAGAACTCGTGACCATAGGTCAGGGCAAGAACGTAGATCAACCGGTAAATCAAGGGCTTCGCCTTCTAGATCTGCTCTCTTCACGACGACAGAACGGTACAATGGGCTGCCCCGAATCTCCTGTCGATCTCCCACTCTGTTCTTTCCTCACTTATGAAAAAGACCCCAAGATACTTGAACTCTTCTGCTGAATGATTATCACAGAAGAGACTTTAATGCAGATGTCCTCTTTCATAAAAGCTCCAAAAGATTTTTGATTCTGGCTACCCTAAGTCCCTGGGTTAAGAACGTCCAACTTATGGACACCTCAAACTTAAGAAAGGAGTTGCCATAAAGCCTATTATATAAAAAATTTAAGTTAAATACAATGGTTCATAATAACTAATGTGTGCACTACTTTGTGATACTCAGGAAAATATTGCACAGCTTCAGCGATTCGTCAGCTCAAAGGAGAACGCCCTCGGCCATATTAAGTTACATCACCTCTAACGACTTACCTACAAATTTTACTTAAAGACAGACTTCGGAACGGATCTCGTTCATAACCCAGCGACTGCCTGTAGTAACAAAACCTGCCTGCATCGATTCCTGAAAGTGTTACTTAATGTTTTTTTGTGGATCAGCAGCCTCAATTTTGTGGAGCAAAACCTCAGAAACCTTAAGGAAAACTGGTGGTAAAGGCATATGTCATTTTTCCTGGGCTGGTGGGGTGGGGCGCCACCCCCTGGAGGCTCGCCAGACCAAAACAAACCCGACTGTGTGGCGATGACCTTCTCACATCAACGCCGCAGATGGCTTCCATGTGCAGAGGATGGAACTCACATTACCACTGTTACTATAGGCAACACCTTTAGATGGTGCAGGCCCATCTGTGGATGAGTTTTAAGGTCTACAATAAACACCACGTGGAAAATAACTTTCAGATTCTTTTAGAAGGACACGCCTGTTCTGTGCATGTTGAAGACACAAATCTGCGTCACTGTGAGCTGAGTGTTGTGGATCCCGATCTCAAAACCTCCCGAGAGGGATACAAACCTGTCTGGAGCGCCTGCTGCTCCTTCAGCAGTATGAGGTCCTGCGCGATATCGTCAATCTGCTTCTGGAGGTCCTCGATGGCGCTGAAGCTGACCGCATCTGGAGATCAGGGACACGGAGAATGACGGATGGGCATGAGAGGGTGGTCCGTGTCCGAGCGTGATCTTAGCGGGCACTCAGCTCTCTCCTGAACTCCTCCTCAGACACAGTGGCACCTCCTCTTGATGTAAACTGACTGACTACATTTTACTCCTCATTTTGCAACAAATGAAAGTTTTCGCCAAAACTCAAGTGCAATCAGACTTTTCGAATTAAAGCGAATGCTATTTGATTTCAGTTTAAATAACTGTTTCAAGAACTTCTACAGTTTAGTCATTCTGAATCAATAACTAAGATTAAAACACTTGTTTCATACTGGCCAGATGTTTGTATAGTTTTCTGACTGCTGAAAAACCTGCATTGAAGACTGATTATCCCCTTATCAGGTATCATGTCAGTGTCCCTAATGACCTCCTGTGGAGAGGGTGTCTCCTACCTTTTTTGAGCGGTTTCTTCTTAGGGGGGCTCTGTTGGAGCGAGCCATGGACGAGGATGAGGACGCAGAGGAAGAGGCAAGCTCGTCTGAAATCCATGGTGACAGCTGGGAATGTGCTCAGCTCTGGGCCGAGTGCTGCGATTTATCGCCGTCGTTCCCCCGAAGTGGAAAAACACCGCAATTGGAGGCTCCTGCGCCAGGCGTCCGGAACGTAGCCGGGAGTTCTAGGATCCACGCCCTACAACAGCCCCCCTTGCCCCCGCCCCCGCCCAGCTGCCTGGCCACGTCAGGGGCGAGGAGATTTGCAACAGGTGGGCATCAGGTGGGCTTGAGCCGAGGGAGAAAATCATCGTCCAGAAATGTGTAACGTTAGCAGTTACTCTGAAGTAGCTAAAATTATGCTTTTTAAAAGCCGGACTTGGTGAACAGATGGGAGTTCCAGACAAAAAGGCAAGACGTAAACACCATTTTCCAGTACGGCAGAATGAAATGGAAAAATAAAATTTTGTGAAGTATACTTCGGAGGCAACCATAAAATGCTGGGAGATATTTTACAGACACTCTGCAGACTAGGAATCTCTAACTTCCAATTTATTATCGTCTTTTAACATGATTTGGTCAAGTTTAAGCAAACTTACTTACTGTCTGTCTGTCCTTTTAAACACAGCTTTTAGTCTTTTGCCTTGGATTCATGATTTAAGAATGGCATGTCCTGTTTTTATGTCTCACCGATATTTAGGCCTATCCCCTTCCATTGCAGTCCAGAGCTTGTGAGAGTGGGTAGGTCAAGTCTCACATCTGGTGTCCTGTTGTAGTCTATCTCCTGATAACACGTGGAGGACCAAGTCCAGGGCGCGTAGGAAGCGAGCGAGAAACGCCATTTATGTCCTCGTTCCTGTTTTTCAAAGCCGCAGATTTTTGACAGAAATATCGAGAGATGGTTTGAAAGGGAGAGTGGAGGAAAATCCTGAGTAAAAACCAACCCTTTGTCTGTCAGAAAAAAAGGGTTCATCCCTGGTACAGTTTTGTACCCCAAGGTACCAACAACATTAATTTACTCCCAATGGTACAAAAAAGTTCCTGAGAGTCAATTTCTGTACCTGAAAAGGTACATTTACTTACAGCTAAGGTACAATTGGCAGACACTTGAGGGTACAGCCTTATTGACAAGGAATTGTACCCTCAAAGGTACAAATTCATACTTTTTTTCTGACAGTGTACTTACATTTAATTTATGTAGCAAACACTTTTATCAATTTTTATTTTTGAGAAAAAGCAGGGGTCAACAATTCCTGGATGAATTACAGTTAATAGCCTGACTCAGGCGGCCAATGGTGAAATCACTCTGCCAGCTGTGGGATTTGAACCCATAACCTTCCAATCACAAGCATGATATATGCTCCCCCCCCCCGAGCCACACACTGTCCCCCATACTTCTATTTTGATATTAACGCTTTATTTGTGTATCAGCTATTGCAGAATGCCTGTTCAAGCAGCCCTTTCCTTACTGTGCTTCACATCAGCAGATACAGTATTTAATAAACACATTACCATTCCAGTCAAATGTGATTTTTTTTTAAGCTCCAGCATGTAGGAGGAAATGAATGTGGTTCCTTTGGAAGCACCAAAAACAGACGACTAACATCAGTGCAACACTTTAATTGAATAAAGTTGTCATTGTGAAAGATTTTTGGTGCAAGTGGCATTTGGTCAACTCTGGGTCCAAGAAAACATCCCTCTGTACTGGGCAGGACTTACATACTTTATCTGTGGGTGAGGAGTACCCTCTGGAATTAGGGTCAGGGAAGGAATGGCAACAATCACGTTATTCACGTCTCAGAGACTAAAAAGCCACATACAGGTTTGTGAATGCAGAGGCACTAGAACAATTTGGGATTAAGGACCTTGATCAGGGGTCCAATAGTGACATCATTTTACCCACCCTGGGATTTGAACCAATGAGCTTTCAATCACAGGCACAGTGTCCTAACCCACCAAACCACTCACCATACCAACGACAACATTGGAACATAAATGTTTGGGAACTGTTACATTCAGAGCCTGTTAGGGTCTGAATTTTATACACCAAAGCACGTTTCAACAGTCTGACGGGTTTTAACAAATGACATCACACTATCCCTGTCAGGGGGATCAATCTATGAATCAGGGCAGACAGCAAGCCTATAAAGTACATTTAATTCATTTATCTGGTGCTTTTATCCAAAGTGACTTACGGCAGACGGAAGGATTACAGATTATATGTGCCTCCTTCAATTTGAACCCACAACCTTTTTTATTGTGAATTAGTTGTACTTATTGAGCTGTGTAGCCAAAAGTAGCGCCAATACTCTGAGAAAGATCTGCAGTCTATTGACTATCCCACTCGTCTGTCTTCTCCCAGACTGCAGCCGACCCATTAGGAAGGCGTAGAAATCTACCCCACCCCCAGTGCCTTTGCAGCATATACCCCCATCTGACGGCCAGTAACAATGGCTATATATCTGTGCAGATGTGGCCTGATCTGGATTTTTTATTTAATCAAGCTTCATGTTAAATTCATTAGCGAGGAAGCAGAGTCTATTTTTTAAAGCGGGGAGGAGCGGGACAGGAAGCCGGTAATATCATTATCATTAACAAAGAAACGCATCGGCGCGCTCAAGTCACGGTAATTGCGCTGCACCAGCTACTGCACCCACACCAGGGGGCGCTCGAGTTCTTATCCTGACGCTCCCAGCCCCTTGTCACAAACCGCACATTTGCGTTTGTTACTCTAAACGGTAAACGATCGCTGCCCGGCAGAAATTTTGCATTTAAGGAGGTGATGAATGATCGCCCCCAGATAAATAATTATATTCTTTGTTATATGTCAAAATCATTATTTACTGTTGATTTGAGTTAGACACTGAATTTTTGCTCTATCCGGTACCTTCCACTGCTATTTTCACTGGGACTGTATCCTTGTAATTGTATCTTTGGGATGTTCCTCAGAGTCCATTTCTGTACCTTAAAAGGTACAATTACCTACAGCTAAGGCTACAATCGGCAGACCCTTGAGGGTACAGCCCCGGTGACAAGCAAAGGTACAAGTTTTTACCCTTTTTCCTTTTAGTGTATGACACCATGCATCTAGCATGCTTCATAGTGAAAATAATGAGCCTTCCAAAGTAAAGACGTCTGGCCAAGAACAAAGAAAGCCTCGTTTGTGGAAAGCCTGAGCACTTTGTCCTCTGAAGATGTGTACTTTGGAAATCCAAGTGGGAAAAACAGGAAGTTATGACATAGCCACTGTGTTTGCTGAGGCTTGAAGTCTTGATTGTGGAGAATAATCTGAGCACTTTGTCTTAATTCCATTAGAACTTGGAACAAAATAAGGTTCATATGACAGAAAGTCATATTAATGTATCTTTGGGTCGGGGTGGGTACACCATGCACGGGATACAGACCATGCAACTGCCAGACTCGCGTGGAGCAGAGGCAGGACGTAAATCTCCAACCCCGCAGGACTGAAGCGAAAGTTCCACCATGTCGCTTTATCAAGAAAACAAAAACAAAATATGAAATAGTCTAAAGTTGTTTTTTACAATGGTTTAAAAACTGTGACTAACTTTCAAGCTGTTTATTTTGTTTCTATGTTTTTTAGCAACCCGTGGATTGTGCTACCGTGTATTTTTTGGGATCTATAATTCCTCGTCACTTGGCAGAAAGCAGCGAGCCAAACACCCACACGCAATCACACTATAATTGTCCATCACAATACGGACACAATGTAGTCATTTTGTGTGCTCTTCATATTTACGGTGGTATCAACAGCAAGCAAATAAAAGCGATTCTGTTTTCTTATGTAATAAAATGAGCACTTTTCGGTGTTCGGTTTCTGATGTGTAGATTTCCCCGCCACTAGAACTAATGGCATTTTGCTGGTTCGTGGAAAATGAAGCATCAAACAGATCAGAAAAATATCACAAATTGCATAACGTGTTAATTCAACAGGAACAGGAATATTCACTTGTGGTCACATTGAAACCAGGCAGTGCGCAGGTCTATAAAAGAGGGCTGAAGGCTCTCCGTTCATTTACCGGAAGTATAAAAAGGGTTATATGCGATTTTATATTCACGCAGACGGCCATTATTTTGTGCATTTTAGAAACTTAATGCCTGACGCGTTTTTTAAAGGTGTGGTAGCATTATTAAATATGGTTACCGCGCCCCCTGGTGGTATCTGGTAAAAACATAAAATGATAGGAGTTCACACGTTTTGTGCTATAATGTCAATGATCTACTTTCCTGAAGTTCACCACAGGACAGTTCTCGTGAAGAGATTACCAAGGAGTTTCACTTGGTAAAGTTTTATCTTTAAGGGATCCTGTCTTACACATCTTGGATTGTGAGCGCGATTCTTCTCCCCAGGGTTGTGTGTGTTTAAAGCTACTGAAATAGTTCCCATGAAAAATTATGGATTCGGCTACAGGCATTTTCCCCCATTTCCAGTCCACATTGTTTAAATTTTAATATCAGTGTGTGCGCATGTTATATTACACGAGAAGCTGGTTGTGTGAATTTAGTGGCGTATGATCGCACATAGGCCTATTAACAGTCGCTGTAATACCGCAATAATGTGTTAACAGTTTAAAAAGCCGAGATATTAATGAAAGCGGAGGCATATACAACAGTTTATTACGCATTTCTGCATGTGATTAATTCCTGAAGTACCGGGGCAGGCTGAAATCGTCCCATCTTTACTATCTAGTTCCATACATTGGATGACTAATTAGTAGCCTAAACTAGGTAGAGCCTATATGATGATTGGCCAGTGCGCCTCCTGTAACTTAATACTGCAGTTTTCGAGGACACCTGAGAGACTGCCGTCCTGCAAGAAAAAGAAAAGGAAATCGGGGAAGTTGCTGAGGAGCTGGGAGCGACAGCGCGCAGGAAGTGCTGTGTATGGAAGTACGGGAATAGGGGAGACTTCCTGCTTCTCCATCCGACTGCACAGGAGCCCGGCCGGGGTGCCTGACAGCCGCGTCGGAAGCGGTTCGCAGCGCCCGTTAATCCCGCGCAACACTACGCTCAGATCTGCGGCATTTTCGCTATTCTTCATCTAGCTTTTCCAAGCAGCGTGGATCGCCATCGACATAGGACGGCTGCTGGTGGTGGAGCAGCCTGGTTAATGTGCCGCCGATAGGCGATCAGAGGGGGTATTTCTCCTGCACGACCCACCATTGGGGGAAAAGGTATGTCGAAAAACTAATGTATACAATTCAACTTCTCTCCTAGTACTGTAATTTTACTGTTAAGTACCTACAATGATATCCAGCCCTGGGTGACAAGCTTTCGTGCCTTATTCAGTGTCTTTGAAAATGCTTGCTTAGTTATTGGTGTTATTGAGTTGGTTACAACTCATTGTTTGCAAAGTTTATATGATGTCAGCCCTACAGTACTTGAAATATGAAGCGTAGATCCAGCAGGCATTACCAGCTTGTATTACCAAAAAGATACAACACAGACATCGCAAGCATTTGAATGGTGTTAAAACGAAACCAGTGTAATTTAAAACGTCCGCTTGGTATTGGTTACAAACCTTTAGTGGCCCAATGTTTCGGTTCGCACATGGGTCTCTGAAATACTGTGTGCATTACATGATCTTATTTTGGACGGCTTGTTTTAATTGTTGCTACTGGTACTTACGCCTGGAAGTTTCTGCGCGCAGTGATTTACAGAATGTAACTCACCACGTCAATCTTCATTTATTTTTTATACGGTAACTGATCGGTTTAGGTCTGTCGCTACGCTGTCAGGCAGGGCGGGGTGGGGGGCATCTTGAGATGGAGTGCATGAGTAGCCCCGATAGGGATCGTGATCGAGGCTGGATGGAAGCTGAAAATCACAATGTGCCCATCTACAGCCACGAATGTAGAGATACCAGTCTAACCTCCCGTCTCACTACTTTATGCTTCGGCCTGGGAGTGAACCACAAACGCGGATCTTGGTGGTAACATACCGATTATAGCATTCTTCATTTATTTGTTTACTACATTGGTCATTGTCCTCAGTATTTGAGAATGAAACCTAACAAAACTAAAAATGAGAAAGGTAATGTTGGCTGTCATAAATAAAACGTGCCTTTTCGAATAAGAATTTGTCCAAAGTTAGGAAGAGCGAATTGCGCATGCGTAGGACGTGCTGCGCAACTCGCGCCGGTTATTACGTGACACACGCGGTAGTCCGGGCTCCCCTCCTCATTCTCACGGCCCCGAAACTCCGCTTGGGCGCGGCGGAGGGGGTGTTGGGTGTAGCCTGTGAGCTCTCAGCAAAACGCGTTTTGATCAACAGATTATGAACCAAATCAGCTACAGTCCACCTTTGTCATAAGATTAAAGGTTAGGAAAGTATCCACAGCAACCACGCTTACCCAGAATTCCTCAATATCCTACTTGTTCAGGGTGTTTGACTGTTCCTAGTTCCGTTTTAACCCAATTTTATACGTTACCACACCTAAATCGGTACATATCCTTGTTGAACAGCTTTCTGTTACCGTTTTATGTAGGTAATCGATTTATACCTAATTCTTGTACAAAAGACTTTTAAAGTTAACTTCATTTCATCTAACATAAACGTTATATTTCTTTATTTAGCAGACGCTTTTATCCAAAGCAACGAATAATTGTGAAAGCAGGATAAACCAGTCCTGTCCCTTGCTAAGTTGCCTAAGGGTGACACCACACTGTCCCCTGATCACAGCCCTGCGTTGGCATTTGGGACCGGGACCGCTGTTCGCAAGTCAGTTTGCGTGTATCTCAATTTTATAGCTGTCCATCACATATACAATACTGTATGCACAATGTATTACAAGTTAGATATGGACAGAGGGTCATTATACGGCTGGCAGTGCTGCCCATTCTAACGCGCCGGTCACACTAAGCGATACACCTGCTGACGTCATACTACGTCCACTTTCAGGCGTCTCTTGATCAGGTTTTATTATTTACTAGGGACCTCGGACGTAACTGCGATCGGATGTACCTCGACTTAAGACTATATATTTACCGAACCGATTCCATTTCTGACAGGAATCCCCTTTGGGATTAAAACCGGCAAACTGTATTCTGAATTATTATAAAATATCTATTATTAATAATAATAATAATAATAATAATAATAATAATATATTATTATTATACGAAATATTATTATTATTATTATTATTATTATTAGCGTTCTGTGTTGGACTGGTGTCCCGTCCAGGGTGTGTCCCAACCTTGTGCTTTTTGTGGTTATCCAAAGGCCTGTATATTATGGTAAAATCTTGGAAAGTCCATGCAAAGGGTAAAATTAAACACTGGCTGTAATTAGTTTTTGTTTTTACTTTTCAGCAATTAGTCTAAAAGCACTGCGTACCAGATGTATCATGAATTTTATTTTGATTTAAGGGCCAGAACCATTAAGCTGGTAATGCAGATCAGCCCTGTGTGAGGAGACCGAGGTGAGGGTGGTGTGTGGGGGCCTTGTTGGTGTCAGCTGTGGTGGGTTTACAGGTGGGTGGTCGCTCCTAGTGTAGTGACTCTGTGGCCCCATATCTCAGGGGACCCACACACTTGCATGGCTTAAGTGGTGGTAAACATTGCCTGTGTAGGCGTACTTGGAGGTGAATCAGTCCATGTCTAATGAGTGCTCACTCTCTCTCTGCTCCCCCGCCCACTACTTTCCCAGCATGCCGAGGGGCAGCCTGTGGTAACATGGGCAGCCCAGCGCACCGCTGCCGGGATATTGAGCGTCAGGCTGGCTACCTGCACCCCGAGCAGTGTGCCCCGCCCCCACCACGCGCCTCCTCCGATGCCATGTGGTTCATCCGCGACGGCTGTGGCATCACCTGCGCCGTCATCACCTGGCTGCTGGTCTTCTTTGCCGAATTCGTGGTGCTTTTCGTCATGCTGCTACCCTCCAGGAACCTGGCCTATAGCCTGCTCAATGGCGCCCTCTTCAATAGCCTGGCGTTCCTGTCACTGGCCTCCCACTTTAGGGCCATGTGCACCGACCCGGTGAGTCTGCCGCGTTGGCCCCCCGGGGGGGGCTCGGCTCCATGTCGCCGTTTTTGAATGTTTAAATTTCCGCCTGTCAGTTAGTAGAGTATTTTGCTGATGCTCATAGTGATTTGGATTCCCTCCTTTGAAACACAGGCTGTAATGCCAGGTGCCCTTTGGACTGCATAACACTCTGTAGCTGAACACTGCTACAAATACTCCCTGTTATTTACACACGGATTTCGAGGAGTTTACCAGTCCGCTAGTCTTTTTTTTTTGGGGGGGGGGGGGGGGGGGGTGTACCTGAGTATCTGGAGGAAACCAACGCAAAAACGCAGGGGTAACATGCAAACTCCAAGCACAGGGATCGTGAGTGTTTCTAAGGTCACTTAGTGCAGACACTCAGAGCCCTTGTAGTACTTGGCAGAGTAACTCACACCTGTGTTTAACCAATCAGTCACTGCAGCCGGGTGTGGCGAATGGCAAGAGATACTAACAATCGGACAGTTAATAATTAAGTAGCAGAATGTAACCGATAGTGGGGTTGAAGTTGATCAGGTAGATATTGTTCTGCTTTATAGCCTGAGGTTTAATGTACAGTCGGGTACAATAAGGGATCATTCTTCAGTTTGTGGCGGAGTATATCGTCCAGGACATGAATAGGGCCTGGCTTCTCTGTGATCAGCTGGCATTTAACTGGCTCATACTTCACATGGACATGCCACCCTGTGCACGGCTGTGGTGATGTACAGTCCTGTGAGAAAGACAGTGCACCTCTCCATTCTAAGGTTTTATATATCAGGACATAATAAAAACCATCTGGCCCTTAGCAGGTTTTAAAATTAGGTGAATACAACCTTGGATGAACATCAACATATGACATATTACAGCTTGTCATTGTTCATTTAACAAATACTAAGCCAAAATGCAGAAGCAGTGTGTGGAAAAATTAAATACACCTTAAAGTACTGTTTCTGTAGGAATTAAGAGGGTCATGTGCTGCTGGTCAAATGCTCTTGATTAACTGATTATCTGCAAGTGTGACCAGCTCTATAAAAGCAGAGGTTTTGCTAGTTTGCTGGTCTGGAGCTTTCCGGCGTGTGTTAACACAGTGACAGGGAGGAACGACATCAGCAATGATCTTAGAGATGCAATCAATCTGGGAAGGGTTTTAAAGCCATTTCCAAATGATTAGAAGTCCATCATTCCACAATGAGAAAGATTATTCACAAATGGAAAATATTTGAGACGGTTGGCAATCTTCCCAGGAGCGGACCTCCCAGCAAATTCACCCCAAGGTCAGACCGTGCGATGCTCAGAGAAACTGCAAAAAACAGAAGAGCTACATCCCAGACTCCACAGGCCTCAGTTAACATGTTAAATGTTAAAGTTGACACTTGACAGTGCAATTAAAAAAGGATGAAACAAGTTTGGCTTGTTTGGAAGGATTGCTAGGAGGAAGCCCCTTCTCTCATGGTAGCAAGACTTAGGTTTGAAAACTTGCATGTGAACAAACCACAGGACTTCTGGAACGGTGACCTTTGCACAGACGATACTAAAATGAAGATGTTTAGCCATAATATACAGCACCATGTTTGGCATAAAGCAAACACAGTATATCAGCACAAACACCTCATACCATCTGTAGAGCACGGTGGGGAAGGGTGACGATTTGGGCTTGTTTTGCAGCCACAGGACCTGAGCACCTTGCAGTCATTGAGTCGACCATGAACTCGTCTGTATACCAAAGTATTGTGGAGTCAAATGTGAGGTCATCTCTCTTACAGCTAAAGCTTGGCCGAAATTGGGTCATGCAACTGGACAATGATCCCAAGCAACCCAGCAAACCTACAACAGAACGACTGAAAAATAAAAGAATCACGGTGTTGCAGTGGCCCAGTCAAAATCCAGACCTCAACCCGACTGAAAGGCTGTGGCTGGACCTTAAGAGAGCTGTGTAATATAAATGAATGTCCCCAAAGAGTGGGCCGAAATTCCTCCACAATGATGTGGGAGACTGAGAGTCATACAGAACATGATTACCTCAAGTTATTGCTGCTGAAGATGCTTTTACAACCAATTGAATCACAGGGTGTACTTATTTATTTTTCCTCAAATGGCTTCTCCCTTTTTGTTAAATACATAATGACATAGTGGAATCTGTGTGTTTAAATTTAAATAATTTGAGAACCTGTTAAGTACCAGGTGATTTTTAATTATTATGTCCTGATGTGTAAAACCGTAGAACTGAAAGAGGGGGTACTTTCTTTTTCACATGACTAATTTTTGTTACGGGGTTTTTTGTTTATTTCATTTATTTTAGTTTTTATTTTAAAGGTGCATATCTCTTTAAATGTTTTAGTCTCAGTTTAAGATTTACTCTTTATTTCTAGGGATGGACCAAAAGTTGAAAGTAGCTCCTATGAAAGGTCTCTGTGCAGGACCATTGGTTGTTCCTGTGGTTCTTTTGCATAAAAGGGACCCCAACATAAATAATTCCTTACTTTAGATAAATAGAATTTAAGATGAATGAGTATTTGACCATTTTATTTGTTAGTTTCGGAGGCAATATTTATAGCTTTCATTTAGTCGCTTTTTGGTTTATTTTCATATTTTATTTATGAAAATATTTTCACCAGTGGTAATAACCTTGCCTTGTGTATTGTAAAATTCTTTAGTAGAATTCTTAATTTTAATATAACATTGATACCGCACTTTGTAAACATGACGTAAGAGCAGATTTGCTCTACAGCGCCACCTGGCCTGGTGCTTTGGTCCAAGAAGTATGACCGTTCC
This sequence comes from Gnathonemus echidnorhynchus, assembly GCA_026776725.1. Lineage (NCBI taxonomy): Eukaryota > Metazoa > Chordata > Actinopteri > Osteoglossiformes > Mormyridae > Gnathonemus > Gnathonemus echidnorhynchus. Next base: position 3,530,863 of record JAODJU010000046.1, read on the forward strand.
GGACTGCGGACAGTCTGGTACTATGGCACGGCCGCGTCCCCAGGAAGTTCGCCGTCATCCACCTGCTGCCCAGCGGCCTCCTGTGATGGCGCCCCCTGTGTTCGTGTCGCACTGCAGGGCGCCGTACCGAAGGGGAATGCCACCAAAGAGTTTATCGAGAGCCTGCAGCTGAAACCGGGTCAGGTGGTCTACAAATGTCCCAAATGCTGCAGCATCAAGCCAGACCGTGCACATCACTGCAGGTATGCCCCGCCCCCTCACCCTCTGAGGCCAGTGCGGGTATGCCCCGCCCCCTCTGAGGCCAGTGCGGGTATGCCCCGCCCCCTCACCCTCTGAGGCCAGTGCGGGTATGCCCCGCCCCCTCACCCTCTGAGGCCAGTGCGGGTGTGCCCCTGTCCTGTTAAATAAGAAGTCTGCTATATACACAAGACTGGCTGTCCTGTTGCTGACGCTGTTAGGAATTTTTATCTGGAATTATCTCAGCATTCGGCGCCTTGATCGTTGTTTTAATTTACCCTGCAAAAACATGGTGTGATATGGAGGTAAACGTGTTATAGGGTGTTGAGAGTACTTGGCCTGTTGCGGCCTAGGAGTTCAAACACCTTTTGATTCTCCCAAAGTGATGATCCCCTCTGTAGCTGGGGGGGGGTGGCGGTTAATGATGGGATTGTATCTGGGGCCGCTCTAGTTTCTTATTGCTCCCCAGTCTTGACAAGATGAAGGTGTCTCAGCGTGTGACATGCCCACCACACGCTCTGATCCCAGTCTGTATGTTTGTAAGCAGGCTTCTCTATCTGTAGTTAACCTGCCTGTACGGTTCTCGTGAGTGTCCTCGTATTGAGCACAGGGGGCGCCAGACTGACACGCGTGTCCTTTGCGTTTCCGCCGCAGCGTCTGCAAGCGATGCATACGCAAGATGGATCATCACTGCCCCTGGGTCAACAACTGCGTGGGCGAGAACAATCAGAAGTACTTTGTGCTCTTCACGGTGAGCGCCCCTTTGCACACGTGTGCCCGCCCCTTTGCACACGTGTGCCCGCCCCTTTGCACACGTGTGCCCGCCCCTTTGCACACGTGTGTCACGTTTTAATGCTAATAATAATCAGCAACAAGCCACAAGGCCCTAAAAGCAGCTTGAATTGTGTTTTTTTTTTTGTAACTAATTTGCTTTAGTAGACTGTTTTTTTTTCCCTGAGGATATTATTTTAGAATTAGTGCTTCCATGTACACAATGTGCACAATATATGTGAAAGAGAGAACCTTGTACCCAGTGTGATCTTGGGAGCTCTGAATGTGCTTGGCAATCTGACTTTGGATTCAGGAGCTTTGAATGCAGATTCTTTTTCATTAACTTCTTACAGCCAGGCATTATCGAGGTCAAAGTATTTTCATTATCCTGGTAGAAATTGTTTCATACTGAAAATCCATGCTAACAGTTAAACAGTTTATCTGTATGGAAAATAAACAGTATTACTGTTCATGTGTTATGAGTATGACAGCCAGTGACTGTCAATGACAAAGGACCAGAGTTTGGTAATTCAGATCCAGAGAGTAAAAGTCCAGACCGGGATTTTGTTTCAACCGACCAGTTGAGCATAGAGTCAGTCACAGATACTCAACTGGTTGGTTGAAACAAAATCCCGGTCTGGACTTTTACTCTCTGGATCTGAATTACCCAACTTTGCACAGGACATTGGCTGTCCCTGTACCGAGCTGCATTGAAACTGGAGCCTCTCTCTATTACAGATGTACATTGCCCTGATATCCCTGCATGCCTTGATCATGGTGGCCTTCCACTTTCTTTTCTGCTTTGAAGCAGACTGGACCAGTAAGTCCCAAAATCCTCTTTCACCGTGACAGTAACTGCCCACTAGGTGGCTGCCATGCTGTGTCTCTGTTGTTGCGTAGTGTAAATGACCGTGCCTCTCTGGTGCCCTCTAGTGTTCATCACTGTCTTTTTTACTCCTCAGAGTGCAGTACCTTCTCGCCTCCTGTGACCGTCATCCTGCTCATCCTTTTGTCTTTCGAGGGGCTACTTTTCCTAATTTTTACATCTGTGATGTTTGGGACCCAAGTGCATTCTATCTGTACCGACGAAACGGTGAGTGGGTAGCTGATTGCCCCCCCCCCACTGCCAGAATTCAGCACCTAAATTCCTGACCTTCCAGTCCACAGCACAATTTGTGAGAATCCAGGCTCTTTGTCCTGAATGAACAGGTAATCGAGGAGTGAAATATTGGGACCAACACTCAAAAATAGTGATTCTGCCCTGTTATTTTGTAGGGAGGGCATTTGTGCACCGAATTTGCTATAAAACCTGCTCCAGGGTAGCAGAAATTGCCTGCCTGGCTGAAAGAGACTTATTACTTTTTATTTTGTCATCCATCTTTCCCAACCTGTATTTTAACCTTTGTGTTGTTTAGGGCTCTGATGTAACTTATCAGGTTTAGACTTTGCTCTAAGGCAGGTAATAAGCAGCTGTTTCTCCTGGGGTTTCTGTTTGAGGATGTGATAGATGAGGCTTTGCCCTCTAAGGCCTGAGAAGACCATCTTCTGGCACAGCAAATGCAGGTCACATAGCTAGAAAGGCCAGAGGTCCCTCCTGGCCTCATCCACGGCATAGAAATCTGGAGGACAAAGTTACCGGCCTTAGTGGAATCTCTCCAAGTTTCCACATTTCTAGAAGTTTCTCTTGGTGACTCTTAAGTCTTCTCACTGCAGTGATGAAGAGTTATCCCAGCTGTGTAAATATTAAATGGTGTCAGGTCAGTCGATTTTAGGTTTTAGGTTGTAGTTGACTTGAAATATAGTTTATTGTGAGCTTATTTTGAATTGACTGGTACTTCTAATTTCTTTTATGCACATTAAAGAAACACAGCTAGTAAATCATGCTGAGAAATTGATATTATTCTGTTTAATCATCAAAAGCTTTGGAGCAGCTGTGCAGGGGAGAGGACTATACAGACAGAAAATGAATTGTTCCCAGTGATTCAGGATTGTCTAATTATCTTTAGTCTTTTATCGTAGAAGTAGTTTTTAAATTCCTTTTAATTCTTGTGTTTGGAAAGCCTGTTATTAAAGTAATAAAGTGGTTGTCAGGTTTGTATACCGTCAAAAATGGATTTTGTGATACCTCCTCTGGGACCTGTATCATGAAGCAGGATTTCTTGCTTAGCGGGATAACTTGTCAGATTTAAGGTAGTCTGGGCTAAATGTTAGTGATGAAATCCATTTAGCCCAGACTACCTTAAATCCAGCAAGTTATCCCACTAAGCAGGGCTCTGTTTGAGTAAAGCATTTGTTTTCTAATTGGAGATTAGCTTTCGAGATTTCGAGGGTAGAAAAACCAAGTAGTTGTCTGTGCAGGGCACTTGGTTTGTCCTTAACAGGCATAATCACCTCCAGATATGGGAAGGGTTTTCAAGGACCTTGTTAGCTGCCCTTAATTGGGGTCTCTTGTATGATAATGACGGTCACTTTTGGCAGTGCGTATTAAACCTATCACCATATGCAAGATCTCAAGGAGAGATGCTGTATCTTGCTGGAACAGCCTATAAGAAAGCTGGAGTCAGTGGGTGGGGCTTCTTAAGGGTGGGGCTTATTAGAGGGTGTGGCTTTCAAAACACTGATGTCATGATCTTCAGTCCTGATTTAGGCCAAGCCCTGCATCATGTGCTGGTTTTTTGCTCTATTTAAAATTAAAAATGACACGTTATTTATGTACTAGTAATTATGTGCTAAAAATGTTAGAAGATAAATGTTTAATCTATTGTGCTTGGCACAGTCCCTCCCAGAAACTGACATAATGAGTGCAGATCCCTAAGTATCCAGAAATGTACAGATGTGTCAGATCCTGGTTACATACAGCCTGATCCTCGCTGGACTAGGAGTTCGAGTCCCGCCAATGTTACATCTGGCCCGTTTCTCATTTCCAGGGCATAGAGCAGCTGAAAAAGGAGGAGAGGAAGTGGGGTAAGAAGACCAAGTGGATGAATATGAGGGCGGTGTTCGGTCACCCCTTCTCCATAGCATGGCTCAACCCACTTGCTACGCCCGACTATGGCAAGGCTGAGCCGTACCAATACGTCGTGTGAGCTGGGGGGTTCTCTCAGCCCACTACGTCCAGCACACACTGTAAAGAGAAAAAAAAACAAAAAAAAAACTGTACACTTTTCCCCTTTTTTAAACAAAGTTTCAGAGGTTTGGAATCACTTGTACGTTTGCCGGGACTGAAAGGCCTTTTTCACGTTTACTTTACCCGATGCTCTTAAAACTGACAGGGACTCTCCCTCTGGTTCACTACAAGGCGCCTCACAGCATGATTGTTCAAATGTTTTTCCTGCGATTGCACTATGCTCTGAGGCAAGGCAAACACGCTCCGTCAACACAGCTGGGGGGGGGGGGGATTGGCATTGTATTTTTTATAGTTTTAAGAATGGAAATGTCAGTGTTCACAGGACGAGGGAGGGAGGGAGGTCCAGCCTGGAGTCGAAGCATTGATTAAGGGGGCAGCATTGATATGCAGGTCTCTCTGCACTCCATGTGGATGGACTGAGTTGTCCAGTTTTGGAGGACCCTCTAAATGTCCCTCACAGCAGGCTAGCTTTGGGCCCCTGACCTGTCATGGTGTGTTTGTTTTAAGTGTAAAACCTGGACATTTGGAACTGGACGGTATTGCAGTCACATACCTTCATGCTATTACGTTGATTATGTAATTTGTGATAGCATTGTTTTTTTTCTGTAAAATTTCTGTTTTGAGAAACACATTTTTGCTCATTTGGTGCACAGTCTTCTAGTTTTTGGATTTGCGCTGCAGATTTTAACCAGAGACCAGTGCCGAACGTGACCATAGTGCAGCCCGGTGGTCATCCTGTGGTGGTGGTCTGGAGGGGGAAGTAGTTCCAGGTGACTGTGCTTTTACCTGGAGCCCTGTAGGGGGCAGTGTGTTCTGTAGTGAAGGCACACTGTCATCTGCGAGTACAACTGCTGGCTTGACTCATAAATGTGTGAGTTATCTTTTGTCTCCTAAGTGTGTAGGATGTACTTTATGGATGGTGGGTCACTTGTCTCCAGAAGTTACAGATCCTCCTCCACCATCCCCCCCCCTCCCCGCCCCCCATTTTTGCTCATAAGTGGCCCTTGTTTCCTGGCTGAGTTGTAGCACAGAGCCTGAGGGCTGGTGCCAGATGGAGATGAATGCAGCCCTCTCTCCCCCGGCGCCCCTGGCAGGACTTAGCTGGGCAGCGACTGGGAGATGAATTCTGCCGTATCCAAGGTGAAAGCTGGTCATGTGACCCAGCTGGATGAAGGATGCTGGCTGTGACCCGTCCCCATTACTGTGTGCTGTAGCTTTCCTCTCTATAAAAAAGACGCTTCTCCTGAGTCTGTCAGACTGCTTTCTGCTGGGGGGGGGGGGGGAACCAGCGGTGTTTTGAACCAAAACAGTGGCAAATGTATTCCTCCGAAAAGGCAGATGTGCAAAATTAAAAATGAATTTTAGATTGTACCCTGAAAGCCCAGAAAGTGTGTGTGTGTGTGTGTGTGCGTGTGTGCGTGCCTGCCCGCCCCGTCATGGCACCCCATCCAGGATGGACCCCTGCCCTGTTACCTGTGGTCCCTGACAGCTACCAGGCCCTATGCAATCCTGCGGTTTAAAATAGAAAATGGAATAGAGACGGATTAATGTATGAATGGAAATTCACAAAGACTCAAAGATCTTTGTTCAAGGGATACGGAAGCAGGTCCTTCAGTGTTTGTAGCATGAGATGGGGGGAGCGGGGGGTAAACATCAATGCACAAATACTTTAAGTAACCATCCTATTCTCCTGTCCTCTTCCTGTGTTTTGGAACCAATGTTTCTTCTTCTTCTTCTTCTTCTTCAAACAATAAGAAACTGCTGTATGAACTTCAAGTCAAGGGCTGTAATTCTCGGCATTGTGGAAGAAATACTTTTTTTTTTTTTTATCTCTTGCATTAAATCCAGTAATTTTAATAGCCAGCTGAATTTTATATGAATCCAGATAGTAAAACTGCTTCATCGTATGTGAGTCCTGACAGTGTGTGAACAGCAGCCCCAGACTGTCTCTCCTGGCCTCTGGGTTTGTGATCCGCTCTGTACCGACATTCTTTGTTATTAAAGTTGTGCCAGCGGACCAAAGCTCCATGTTGAAATTCTACACATGTTTTCTGGAGCTGCCTGCCTGAGAGGGAGCCTATTTTATCTCCATTTTGAAATAAAATTGTTTTCAGCTTCTGGCACCTGGAATGTGAACAAAAGTGTCTTCAGTTGTGATGTGACATTTTTCTGCATTTTTTTTTTTTTTGGTGCAAATGTAACTAAACAATTCAGACAATGGCTCTCTTAATTAAAGATTCCGTTTATAGAAGCCGTCTGTGCTCCTAATACACAAATGTAATGACTGTTTTTACCTCATTACAAAGGTGTTAAAAGCCTGTTCTTTGTCTGACTGAATCATACCATCTGGATGTGTGAGGGGAAGACGATTCGCGCTGAATGTCACAGGATTTGAGTTAATTCTTCTCTTACCAACGAGTTTGTGGTCCACTGCAGACTTTAGTAGACTGTTGACTTTTGTGATAACCTGACCGTCTAAACCATGGCCTCTCATAAACTTCCTCTTAAGACCGATAAAGTTAGATGAGATGTTTTCAGACTTTGTCCATGAATGGATGCTGCTTAGGTAGCCGTGAAGGCCAGACAGACTGCACTGTGCTTGGTAAATACTGGATCAATGGTAATACATAATGTAAGCCTTTAATTAATGGGTTAAAAAGGTGGCTGTGGGCCTTTCAGAATGACCCCATCATAGCTGGTATGAGTAGATGGTTCCATTGCTTTGTGCTCCTGAAGGCCATTGAATGACTTCATTTATTTTTTAAAATCTTTTTATCCAGACAGCCTGCCTGGAAAGGTTGTTAAAGATGCAACTGAATTCAATCACACCTGATTGTTAAGATTTAATTAGATTCAATGAATCTACAGAGAACAAAAAAGCTACTTTTGAATTGCGTTTGAGCATCATTCAGACTGAATGTCCTACTGAGTCTCCTTTGACGTAGACTGGCTTTGTAAATAGCTGCTACTCGCTCGCCTTGGCAGATCTCCTATTCTGTTGGTCTCGCATAGATATTTCTTGATTTTATGAAGACAGATGTGCCAGTCATTTTGGTCAGCCGTGTTCTTTAACTGTAAATTAAGTGTGCAGTCTAGTAATGCTGTGTTATCTAGGATGTCAGCTGTCAGAATCCCTGCTGGGAATTGTCGTTGCTAGGTAAGATGAGACGGGGGCGTCAAATGTCATGCTGTGCCCATGAAAAAGGGTTCAGGACTTGCAGTAACACAACCAACATTGACTTAATATGTAAGCCCTTTTTATAGTAACTACATTGCAAAATGACAGCAGTGAGTACAAACACCCTAGCATCTCCTGGGTCCTAAGACCATCTCACGTTTCCAGTTGAGATGATGATGTTGGACCTGCAGCTGGGTATTAAACTGTAGTTGTAATGTTCCCAAAAGAATCCACATCTTGAAATATAGGTCTTCAGTGGTCTCTCCAACGCTCCGCTAATCCCCGAAACCATCGGCGATGCTGCTCCATCATTGGTAAGTAGTCCGTGAATTTCCATTCTGTACCTGTTGGTGTAGCTGAGTGTCTTAAGATTAATTCAAGTGTGCTACAGAAAAGAAAAAAAAAAAAAACATCGTTTAATTTAAAACATCAAACGGAAGTAGGTGGGACGAATGAGAGTCTCTGCTCATTTGGGACTTTTCACCTGTATCTTCTAATCTCATTTCTCAAGAGGACGCTGGTGATGCTACAAAGGATGTTTTAGTTCAGGGATTTTCAAAACATTTTAATATGCAGGACCCACAGAGCTGCAAGATGGAACAAGGGCATTAACTAAGAGACGATTTCTGAAAGCTCCCGTGAAGACTTCTGCGTTTAGCATACATATGAAGAAGTTTGTCCTCAAATCGCCCGGAATGAAGCTTTCATGTACCTAAATGCAAATGAACAACCCTCTCCCCCACCAGGACATATACTTGGATGGAAAATCACAGCGCTATTTAAGTAATGCTGCGTTGTTTTAATGCCAGTGGTGTTGCTGGCACACGCCCTGCCCAGCACACATGCATACATGCAGAGCGCCTTGTGGTGGTAAAGTACAATGAATAAACATGCCACTGGATCGATTGGTTAACAGAGCTTTGTGTTGGACCACACCCAATCAGCAGGGGTGATTATAGGATTCTTTTTTAAGTGGGTGTACATAAGAGGGACCAACCTCATTATTAGCCAATGATGTATTTTGAACTGGTGAGTGACAGGGGATGGTGCAGTCCTGGGGCCAATCAGCTTTCAGCTGGGGCTAATGCCCCTGTGGTCCCGCCCCCGTCTACACCACTGCTAATCAGTTTCTGAGCTCTGCTTGGTTTAAACTTGAGACCCTCTTCAAATGTTTATGGAGGGAGAGGGGATTCACAGAAGGACTCTCAAACAGGTTTTGTAATAAGCCTAATGTTAAAGCTTTTGGTGTATTTTCTGTCTAGATGGTCTATGTGGTTCAGGAGCTCTTAATTAGCTCAGATTCAGCCTGGAAGTCTTACTGATGCCCATCAGCAAAACTTTCTGTGAATCTGTTTCTACTGTCCTTCTGTAGTGTAACCAGGGCTGCACTGGGACTAAAAAACAGCTCTAGACTTTGGGGTCTCCCACGACGAATTTTGCTGAGAGTGGGGGGGGGGGGGGGGGGGG
>JAODJU010000046.1:3539742-3556113 GCA_026776725.1 Gnathonemus echidnorhynchus
GGGGGGGGTTGATTTTGTTGACCCAAAAACCCATCGGCCCACTGGGAAAATACCTGGGATGTTAGATGGACAATGCAGGTGTGAGTGTACCCCTTGTTGCCAGAGCGTGGTATTCCCCAGAACGTGTCATCAGCCCCCACGTGAGGGCCAGCAGGGGGGGGGGTGTATCAAGGCCAGACCAGGGGGGGTCACATCTCCCTGACAGGCAACGGTTTAAATTATTCATGGCTGTCATTCTTCTTACTGAGGCAGTGACACTGACTTGAACCCCCCAGGACGGGTGGCAGCTCGGGCCCTTGGGCTCTCTATCACACCCCCGGGGTCTTTACGTGAACAGACAGGCACCAGTCACCTCAGTTAAATGCCGTGATCATATAAATGGCCTTTTACAAAGCTAATGGGAACCATTTCCATTGAACCCAATTTAACCTACTGCTGGTGGCAATTCCTGGTGTCCATCATGCTGGTTGTGTAACAAGACAGCAGACATGTGACTAGATCCCGGAAGTCAAGGCAATATCACCCATTCTTCTGAAATTAAGTGGTAATAATTACCTGTCACTTTTAATTTGACTGTAGCATGGTGTGGGAGAGAGACCTTACAAAGTGTCAGTTGAGGAAGGGATAGAGGCTGTTATTGTCCCTGCAGGGGTGGCTGGGGGGTTGGCGGGGGACAATAGGGGTGGTATACTGAGGCTGCATGCTCATGCTATTACTGCCTGCTCTGATGTTCAACCCAAGAATCCATTTCTCCTGTGTTCATGTGGATGTTTTTCTGCCCAACTTCACTCTGCGAATGATGAAGTAGCTATTTTACTATAAATAATGGATAATAAATCATTTAAGTTTTTCCTCCTGAAAGGGCATCCTCCTGAGAAGCAGCTACGAGTCCAGATAAATGACTTTTGTTCTGCTGCCGGTTAATTTATTGATAATTAATTATTAATTCTGGTGTGTGTGTTGGGGGGGGGGGGAGGTGACCAGGTGGCTGGGAGTTCTTTCAAGGCTCGTGCTGTTGTTGAACTCACTCCCCCGTCAGACCTCGAAGCTGACAGTTACTGTCAACCATTCAGGAGATTCAGTCCCATGAGTCTGATAGAATCGCCAGTGTTTGAAAGGTCCCAAATATCCTGAGATGTTTGTTATTGCATGGGTAGTGTATGCTTATTGCAACATAGTATTAACATTGACTTTGCTTGGCTAGGTTCAAAGATAAAATACTATACATATTGTCTATAGCAGCAGTGTAGTTTATGATTTACATTATGACTGGGGGGTCTCTATTTTTCTGTGCATGCCAGCGAAGTCCTTGGGGGGTTGTGTGTCTTTACAAATCAGCCTTCATTCAATATCAGAACTTTTATATTTTGATTTTATGCTGATTTTTTAAATCAGCGTATGACTAGCCGTTTCTGTTTGAACTTGGCTTTTTATTTTTCAGACATTTATGTAACTGTAACTGCTTGAAAGGGCGGTTATTGCGGATTCTCACACGTCTTTGGAAAGCTAATGAAGTTCGGAGCATGACTAAGATCTTTTACACTCTTCCGCCTACGATATTCTCAGCCAGCAGAGGGCGATGTCGCTCCATACTGCATCATAGCGTATTAGCAGAGTTAGCGGGATAAGTCGTTCAGGATGGTTGGATTTAAATGACATTAACAATTCCTGTTTTAAAAATCACAGCACTATTCATATTGTTGTACATCACATTAATATTCTGAAATGTGAACCAGTTTTATAGGATAACAATATACAGTATAATTGACTACATAAAACTCAATGTGCTCAAAATGTCCCTAATGTGTGGTTTTATCTTGGCCACCGGGGACGGCTTCCTGCCTGGCCTGAACTAACGTGGGCGTCGTGTCTGAATCTTTAATACGGGTGGCCCGCTTTGACCTTAGCCCGCAGATGGCAGAAAAACGCCACGATTTATGGAAGCTTGTGAGTTTAGTCTTCATTTCAGTGGGTGTGGTTACCCTGCACTGTCAATCACTGCCTAGTAAAGTAATCAACCAGAAGTGTGCTGAACTCGTGACTGATATTTCTTGACAATCCTCCCTCCCACTGTTGATTTCATAGGCTCACGCAGTTTTCATTTACTGATAAGTGGTACTTAAAGGTTAGTCACAGTAAAAGAAAAAATGTACTCATGTTAGACATTCGTCATTTAGAGCGAAGGCATAGTCACATCACAGCTAGAGGAATCGTCCCTTGACCCCCGCCCCCCCAGTGGGTCACTGAATGGTTTGATCCAAATTTGCACGGGTTCGACGGGGCACCTCATTGTCGGAAGCGCAGGGAGGTGTCGCACTCAGAGCCTCGGGCGAAGAAAGTGTCACGCTGGAGTATTAACGAAGTCCCATGTAACGGAGATCCTGCAGCAGTCTCGCCCAGAGCAAAATGGCAGAAAAGCTCCCTTTTAAGCTCCGATATATACAGTTCTCTCTCTGCAAGTATAATGAAATTCCCCGCATTCACTTTCCTTTCCGACGCCTTTGTTGCTTATAAAGAAACCATTTCAAAAACGAATTTTCATTGATTAGTTTTTTGTTATGATGTTTCTTGTGGTTATGTAAGGACAGCGCTACTGTAATTCAGTGAGTAACATTAAAGAGGAGCCAAAGCATACAATTATTTTCGATAATACGTTTTCGGTTTATCTAGCACGTTCGGTGGCACATGAGAGGATTTTCTGTTCCAGACGAAGAAATACGATTTGCTTTCACCAGACAATATCTGTTGTAAACGTGACACTGATCTGCCAAATAGAAGAGTAATGTTTAAAAATCTATTTTTGTATTATGAGATGCCATCATTTCTCAGCTGAGCAGACCTTGGTGTAATCAGAACTTCTTGTGTGGTTCCCCGATGATGGAATGAGCAGCCGAACCACATCCGGCCATTAGTCTCCTTTTCCACCTTCAAGAATCTCCTCAAGGCCCATCTGTTCCTCACCTAATTCCTCTTCTAGCCTGATGCCTCTTTACATTCCCTGAATGTTCTTTATGTTGCATTTCTGGTCATTGAATAGTCTTATCAGGTTCTTGCTTTGTTAGAAGTTGTTCTGTAGCTCTGTCTCCAGTCCTGCTTACACCTGTACCTGGGCCTTCACTGGACGCTCAGCCTAGTCGACTCCATGACAGCCATATGTTTGCAGGGAGGCATATTCAGTTCTAACCCCCCCTCCCCCCCCCCCCCCCCCCCCCCCCCAACCATCCAAACCAGCAGCCTTAAAAAGAGAAGTGCATTGTGGGAGAACGGTGCAGGTGCCTGGTTTCTCTGAAAAAAACCCCGACTGATGCTGCACTTGCACATATCCTCCCCATGGCACATTGAAGCATCTCCTCAAACCACCCTTCCTCTCCTCGGGAACAAATCTTTAAAAAAAGAATTTTCCTAAAATAGGTACTCTCATCAATAACTAAATCCGTCCGAAGAGTCTTTTGCAGGCTTGCAGGACCACGACGTTTACCCAGGCGATGGAAGCATCAGGAATGTTCATAGTCCACATGAGATTATAGAGCTGCTGGAAATTCCAGGGACATGTGATTTGTTTTCCGTATATGTCACTGCAGGAAGCTTCTGTAAGTAAAAAGGGACTTTAGCCTTGTTTCATTTACTGGCAGGTGGTCTGCAGGTGGTCTGTCATACTATTGGCACCAAGGATTCATGGGGGAACAATTATATAATACAGTAATATAGTTTTAAAAAAGCTAGAGATATCAGTGAAGAGAAGAATGCAGTTTAACTTGGAAATCATGGAAATCCGGATGATTATAGATGTCCCACTTAAACAGAAAGACCAGGTAATGTTAGGACCTGAAAACTGTCCACAGGTACCTTGTTCTTTGTTCATGTGAGTAGATTCTTTATGAAATAGTAAAACTAGTATATTATTGTTATTCACAGTAATGGGAGCTGTAGCAAGGTCACCTTGACATCATCTGCAGTTTGTATCAGGACAGGTGTGTTAGGAGTCAGGAGAGCCTAAAGTTACTGTTAAGTTATCAGAGCTGGACAGGAGAGTGAAAAGACACGGTCAAGTCCACAGGGCAAATGCATCGATACACACAAGCTAATTTAGGACTTGAAAGTGAAGTTTAGACCTCTGTGGGACACCTGCCTGGTATGTGCAGAGGGTTTTACATCACAGGCTTCCTGCAAGCGTTGTAATTCTACTCTACCCATCCATCTAATGAATGGTTGGGGGGGAGTTTGTCCAGGGAAGAGCATGGATGAGATTCCTGTCCACATGGTAAATTATTCAACTATTTTTAACTCCCTTTTACCTGTAAAATGCCTCTTTTCTGGACATTTCCACACACATCTGGGTATCTCTCCGCAAACAGTCAGCACCACCTGCCGTGATTCTGCTGTGAGGCTCATCATCGTGGCAACCCCCCCCCCGACGCAGATCTTACTCTCCACACTCAGAAAGCTTGGTGGACAAAAAAATACTCATTTATGTCCGTTTCGTCGCTTAGCTACAGCATAATCTGCATGCTAATTTACTAGTTTATTTCTGAAGCTTCCTACAGTCAGACTCTCCTGGGACTGTAACCGGTAGGTCGTGAGTTCACAGCCTTAACGTGTACCTTCAATTTGAGCTACATGGCACGTTCTGGGTTTAAGGAGAGATACAGTATGAAAAGGGGGGGGAGGGGAGAGTCCCCGAGGGTGACCTCTGTGACCTTTGAACACCGCACCCTAAAGCACATCATGTACAGGGGCTGTGAATAAAAACAGAGGCACTGTGCAGGTTCAATCGAGAGCGGGGGTGGGGGGGTGGAGTTGGGGGGGAGACAAATGGGGTTAAAATGACATCACAGGCACATTTCCTCTACTGCCATGCAAAGTTGTTAACGTAACTTATTACTCGATGCTGTAGATCCATGACTGCAGGAAGAATGGATTTCGTGTTATGTTTGCTTCCTGGATGCTAATTTTAGATGTTATTCTAAGACCGGTAGTCGTGATTTGTATTTGCACCTGGCGAATACCAGTGCCTCGTGATAACTGTGTTTTTCAGTAATCCTTCTGGAACAGCATGGGGGTGTAATACCGAGAGACTAGATGCACCAGTGGGATTGAGGTTTAAATCCCAGGAGGGGAACAATTTTGTACACCCTGAAACTGCAACAGAAAGTAAAAAACAGATGTGCAAAAAAGAAGAGAATCTGCAAAGAGAAAATACGTATAAAAGGTGACCATCTAGAGTGACTTTGCGGTAATGTCAGGAAGCACAACAGAACCATTCTAGGGTTTGACCCTTATGGGTGCACCGGTCCCATCAGGGTTGCCACTTTAGACAACTGGACCGGGGGGGGAGGGGGGGTGGTCCTGTATTTCTTCGATATGGAGATAAAGGTCCCCCTAAATAGGGTCTCGAATGGCTTATGGCTTCCAATGAGATCAAATCCCACAGCTTCTGTCAAGTACAGTTGCTACTGTTTTAAACATGAAACCAAAACGCACACATTCCAGTATTGCTGCCGCTGCATGGAACAGTGCAGCGTTTCGGTTAAACCGGCAGCATTTGCTTTTAGCCGCTGCCCTGGCAAAGTTACGGACAGATTAGTGCGTGACATCATCACGCACGAGGTCACGCGAAAGCACCTTCTCAGGAGCAGCCGAGAGACGGATGACGCCCGTCGCTTTCATGTGTCAGCGGTCCTGCTTCTGTTTTACGGTTCTTTATTTTCGGCGGCAGGGTTTTGTATGGGGCCGGGCTTAAATCTCCACATTGCTGCCCCCCAAAGAGGAGATGGCTTCAGAAGACATTATGAAGGACACGAGAGGAAACAGAGTGCCCAGACCAGTGAGGGCTACCCACGAAAATGCAGCCTCTCCTGAATATTTAATGGCTTTCTGTCAGATGCTGGTAGAACAGGAAACTGATGGATAACCCCCCCCACACACACACACACCCTAACCGGTTGGCTCACTGCTGCTGAGCGCTCTATGTTTTGGTGATCGATGGCCACCCTTCCATGTCTCACGTCCCCCCTCCCCGACCTGCTCCCTTGCTTGAGGGTGATCTTGTACCTCTGGCCCTCTGAACCCTCACTTTGCCTGTATTCACCTGCCTCTAACTCCTTAACCATCTGCTGGAGAACCCAGAAATCTCACAACTGAACCATCTTGGTACTAATTAGTTTTTATTTTTTTTTATTTGGTCTGTGGACAACTGCAGCCACCTCAGGGTGGAAACTCTCCTAGGTGTTGTAGTCACTGTAATTCTGAACCACCATCCGCTTATGACTCCTGGGGGCTCTGCTGTTCCTTGGTCCTGGTGGAGGGGGTAATCTTCTACTTTCATCTTTAACTAAACACCAACTCCAAATCCCTGCACAGGCTTCAGATGGTCCAGAACTCTGCAGCTCCCCTCCTCACCAACACCTGGACCCATCTGCCCCCCTACTCTCCACAACCTGCACTAGCTCCCTCTGAAATTTCACATCCCTTTCAAAATTCTTCTTCTCACCTATCAGACCCTTAATAATTTTGCTACCCCCCCCATCTGTCTGATGTTCTCCTGCCTTATCGACCCCCATATGCTCCTCACTATTCCTCCTTCCAAACTCCACAGCATCTGTGATCCAATCTTCTCTAGGGCCCCTCCTCGTCTCAGGAATTCCCTTCGCTGTAACTCCGCCTCTCACCCGGTCTTCAGATCTTTCCTTAGAACCTCCTTATTCTCCCAAGCTTCAAGTTCCCTTCACTCTGCTTTCTTGACTTTGATCCCTCGTTCCCTACCTGCTCATCTTGCTTCATCCATCTTCTATCGCTGTGTACTTGTAGTTATTTATTTTTGTGTCTGCTATGTGTCTATTCGGGCTTTGAAAAGTGCAGTGTAAATCTAAGGTATTATTATTAATAATAAACTGCTGTAAATGTTCACAGACAGCAGGGGTGCACTCGGGAGGAACCCCCCCCCCCCATCCCAGAGTACATGATTTACCAGACACCCAGGAGCAGACCAGTATAAATTTCACCCAATGCACGGTTTGCAGATGGCAATGTCAGAGCAGTTACTGAGGAAATACAGCAGCGATGGGCACAGCTGTGCGTGGACCAGATACACGTCTGAGGAATTGAATATTTAATCTCCATTTGACAGAAACATGACTGGGACGATTGGTAGCAAGATGTGAAAAATCCATGCAATACATTTGGAAATATTCAGTTTGTGCCTGCACTGATTAGCCCTCGGATCCTGTCGGTGTGGCTGTGATGTTTTACACATGATGGCCAAAGCTTACAGGGTGCATCCACCCCTGCGCTTTTTGCTTGGTAACTGTTTTTTTTTTTTTTTTTTTAAAAAAACTGATCTTATTTAAAACAATCGTTTACAGATGTTTTCCATGTATCAACCATGTTTTCAATAAACACAAGAACATCAAATTCGCTTGATCTTCGGAGAAAATAGATATCGACATTGGATAATATAGTCTCTGGAGGAAAGGATGCTCAATATGCAGGATCAACTCTGAATGCGTCTATGCAACATTCATCTTCATTTATGAATCTTTGACACATTCAAAGTGTAATCATATCAAGTGAAACAGCAAAGGTGAATGCTCTTGAGGTTCCGAAAATATGTTTTTATTTTATATGGATTTTAGAGGTACTCTGCCGGCCCAGGATACAAACACAGGGCTGAATGAACAAAACGTCTTAAAGACATACTTTGCATTTCCTTTCCCAGTGGATGGGCAGACTGCAGGGGTAGCAGTTTAGGGCTCCAAAGAGAGTGACGAGGACCAGGCGTGTGGCATCAGGGATGAGGGGTCCCAGTCTCTTTACCCGCCACTGGGTTTTTGCAGCTTTGCTGAAGAGGTCAATCTACAGTCGGCCTTCATCCTCCTCCTCGACCCACATCTCATCAACAGCACCGAAACACTTTTGGGTTTTGTGTACATTTTTACTGATGGTCCCTGGTCAAAATATCAATGGATGCAGATATCATGCAGGTACACTATATGGACAAAAGTATTGGGGCACCTGGCCATTACACCTACAGGAACTTTTATGACGTCCCATCCTAAATCTATAGGCATCAGTATGGAATTGGTCCCCCTTTTGCAGCTATAACAGCTGCAACTCTTCTGGGAAGGCTTTCCACAAGGTTCTGGAGTGTGTTGTTAGAAATTTTTGCCCATTCATCCACAGGAATATTTGTGAGGTCAGGCACTGATGTTGGATGTGAAGGCCTGGTTCACAATCTCTGTTCTAGTTCATCTCAAAGGTGTTTGATGGGGTTGAGGTCAGGGCTCAGTGTGGGTCAGTCAAGCTCTTCCACACCAAACTCACCCAACCATTTCTTTATGGACCTTGTTCTGTGCACTGGGGCACAGTCATGCTGGAATAGAAAAGGGCCACCATCCCCAAACTGTTCCCACAAAGTTGGAAGCATTGAATAGTTCAAAATGTCTTGGTATGCCGAAGCACTAAGAGTTGCTTTCACTGGAACTAATGGCCCTAGCCCAACCCCTGAAAAACACCCCCATACCATTATCCCTCCTCCACCAAACTTTACAGTTGGCACAATGCAGTCAGACAGGTAACGTTCTCCTGGCATCAGCCAAACCCAGACTCGTCCATCAGACTCCAGACAGAGAAGCGTGAGTCTTCACTCCACAGAACACGTTTCCACTGCTCCAGAGTCCAGTGGCAGTGTGCTTTACGCCACTCCATCCAGCGCTTGGCTTTGCACTTGGTGATGTGAGTCTCGCATGCAGCTGCTCAGCCATGGAAGCCCATTCCATGAAGCTCCCAGAGCACAGTTTCTATGATCAATGCCAGAGCCCTGCAGTTATTGCGTCAGCAGAGCGTTGGTGACATTATGCACTCAGTGACCTGCTCTGTTACTTTGCATGGTCTGCTGCTTCGTGGCTGAGTTTCAGTTGTTCCGAAATACTTTCACTTTGCCATAACACCCCTTACAGTTAACAGTGGAATATCTAGCAGGGAAGAAATTTCACGAATTGACTGATCGCAAAGGTGGCATCCTGTGATACCATGCCTGAAATCGCTGAGCTCCTCAGAATGACCCATTCCTTCACAGATGTTTGCAAACCTGACTGCATGGCTGGGCGCTTGATTTCATACACCTGTGGCAATGGGTCTGAATGAAACCTGAATTCACTGATTAATTGGCGTGTCCCAATGCTTTTGTTGAAATACTGTATGTTTTTAAAAACAATGCAAGACCAGGGGTAGGTATGGACATCCTGGAGTGAGACGGAGCTGGGAGGCATTCATTCCAGAATTTTTCCCTGGGATTAATGAAGTTCAACTTATCATATTACATTTGTGCCTCATAACCAAATATATGACATTCAGCCCCGGAATGCAACACCCCCCCCCCCCCTTCTCTCAGCCCCAGAATGCACAAACCTCTTCCTCCCCACTCTTCTCCCTATCCATGTCTCCCACCCCTATACCACCTAGCTGCTTCCTCCCCAGCCTGTTAACAGCCTTACGCAGCCCATCTATAGAAGCATATAGTTTACATTTACCGCAATCTGTCGATAGAGCTCCGGTTATACGTGCCGTACAAGCATTGTTATAGCTTTGCAGGTGGAAATGCACTTATCAAAGATTTTTTTCGAAATAAGTTTACATTCCCGAGGAACCAATATTGCTGAGTCGAGGATCTGAGCTGAGCCGGGCTCCATACGCAAAAAGAGGGGAAATCTGATTGCATAATTCCCCCGGGAACAATTACGTAAATGCAAAGCTCCGCACAACTTCTGACGCGCAGGGATTTGTGCGGCTTGCGCTTTGGGGTCTTCTGGAGGTTGCGTCTCAAAAGTTTGCAGCGCGTATTGCTTTGATACTTTTTGCTCAGTAAAAAAACACGCTACACATGCGCGGACAAAGCAAACAGCAACACTGCTGTTTGTGCACAAAACCAAACATAGCCGTACGATTACTAAAGAAGGCTGGCCATGGCCTCGCTGTGCGGAGCCGAATCCGTCTCTCGCCGGACAGGCTTCGACTGGCCATCTGGCGTACTGGGCATTTTCCCTGTGGGCTTTTGGGTTTGTGGAATAGTGAAACTCATCATGAACAACACCCTACTCAGCAAAATTTACTGTGGGGGACCCCACCCCCTGGGATCGGCCTGTCTGGGCAAAAGTCCAGGGCTGGTTTTTAATCCCGGTCCACCCCTGAGCTGGGGTCTGGGACATAGCCTTTAAAACCCATCTGTCATTACTTAATGTGAATTAATTATTAGGCATGTCCGCCATTACATGAATTGCCATCATTTAAAAATCTAAATAATTGACCAAAACAACAGTCCATAACATTTTTATTTCCAAACTGCACCGTTATAACAGGCTACCGTCTCTTAATTAAATCCAGGAGAGCAGCATTTTCAAAGAAACCTATAATTACGATTAAAGAATTTCAAATGAATTTTTTTTTCTCCCAGCTAAACGGGCGCATCAGCGACGGGACCGCCGGTGCGCAGATTGCGGGACGCCGCCGTGATATGCGGCTCACATGCCCGGAGGGGGGAGTGACCGGACCGAGGGACCAACACTCACCGGTGCACGGTGCCTTTAAATGAAAACACACTCCGGATGGGAGAGGAATATGGAGGAAACGGGGGTTCCGAACACTGAGCGACAAAATATACATTAAGTTCTTTATTTAAGTAGGGGGTAAAATACGCATTTCGTACTGATGATTTGAATAAATAAAAGTGCCCTGTGGGTCCCGTCGGGGGAGGCATGGAGAAGAACGGGATTGATAAAACATTTTCCAAGCCGGATCGCGGGAAGGCAACGAGAAACGACGCGACAGGCGAGTCCCGCAGGCCGGCGTCGGCTCCAGGCGGCGTCCCGGCCAGCCGGGGCGCGGATGTCAGAGGGGCGCCGGGGAGCGGCTCCCCTGGGCGACAGGCTGACCCGCGACGTGTGGAGGGGCTGCTGCGCAAATACACCAATTTGGTCCAGGGCTGGCAACACAGGTAAAGGACAGCGAAAGCGGCTCTCTGATCCGGGCGATTAGTGAAAGTGAATGTTACTATGGTTTCTTTCAGCTTCTGCTGGGGAAGCACGTTTATTATAGTTACATTAATATTAGACTATATTCCAGCCTATATATACACAATATTGCGTATTTTCCGAAGCGGCTTATCAAACAGCATCATACATTTGAAAATTAAAAACATTAGTTTGAAATCAAATCCCAAACATACGATTTTAATTAAAATATGTGTCCCCACCCCGTTTAGATTGCAGTACATTGGGCGAGTATCAGGAAGTGTGGTGAGGCAGTGATGTCGAGCGTTTTTGGGAGGTTTTCATGACACAACTTTCTGTTTAGTACCGGTTAATGGAGAAATAAATCAATTAGACAGGTGCTCTTTTCACGGCATGATCACTGATCCGAGATCTGTGGTTTTAAAAGCGAAACGCAGTATCGGAGAGACGGGCATTTCTTTGGTTTACCGCCGCAAAACCTTATTTAATAAGAATCTGAAATTTGTTTAGGATAGAGATTAGGGTATTGGATGTTTACATGCGTTTTGTTGCTTGTAAACCCGTAATCCGTGCATTCATAACAAAAAAATTAAGAGCTTTTTCTATAACTTAAAAACAACAAAGTTTGTTGATCAAACATTACCGAACATTAACACTGTTGCACAGGCCTACCAAATTCTTCCTGTATTGTCTTTTCAACATTATAAAATATGCATTGAAAGATCAACTGAGGATTATATGATTTTTCTATCTGAAACCAATCCAGGGCTGCAGGTGAAGTCGCCTTGTTATTGTGATGACCCAGCAAGCTCCGTCGTCATGGTGCTGGAGGACCTGTCTTTAGTGATTTTAAGTTTCCAGGAGGATGCTGTCAGGATGGGATGTGAAGTCTGCAGAAGATGGGGATGTGAATCGATTGATCAGATCCAGGCAGTGTGTGTTCTGACCCATCGTACCCTGGCCAGTCCCGGCCTTGGTTGAACCTCAAAGCTCACCTCTCCTCCTCTCCCTTTTTGCCTGTCCAGTGTTCTTCCTCACTTTCCCATCCTCATCCTCGCTTCCTGGTGGAGCTGGACAGGCTGTCCCACCTCCCTGCCCCCTGTTAGAAGCTTTAGTGCTTTAATTTTCGTTCCTTTTTTAAAATTAACAGCCTGCCTTATGTAAGCATTTCACAGTAGTAAACATGCTGGCATGTACCCTGAAGCTGCAGCCTGGCCCTGGGGGCGGACAGCTGTCCCAGCCAGCCGGTGACCTGCCACAACCTGGCCTTCATCTCAGGTCTCAGGGAGATCCTTTCAGGCCCCGTAACGTCTCCGGTGTCTCGAACGTCTCCTCTAGCTGTCTGAGCCTTATCCTGCCCTTCGTGGCGTAACCCAGCCTTTGCCTTCTAGTTATGGGACGAGTCTGTGTCCCCAGAAGACACAACATAGTGCTGTGACTTCCTGGGATTCGACTAACAGTGTCCCAGTCTGCAGTCCTAATCCCAGCACCCCTGTCAACTTTTAACTTTCTAAGTGTCTCGCCTCATATTAAGCTGTTTGATTCATTACTTCGTATTTTTT
This sequence comes from Gnathonemus echidnorhynchus, assembly GCA_026776725.1. Lineage (NCBI taxonomy): Eukaryota > Metazoa > Chordata > Actinopteri > Osteoglossiformes > Mormyridae > Gnathonemus > Gnathonemus echidnorhynchus. The sequence continues at coordinate 3,552,308 of JAODJU010000046.1, forward strand.
TTATTCCCTTTAGTTTTTATATTGTGTGTGTGTGTGTGTGGGGGGGGGGGTGTAGTACCTTTCTTCAGCCACCAGGCTTGGAGTTAAACTTGTGCATATTACAGATGATCACATGTTGGTTATATGTCAAGTAGGGAGCCGGAGGCAGAGCCCGTGGACCTCTAAGAACACAGCACACGGTCTGGCAAAAACCAGCGTTCAAAAAAAACAACACACGTGTGCTGTTTGGGTCATTTGGATAATCATGTTTGCTAAATCACCCTCCATCATCTTGCAAATTTATTCTGGACGACGGGCCAGCAGGGGGAGTGGTGGCTAATGAGAACTGAATGTTACTGGCTTATGTCCTACTCTTGAGTAATATGCAGAACTTAAATTGCTCCAGTAAAATGTCCAGCTGCAAAATTCTACCTACATAAACAACAGTGTGCACTCATTTTACATATGTGTATTGTAGCTGCACCCCCTGTACACACCATACTGGCAAAGGGGCAGTATTATCCAAAAGACAGAAGACAGCGCTGCCATAAATAGCACGTGGCAGTTCATTGGCCTGAGCGATAATAATCGTGCTTTGGAGAGTTTTGCTGAGCGGAGCTTGATATTCTGCCAGCGGGATCCGTCGCTATGAAGTTTTTATGGCGTCAAAATGGATTGGACTTTCATGAGGAAGAGAAGAAGGATGGAGAGAATGAGGTCATCTTCTCCTGTTTGGTAAGACTGTAGAAGCTGTGTAAAGATTCAAGCTAAACGCTCAGTGGCTGTAAGTTTCTTCTTGAAATGTTTCCGATAAGCTGCATAGTAACCAGCTGTTTCCCCCGAAAGTGAGATGTGCGAAAAACAGCGAAAAGGGCGGCTGGCAAACAAAGTGTCACACTGTCGACGGATAATTGCCTGCGATTGCGTCTCAGTTTCCAAATCCAAAACACTTCCTGTCAGCGGAATCGTTTGTGTGGAACTGGCGGCCTCGCTTAGTGTTTATGCCGTCATAGAGGCTTTAGTCGGATGGGATGGAAGCATAACAGTCGCATAAACCCACAGTCCTAGTCTGCTGCCACTGTGTCCTGTTTTGTCTGAGCCTGGTACCAGTTAAGATAGGGTCTGTGTTCATTTCCTGCAAGTTTGAGCAACACGGATGGGCTGGGAACATCTATCCCACAGAAGACCCCATGGACAATGTTCATAACCAGCTGTTTTCTCTGCGAGGAATATCAAAATATTTTCATTGATTCAAAGTATGAAGTTTTCGCTTCATATCCAAAGTACTTGTAGTCTTTTCTGATTTACAGATATTTGAACACAGAGGAGATATAAAAAAATCAGGTAATTATTTCCTGCACACATGAACAATTTGCTGTACACATTAACACATTTTAAATGAACAAAGTGCAGTTTCGCTTGCTCGGATTCATTGTAACACTCTTGACAAATTAAATTTGATCATTTGATTCATAAAGTACAGAATAATGGATTCTCCACCCAACACTCCGTGGAATTCATCTGCAAAAAATGCAAAAATAGTTTTTGTCCTTTTTATGTTCTTTGTTTAGCCTTGACAGTTATTAAGGAAACTGACATGTGAATACATGTAACTAGACAAGTGACTAGACTCGTGACAGCAAGGTTGCTAGTTTAAATCCTAAGGGGTATGCTGCAGTCTCGAATTAACTGTGCAATCCTTAACCTGTGTGAATCATATGATTGATAGCTGGAATAAAAGGAAAACCACGTGAGAGCAGATTCATATATTGTAAAGCAAAATAACATTGCTATAGGTTGTGGGTGAAGGCAACAGGGCTCATAGGGGTGTGGACAGGATGATCCCAGCATGCTCCTGTTTCCTGTTGTTTGCTGGGATCTTACAATTTAAACCAGGGCGGCTGACAGATGAGCACATTGTTGAAAAATGGGGTGGGCAGACAGTCATGGGCGGGACATCCTCAGTAACCATGTGAACTTGCTTTTGTCACGAAAGATCACGACTGCCCAGCGACCATCCGAGCCTGTCCTTATTGTCATGTGGTGGAACGGAAGCGTGTTTGAGCCCTACACGCCCAAATGAAAAGCTATCAGTTCACAAATAAGTTGATCCGACTGAACAGTCCCATCCTAGACTACATTCAACCCAATTCAGACTCTATGCCACGATCTTAGATTATATCCATGCTAGATCAGGCCATCACTGTTTTCACGAGGCACAACGGAAGCTTGTTTGAAATACGGAAGAAAATTAGGGCCACTATGAAAATATTATCTGAATTCTGACTTTTTTTCTAAATTCAGAATTCTGAGATTAAAGTCAGAATTCTGAGATTAAAGTCAGAATTCAAATAATATTTTCATGGTGGCCCTAATCCTCTTCCGTATTGAAGCCTACATCCCCAACTGAAAATCTTTCCCAGTTAGGACCAGTCAGAGAAAAAGGAATCTTTGGCTATGAAAGCAAATTTATAAACACATATTTCATGTAGAAACATTCATGTATAAACATTTAGCATGTACCTCTTGGAATCTTGCATGTTGGAAGTCTGTTGTGTTTGCTCCTGCTGGGTTTTAGCATTCCACTGGTTGTCTCACAAGTCCACTCTCACTGCCTTTGTCACGATTTTCATTTCATATCCAGAAATTTCCATGTGATTCACTATTGAGGCACATTAATGCTGAAATCCGTCAACTGGTGCATTCACCCTCAAAAGGTGTTATTGTATCACATAATACGAGCATTCAGGTTGAATATGTCCTAGGATGATACCAATGAGTGTAATTTTGGGTATCTGTAGTCTAAGGTCATGACTTTAGGTCTACTTTGGGTTGTATGGTACGTAGGATGATGGCATTGAGTCTCATTTGCGTTGTATGCAATCTTTGATATGGACATTAAGTCTGGGTCAAGTAATCTAGGATGAGGACATTGGATCTGGGTGGGGTTGAATGAAATCTCTGATGATAATGTTGAGTTTGTTTCAGGGTGTATGGAATCTAGGATGATGATGTTGAGTCTGTGTCAGGGTGTATGTAATTGAGGATGATGATATCAAGGGTGGGCCAGGTTATATATAAGTTAAGATGATATTGAATCTGGGTTGGGTTTATGTAATCTTGGATGATGATATTCAGTCTGGCTCAGGGTGTTTATAATTTAATGATGAAATGGAGTCTGTGTCTGGGCGTATATAATCTAGGATGATTTTAAGTCTGTGTCATGGTGTATTTAATCTAGATTAATTGTACTGAGTCTGGGTCAGGTTGTATATAATCGAGGATGACGATATTAAGTGTAGGTCAGGGTGTATGTAATCAACAATGATGAAATTGAATCTGGGTCAGATTGTATATAATGTACGATGATGATATTGAGTCTGTGTCAGGGTGAATGTAATCTACAATGATAATATTGAGTTTTTGTCAAGGTGTATGTAATGTAGGAGGATGATATTGAGTCTGGGTTGGGTTGTATGTAATGTAGGATGATGATATTGAGATTGGGTTGGGCTGTATGTAATGTGGGATGATGATATTGAGATTGGGTTGGGTTGTATGTGATGTAGGATGATGATATTGAGTCTGGGATTGGTTCTATGTAATGTAGGATGCTGATATTGAGTCTGGGTTGGGTTGTATGTGATGTAGGATGATGATATTGAGTCTGGGTTGGGTTGTATGTGATGTAGGATGATGATATTGAGTCTGGGTTGGGTTCTATGTAATGTAGGATGCTGATATTGAGTCTGGGTTGGGCTGTATGTAATGTGGGATGATGATATTGAGATTGGGTTGGGTTGTATGTGATGTAGGATGATGATATT
>JAODJU010000046.1:3556213-3568075 GCA_026776725.1 Gnathonemus echidnorhynchus
CCATCCCCCCCCCCCCCCCCCCAATCTTCTTTTGAAATGTATTCTCGTTATTTTACAGCTATTTTTCATCAACATCAGTGGATTTTTATGGAATATATTTCCCTGAAATGGTGTCACGTATTTGTGTCAAAGCGCTAGTTGTAAAATTAACAATGAGCTTCAGGCTGTGATTCTTTGGCGTCAGCTGGGGACCGTTGATATAGTATTTCTGACACGCTCAGTGGAATCCGGGTATAGTAATCACAAATGTATTTGTTCCTTTACTGACAGTGTTGATTTATGTCATGTGACTGTGTTCTTGTAGGAAACAAATCTTTTGTTTAACGGGTAGCACTGCGGCTGCACGCCTCCTGAGCCTGTGAGTCCAATAAGCAAACCCAGCTATGTGTACAGAGGTCGACTTTTCACTCCACATTCATCCCACTGCTCAGCGTGAAGCTGCTATTCACACCAGCGTGACTCCTTACTGGTGCCATGTCCAGACTGGTCTTTTGCTGTGTGCCTGTGTTGGATTGGTTGCGGTAGATCAATGTTTCCCAATCAGGTCCTCACGGAGAGTCCACTCCCACCTAGGAGGGAGCAAAAATGTGACTGTCTGGCAGGGAGTTTGGAGGGAGCAAAAACATGGACTGACTGTTTGTCCCCAAGGACTAGACTGGAAAACACTGGTGGTAGATGAATGTATTGGGGTTTATACAACCACCTTCATCTTACAAACTGCATTAAATGTTTCACTGCATCTGTGGTCATTTGTTGTCATTGGTGTTAGCAACCAGAATATTGCAGGTTTAAATACCAAAAGGGTGTTTGCTGTCAAATACTCAGAAAGGTATTTGGCCTCAGTAGAAAAAAAACTGCAGCATAAATGTGTAAGTTAGGTGTGAGTCTGAGTTTGACTGAGGTCTCCTCCGTTCCCTTTTGCTCCAGGTACTTTGTGCTGGACATAGACTGTGGGCAACTTCGCTACTTCATCAGCGAACCTGGGGAGGGCCAGAAGCCGCGGGGTTTGCTCCCCCTGCCCGGGGCCACGGTGCGTCCCAGCGATGAAGCACCTTACACCTTCACTGTGCTGTCTGCTGCCGGCGAGCTCTACAAGCTCCGAGGTACCCATCGCCAGGCCCGCCATCGCCAGGCCCAGCATCACCGGCGCGACCTCTGTCTCATCCCCTGTAAATGGGTTTGGATAAAAATATCCTTAGTGCTGCTAAAACGTAGAAGCCCGTAAGGGCTGTGAAGTCGGCTTTATCTCCTTCTGGGTGCTGAGGAGCCTCTGTTCTGTAACACAGATGGGGGATCAGAAGCCAAAGGGTCTCTCAGAGATACTGTAACTCTCCATAACCCATTTTCTGAGCCGAAAAGCAGTGACTTAAGGCTTGGGGCTGGTATCGGGGATTCTGGGCACGTGATCGATTTCTGATGATCGTTTAAGTGTCGGTGATGGTGTGTTTAGGCGTAGTGGACTGTGTAGTTGAGGGGGTCATGTCATTTTGACCCTCTGAACCCCATCTGACATTTTCAAACTTTGATTTGCTCTGGGTCAGCAGGGCCTCTGGTTGGTTAATTGGATTTTGAGCCTGTGGGCTGTTTCCAGTGAATGGGGGCGTGGGTGGCGGGGGGGGGGAGGGGGGACGGCGGCTCTCTGGATGTGGCTAGTGTATGCATAGTTGTAATGCGCAAGAGAGCTGCAGGATGTAACTACACTGTGAGCCTGAAAGCAGTTGTCATGGAAACCGTTTCTTTGTTAAAAGATTGAGTTGACTTTTCCCAACTTGTGTGTTGTTCTGCAAAGTTTTTCCAGTTAGCATTTCATTTTAAATGCTGTGTCATTCATTAAAGGAAAAGGCTATTGAAAGTTTTACATCCCTGAGCACTAAGTGGTTGATTTCATTGTCTAGTCCTCATGTTTCGGTCACCTGATCAGTATCTGACCAATGGCTGGACACTGCTATAACCAATGGCTGGACACTGCTATATGATAGTGCTAATGCTGCTTAAGATCTCATGGCCATCAGCCCCAATATAAGCTGTTAGGCTTGATGCATCTTGAGCATTTAGGTGGATTAGATTCTCGGTCTCCTTTGAGCAACCGGCCTGTTGTACTGGGCAAAGCCGATATGTGTGTCTCCTGTGATCTGATAGAGGCTGGAATGGCGATGAATGTAACCCCTAACAACATCTGAAGGGGTTCTTAAATCAGATAGAGAGCCAAGGGCACAGACAGGTTGATCACAATCAGGGTGAGGGATGGGAATGGATCTCTTTGGTCTTGGGAACTCTAAGGAGAAAATACAATTTATTACGGATGATTAAAGTTGTGCTCTATCAGGTTTTCTGAATTGTGAAATTGGGGAAAAACATGGCTGAATGTCAGGTCATTGAATGACCTTTAACCTTGCTAGGCGCTGTTTGTAAAGAGGGCCCTCCTTGGCCTATTTGCCCTCAGATAGAGCTCTTGGGAGATTTACTTATACAAGGTGGGAGTAAACCAATCAGATGTTTTGGTCCCGCCCCCTCTACAATCTGATTGGTTATCAGTCTGAAGCAACCATTGTTCCTTCAGAACATTTTTGTGTAAGTAAAACTCCCACGAGCTCAGACTGGATAGGTTGACATTTCATCTGAACTTTTGAGCTGAACCTTGCAGTGATTTCTGTGAAGGCAAAATCGCAATGACTCCAAATGACCTCGTTCTCCCGCACCACAGCGATATTGTGTCTGCGACAGTTCCAGTCGACTCCCTTTTAATTACTGCTCATAATTTACTGCAATTAATGAACCATCAGTGATAATAATCGTGACCAAATCGGCTCCGAGCGTGTACTCGCTCTGCCTCGGGGGGCTACAGTAATTGGTGAAGTTTTGTTACATTCAGCAGAGAAGATTCTAGGTTCAGAGTCCCGTGAGTAGATGGAGCTACAGAATCCTCTGAAAGGTGAAGGTCTTTCACAGAAGGTCTTGCTCCAGATGGAAGGCCTGTGATTGCTGATGTGCTCCTCCGAAGTGCATGCGTGTTTGTGTGTGTGTGTGTGTGTGTGTGTGTGTGTTTGTGTGTGTGTGTGTGTGTTTGTGTGTGTGTGTGTGCCTCCTCACTGACGTGTCTTTTGGTGTCTCCAGCGGCCAATGCCAGAGAGCAGCATTTCTGGATGAACCATCTCCTGGCCTCCACCAGGTGGCACTCTAATGGAAGCACTGAGGTATGTGGGGGATTGGGGCTCTCTGAGGATAAATCCATTCAAACCAGAGTGAGTCCAACCAGGGGATTGTTGGTTTAACAACTGATTTCTTTCAGTTTCGTACTGAAACCTTCTGTAGACTCAAAGACTTGACCTTTATGTGCGTATTGGGGGGGGGGGAGTCTTCAGTGGAAATTCCACACCTGTTTGTAAGCTGGCTCTCGGAACACTATTGGGTGGGCCCTTCTCGTTTCTTATGGGCTTCTTTACGGCCTTTGCTAGAACATTCCGTGCCCCCCTGCTTTGCCACGATCTGCTTCCTCCAGGCTGCCGCTCGATTGCTTGCTGCAAGAGCCAGATGGAGTTTCTCCACGTCAGCTGTCGCTCGTTAATTGCATCTTAGAGTTTCCCTGCATCACATCTCATTATATTCCTGCGAACACGTGACCGCTTTGACCTCAAACAGAGATTGCTCAGGCGTTTTGTGATATATTTTAATGAGGAACAATGTATTGGAATGGGTAATGTGCAGCTAAACATCATGAGGCATTCTAATAGAGTGAACGTCTAATTTTTAATGGGGGGGATGCAGTCTCTCTCAGGAGTGACAGGTGATTGTGATAATTTCGTTCTTGTTCCAAATATTTCTGGCATATAGCATATACGGTACTGTGCGACAATCTTAAACAGTCAAAGAAAATGTTTAAGGCTGTTTATTTGGGTAGTGAATATTTTCTAAGAAAAAAAGCACACACAATTTAACATTAGAACATGTGTAAATCGACAGCAACACATTAAAAGCGAAACAAGAATTTTAAATAGCTCAATGGGTAGCGGTCAAAAAATACGTTGTTCCATTGGATCCAGTGCAAATACTGGGGTGATTTTAGGAGAGGATTTGAAATGGCTGATGCACTTTGATAGACATAATATTTTTTTTTTTCTGATTTTTATGCCAACATGAAGATAATTTAAACACCATCTTCTCTGGCTGCACTTCTGCACGGTTCTGCATTTGCTAAATGTCTTTCTCTTCCCACCAAGCCCAAGTAGCAGAGAGTCTTACTGTCTCCCTGCTGAAACAGCACCATATCTGTCATGGTGTGTTAAGCCCACTCTTCCCTGATCCTCTCTTCCCCCAAAAAGGAAAAAAAAAGCCCTCCTTAATAACCCAGCCATTTTGTACCCAATTCCCGTGTCGAATGGTTCTGGTCGGCCTCCGACCCGTGACGTTCACATGGTGAGTAATGAAAACAGTCTGGGATATGAAAATAACACAAATATTGAACAAGTAATAAAACAGGCACTGTGTCTCTGGAGACCAGAAGTTCTAATGAAATATAGAGGCTTTCATGTTTATAGCAGTCAGTGGAACATACCAACTACCTTGCTGGGGGGGCATCTGATAACACATCAAAACTGGGGTACTGTCCACAATAATACAACTCAAAAAATGGTCTGTTTGCACATTTGGGGATAAAATGTCTTATGACATGTGTCAGTCATAGAGCCGGCTGGTCTTTCACTACGTAATGCAGCTTGGTGTGTTCCTGTCTCTGTCTGACATTCACCCCACATGGTAATGAACCACCCCTTTTGAGGATATTATTGTTAACATCCATCCATCCATCTTCCAATCAATTTTCCCGCACAGGGTCATGTGACTGTCATTACTAGCTGCTCTTAATTGGATTTGTTTGTATTGATTCTGCAGGATTTTTTTTTCTAAACAGATGCTACACAAATGCTTATAATTCATTTTTCAATTATAGGTTTTGCAGTAGTACTAGATTCCTATTAATTGCATCATGCATTTTTATTGTATCTGATATGGGTGTGATTGAGTGGGTGATTTATGTTTGCCCTGCTTGGTCCTTTCAGGTTAAGTGCACATTTCTTTGAAGAGGTTTCATTCCTCCCCCTGTTTTTTCTGTAGAATGATGTGACCCCTGGTTTTTTTTAATCATCTTTCCTTGCAGAGGGAGTGACCAGCTCCTTCACACGGTGGTGATGTACCACTGACAAGACGATCACAAACCTGAATCACTCTCACGGTCGTCACTGGCTGTGTCAGCTTTGCTCTGTGTATTCATTTTTAACCTGGTCCCACTCAAACCGTAACCTCTGCTTGTTTCTGGTCACAGGTGGGAAAATGGAAGCATCCTGTTGAGCACTCATATGTAGAAAGAACACACATCGGCCAGGATGGACAGGTGACTGGCATTTATCTTGTACGTCTGAGCACCGGTGATGGAAAGGAGATTTCCGGACGATGGGCGGGGCTATTGTCGGAACCCACTTCTCATTGGCTGTGTTATTTGAACAGATAGTGATTGACAGTGTGCAGTCATTTCGCCTACTTATGGGATTTGAGGTCTCCTGTCCGCCGTCACCACCAAGACCCACATATGTATCTGTGGGCAGGATGCTGGGAGCCCTACTGGTGTGGGCGCAGAACCAGTCTCCCTTAAAATCAAGACATCAGGAGGCATTTTTTGCATCTTAAAGTGTCTGGTTTTGTAAAAATTTGACGCACACAAGAGCTCATCATCAGAGAACATGGTATTAAGTCTTATCTTTATTGCTACAAAGATGCATTTAGGCTGAAGACCCTCGTTTGCTCTGGGGAATTAGGGTTCTTTGGAGTGTAACCAGTGTTTGAAACGGCGTTTGAAGTCCAGCTTTCGGGTTTGTGGAGCGTTAGTATTGACTGCAGCTCGATGGATTCGTGGGGCGGGGGGGGGGGGGGGGGGGGGGGGTGTGGCGATGCCGTCCTGAGATATGGCTGCTGTCCCTCCCCAGGGCTCATCTTCCCCAGGTTGGCCCGGCAACCTCACGCTTCTCACGGCTGGCTCCCCCCCTCCCGGGATCCTGAGGCCGCCATCTGCTTCGGCGGTGTCCCGGGGCATCGTCACCATCATCCACAACAAGTCGCCCGACTCCAGGAACCGGTACCGTCGGAGGCTGCAGGAGGTCCAGGAGGTAGGCGGGCACGGAGGGGAGGCCGGCCCTGGGCAGGCTGGGCCGGGAGGTAGGCGGGCACGGAGGGGAGGCCGGCCCTGGGCAGGCACATGTGTGACTCTTGGCTTATGGAAAATTCACTTCAGTAAATTAGGATGCAAAATATTTTTTTACAGAAGTTTACAGAAGTGTTGACATAAAAAGGTTACGTGCTCAACACATGGGTCACGACCCAAATCTGAAAGGGCCACAAGGCAGAGTTGGAAATGCAAGCATTTTAAAACTAGCAAGCTCCTATGCTGATCCACGATCAGATTTCCCAGCCCCAATCCTAGAATTAACCTATATAAACAGGTTTTGGGTCTGCAATTGCTTAGCACAAAACTAGTGAACACTCAACCAATCCAAGTAGCCAAACTACAGATGCGGTATTTAAAATTCACTGGTGCATCCAATCAGATTTGTGCGATAAGCATCGATTGCTGTAAATTGCAGAGTGCACTGCATGCTTGATCATAGCATTAATTTAAACCTATACTAGATAGAGGGTTGCGACTGAGCTGGCAGGGTAAAAATTGGGTCGGGGTGCAAAAAAAGGTTGAGAACCACTGTTCTATAGTACATATTACTAGTCTATTTTTGGTTATAAGGTGCCTTGAATGGTATGAGATGGTACATCAAAATTGTGCAAAATTTGCCTTGTGTAATGGTTTGTGTATATTCAATACATGCACATGTGTAGATCTATGTATGCTGCTGATGTGTAGAGCTGCTCTGCATGCCGTAAATCGGCTGTGTGTATCAGCGATGTCTAGACGTAGCCGGGCCATGAAAGATCTGCGTTTTTGCTGTCCCTTCCTCTCAGTCACCTTAAATGTTAAATTAGCACTAGCAAGTATTTTAAGATATAAACCAGTGAATGAATATTAAGATAGCTTAGTTCTGCTTTTTTATTTTTGGAATTTCCACTGTCAAAGTCATTAATATTCATTAGCATCCGATGTCTCAGCCCTGATTGGCTGATGGTACCACGGTCCTGAAAAACGCTGCAGGGCCATTGTTAGCTGGGGTGGAGCAGCCTGGCCTGTGAATGTGTGACTGACTGATCCTGCTGGGAATCCCAGACCCCAGATCCTGCTGGGAACCCCAGACCCCATATCCTGCTGGGAACCCCAGACCCCAGATCCTGCTGGGAATCCCAGACCCCATATCCTGCTGGGAACCCCAGACCCCAGCCTGATATAAGAGGCTAATTCCCACTTGCTGGTGTGACCCTGATCTGCTCGTTACATATGTAGTTGCATCACGAACTTCCTTATGAAGGCATAAGAAAGGATTAATAATTCTTTGATGTTATGTCTCTAATTTTATTCTGGATTGCTGTCGCATATTTCATTTTTCTTCACTTAAAAGGAATATTTAATTATATTTTAATTTGTTTTTAAATTAAATAGCTAGTCTGTTGCAACCATTTTTATTTAGGCTGGTAGCAGATACATAAGCATAGAGAATTAGCTGGAAATACTCTGTTATTAATCGATATCAATGGTGTGTTTGCCACTGCAAAACAAACGTCATTTAAGTTACCATGGAAATAGTCATACTTTATGTTTTCATATCAGCTACTGTGAGCGAGAATTTAATCAGATTAGCATTTAATGATAAGTAACAAATGATTAACTACAATTGTTTGGTGTGTGTTTATGTACTAATACATACTATGAAACAGTATTATAGTAATAATAAGTATATCTGTTGATCACATCTCTCTCACTGTGGTCATGTGACTGTCTGGTTTTGTCCTTCCAGGTCATGAACCAGGCCGAGGGGAAGCAGAAGAGTCTGGTGCACTGCATAGAGTCACTGCCGACCTGCGGGCCGGTATCCTGCCTGGACCAGGACCTGCTGCTCCTGAAGGCCACCTCTACTGCCACACTGGACTGCCTGGGCGAGTGTCTGAGCATTCTGCAGCAGAGAGCCTCGCAGGCCGCCCCGCCTGGCCCACCCTCCCTGGGTGGAGCCCCGCCTACCCCGGGCCACGCCCCGCCTACCCCGGGCCACGCCCCGCCTACACCGGGCCACGCCCCACCCTTCGGTGAGTCGGTCCCGGATGCCCTGTTGTCCGGCCCCTTGAGCTTCGAGGCGACCAGCCTCGCGAGCTCTGACCCCAGCGACGGGCACCTGGAGATAAACTGTGACTCGTGTCCCTGTCTGTCTGCACCTATGCAACTGAGTTTATGCAATAAATGCTGCTGAAAGCCGATACTATTATTTTTACAGTCCCTGCTGTCTTCCTTCTACATTTTATTTTCTCAGTGCCTTGCATTTCGAAGAGCTCAAAATTCTGTGCCTCTTTTTTGGGGGGGAGCGGGATGACTGATATGTTTTACAGCTCAGTAATGTTTACAAGCAAAGAGTAATGTGTGCGGCTCTGATCAGTGCATGCAGGCAAACTGGTGTCCAGCGTGAGTATTTCCTTGTATGTGCAGATGGACTGTGTTCATGTCACAGAAAAGACAAGACGGTGCCTAAGGCCTGACCTTTCTGCCATGTTCACTCTTCCTGTGCCAAAGTTCAACAAATAAAGACCTCCTGAAAGCAAAAACTGTAAGATGAGTTCTGCATGTTTTGACGGCCATAGCCCCACCCTGTGGTCGGAGGACTGTACTGCAGGAATTTGAGGAACATGCCCTATTTCCCAGTTGGGCAAGGCCTTTTTGTGTTATTCCTCCTGCCTTGGGTTCTGGGGGACAGAGTAAGGACATCCAGGTGCACGATGGACTCCTGCCTGTCATGTCTGATCAAGGTGGCTGATTGGTTCCTGTATCTCAGGGCATCTCTCCCATAGACCAATCTATGAATGCAAAAGTAGGATACACTTTCTTTCATTCTTCTTCTCTGGTGGCATCCCATCTCCTGTTAGTGACGTTATCCAAAGATCCATGTTTTTTTCCCCCAGTTCCGCTCCAGCCAGAACTGGTGAAAGTCACCATTCAGATTTCTCATCCCATAATTTCATTCCGCCTTCAAAACGGACGTGTCAGACTCATCCGCCGGCCCACTGGGGCTTGCCTGCCCTTCAGGAAGTCCTCAAGTGTGAAGAGTTTGGTTTTGGTTCAAGATTTTGAAATCTCCTACCAGGTAACAGGTGCCCCGATCACATGTTCCTTGCCCTTTGGAATAAATGCATAGTGGGAATTGACTGCACTCTGAGGGCTTTCCCGATTGTGATTGGGTAATTTGAGTGGGAGGGTATGTCGACACAGCCAATGAGGAGAGGTAAAGGTGTGGTATAATAGAGCGCATGTTTGCTTTGTTCAATCTTATTAGCATGTCATTCTCTCATTCATATTACTGTCCAGGCCATCCTGTTAAACTATGTGTTCATTTAGCCTTGTTGAAACAGCAATAGTATCATTACCCCGACGTTCTTGTTTGCGGTGGTCTAGCGCAAAATGTTAAGCAGTCAAATAGCTTCACATCGTTTCCTGATTGTGGATATCAGACGTGCAGCGTGACAGGAAGAGACCAGGTTGGGATCGTAATACTCACTGCGATGTTGCTGTGGCCGATATTTACTTGGCACGAGTGCAAATGGAAGTTTTTTTTCCCGCAGATAGGGCAGAGAGAAGCCACTCTAGAATAAATTTGATTTTCTTTGAGTGTGATAAATGTGCAAAATGACTGTTTTGTTTGGCATAGAGACATGCGGGGAATGATCACAAACGGCAGCCATGACAGGTTAACGCTCAGGGACTCCGCCCCCAAAACACCATCTCAGTTTTAGCTCGGGGAAATCGACCCGCGCTCCGATTCGCCCCCTTGCCTGCCGTCTTCATGCACCCCGTCTTCTTGCTGCCTGAGCTCCACAGTCTGCATGTGAAAAACTCCCAGGAAGCCGAGTGAGAACCAGGCATAGATATAGCCCCCCCCCCCCCAAAATAAAATGTGTGATCTATACAGACCGTGAAAGTGGACCTGAACATGAACCCGTACACGCACAGTCAAGATGGATGGAAAATACAGCTGGTTTGTGAGAAGAAATGAGATTCATTTAGCCCCCTATTCATTTTTTGATGGCGAATGTGATGCTTATTTCTGTGTGTATGTATTGATGCACAGTGTATTCTATGGGCCCTTCCCATGTGACCTCTGACCCAGGCGCAAAGAAGACAGGAAACACGCAGCACTGGTTGTAGGGGCAGAACACACAACTTAGCTTTAAGTGACTTTAACTCCCGAGTTCGACAGTTCTGCCAGACGTCAGGCCTGGTTCATCTGGGTTTTAGTCAGGAGGAGATAAATGCTGTTTTTTTGGGTGCTGTTATGAATTCAGACTTTGGTCTTGCTTGTCTTTAGAAGGACATCTTGCACTGTGAAGGGAAGCATGTTCACAAACACACCTTTGGTGTCATTATTAGCGTCTGCCTGTATTAGACCCGTGTTATGTCTGATCATATTTCATGCCCCTATCAGTACTGAAAATGTCTGGAGTATTAAGTTCAGAAGAATGAATGTCTGTGAAATTCCCTTACGTTGCCTTGTTTTGATCTGCCGTGCACTGGGGGAGGAAATAAATAACTCATTTCCACTAGCACTGCTTCCTGTTTTCACCTCAGTGCCTTAGGCTGGGAAATGGTTGCTCGATCACATGACCTCTCGAAGAGTGCTTAGTGCTTTGCTGAGACGTGGTGCAGCTGGATGCGAGCCACAGTGGGGAGTTTGTGCTCCTGAGGACGTCTTCCTGCTCTGGCTCCCATCCCTGCTGGCTGAACATGGCAATCGAGTTTGATGTCTGGCACGTCAAGGTCGTCATCCTCCATGAAAACCCTCCCAACTGAACGAAGATCAAATTTGACCTGCTGCCCTGTACTCGGCCTGCAGGTGGTGTACATTGTATCGGATGAAGAGCGCCTGATTGACACCCCTGACTTCCACTGAGCTCTCTGCTGCCCCCTGGAGGATGAGCTTAATCCGAAAGGTGAGATCCGTGTTTCTGTTTTGAAACACTGTCAGCCTTGAAATTTGACTCCATAAAAGCAAAGCTCTCTGGTCCACCCCGTGACGGCCCTTCCTGTGTGATTTAACAGCCGGACTCCCAAGGGCACCGATTTTAATTTACGCTCTGTTGTCAGCCTTTACAAGCAGCAGGCGCCATTGTCCAAAGAGACGTACAGCTAATGAAACAGCCTTAGTGACAGCTGTCAGAGAGGAGGTAAGAATTAAGTCTGCATATATTACACAGCTGGAATCCGTCTAAGGCTTAGGGATGTTATTAGGGTTAGGGTTAAAATTAGGGTTAGGGTGGAGATTATAGTTAGAGCTAGGGTTTACCCTATTTGGAAACCTAACCCGAGTCTGGACCTAACTAGCAACCCTAACCCTAACCTATTAGCAAGGGCACCCCGAACCCTAGCACATACTGTAATCCCAGATCAAGCCCAAGTTCTAGCAACCCTAGCCGTACCTTTAAGTCTAATCCTAACCCTAACCCAAATAAAAAGCCTAACCGTGGTTCTAACTCTTAAGGTAGTGAGGTTTTCAGACTTTTTTTTTCTGCTATTTGTCCTGCCCCCTCCCCCCAACCCAGCCACACACTGCTTGTCTGTTTTGCACATTTTAATCATTGTTTTAATCATAATTTGTTAGCATCGAATAATGTGTACAGGCGTGTAATCTATCATTCTTAACATTTCTAAAGGTTGCCGTTTCGAAATACCCCCCCCCC
>JAODJU010000046.1:3568175-3583364 GCA_026776725.1 Gnathonemus echidnorhynchus
TTCCAAAACCCCCCCCCCCCCCCATATTAAACCCCCCACACAGCTTTATTTTCAGTGTTGGTATATTTCAGTTTTGGTATCTTTTGCTGTCCTAATGAACGTCTGTGAAGCCATTTGAACTGCAGTTTATTTTCTGTTATGGTGCAAGAAAATCCGGATTGGGTTGCATTATCATTTTTATTGGTTATGCATTAGCGTGATAAAATTACTAGCTAGCTAATGTAATCCAAGTAGCTGGATATAGTTGAAACCTGTAAATGTTTTTTAGATATAACTGCAGCTGTCTGTGACCATAACGTTTACACAATGTACTGATTAGAAAAAAAAATTATGGGGCTTTTGCCATGGTTTCTGTCATTTTTTGCTGCCTTGTCAGATTTTGCTACCATAAACAGAAAATGCTACTGTGGCATGAAGCGCATGACACAATGGTGGTTAGTGAAATATTTGAAACAGGAACTATATCAGTATTAGCTGTACGTACATCAAGGGCTGAGTCTTTGTCATTAATACCCATCAAGTCAGCCAAAAGTTAGATATTAGCCATGGATAACTTTGCTAAAATATATGGTGAAGTTTCTGAAGCTCATCTTGGTATTTACAATGCAGTGACCTTGGTACCCCCAAACGACCAGTGGCAGATATGTCACAAAGGTGTTTTAAGTCTGATTTAAAAGCTCTTTTTGCAGGATGAATGACTTCCACATTCTAACTGCCGCTTAAAGCTGTTTCCTCGGCTGGCGGTCAGTATAGCTGACGTGTTCGTCGCTGTGGTAGCTGCCTTGACCTTTGTGGTGTCCCTCTCAAAGTGTTCGCTTGACTTGCCGACTGGCTGGAACCGAACTCCCACGCGTCGGCTGTTTCCTATATAGGTACCATGCCGATTGGGTCGTTCTTATCAGGGGTTTGTTTTGGGTGGATTTTGATACCCTCTGCATGGCTGGAGAGCATTACCATAACTATACGAGTTTTGAGATGATTTTATGTAGCTATGACTGGAAAAAAAGTGTTAAAAACTGTTGGGTTACCTGTACAAGGTGTCGTATTGGGCTATCCGGCTAACCCACAGTATTTTTACATACTGGTGAAGATCCACCCGTATCCCGCACGGAAAACTCCTTTAAATGTTGAGCACATTTTGTTGTGTTGTCCTTCTTATAGCTCTCTTCTGCAGATTTACCATTTTACTGGCTCTCTAACAGAGGATTTTAGTAAGTTTAGATTTTTAAGTCAAGCCTGATGCTTTTTTAGATTTTATCAAAAGCTAGTCTTAAGCATCTTATTTAGATTGCTTTAACTGTTGCAGCATTTTATAATTACTTAAGTTTTTACCTTTTTGATGGTTCAGTCTGTTTTACTACCCATACGCTCTCACCATAAACATAGCACTAGTTGCTGGCGTGGTGTTAAGTCAGCATAACTAACGAAGATTGAAAAAAAGAGATGAACACATTTAAAAGTATCGTGACAGTTAATTTTCAGGCTATGAAAACTGAAAAGTGAAAGGCTTCTGTAGGCTGGCTGTGATTCTGGCTCCAGGAGTCACGGCGCTTTGCCAGGTGATGCAGTCGCCTCAGTCCGCAGGCTTTCGGGTTTGAATTCAGCCTCTGCCCTCTGGGGGCTGCGCTTGTCTGTTTTTAAGCTGTTTCTGTGGCTTTCTCTGGTTTTCTGCTGTCTGATTTAAAGCCAGCTGCTGCCATCAAGTTGGTCCTATGAGGCGACCACACACAGAAACGTGTCATATGCTCCAGGCAGTCCTGATTAGATGAGGGGTTATTAAAAGTGGTTGTGATTGGCTGTCAGTCAGCTGACAAAGGCTATAAAGGCTGAGACGCTGGTCAGGGCGTAGAAAAACTCCACCGTGGGATTAATAGCTCGTTATACGGCCGACTGGAGCTGTAACCAATTAAGCACTCGCCCTGAAACCTCGTCACGCCGGCGATCGCAGCCGAGTGGGCAGCAGACGGACCTCCTGCTCGCGCTGCCGTGACCGTCGGCGCCGTCCCCAAGGAGACCCCCCACACCCCTGTTTATTTGTTAATCCCACTTCCTCGTTCTCTCCTGTCATGGTAGCAGACGTGAGGCCGACTCCCCACCGCTCACAAGGGCGTCTTCGTGGACTCTGTCGCACGTCCGGCTCCCCGTGACGGTGACCTTGCCAGTTGGCCGCGGCGTCGCCGACTGCACGTGCTGCTCTCGTGTCTTCGTCTCCGGTGGAACTGATTAGCCGCGGCCCCGCGGGAGATTCACCGGATGGGCTGTCCGCGTGTCCTTCCATGGCGAGGAGGAAGGCAGCACACGCTAAAGCTCCGGAATCTTCTAGGCGCATGTACATGTCTAGATCAGCCACAGGATGGATGTAATACAGAGACTCTTCACGGTTCCTGTCTCCACTGCAATGCTCAGCTTGGGTAACACTGGGCCAGCTGGGCACAGGGGAAGGTGGCTGCCCCCTTGTGGGGAGCGAGGGCACGACGTCAGCGTTGAGGCTCATCTCCTGCAGCAACTTGCAGAAACACTGTGGATCCCCTGATTGAGTGCTGATGCTTTTTCCAGGAATTAATATTTAGTTTAGAATAGTTTATTGTTGGGTGTTTTACTCACCCAGTTATTACCAGAAGTGGTGTAAGACTGACCAGGTGAAGCTGAACACAGTGTGATATTTAATGGCATCTATGCTGATTTTTCTACATACTCTGCATTACTGTAGGGTGGCATGGTGTCTCCTAGTCACAGCTCCTGGGTTGGCTCATGGATGTTTTACTTGCACAACAGACAAGGAACTAGAGGAGGGGGGACCAAGACACCTGACTGGTTAGCACCACCTCCTCTACAATCTGATTGGTTATCTCTCTGAACCAATCATTTTTAGTTCTGCCCTCAGAACATTTTTGTGTAAGTAAAACTTCCACGAGCCCTGGGTTGGGGCTTTGGAATTGGGCCTTGCCTCGTTGGGTAGAGTTCCTCTCCCTGCACCACAGTGTAGTAGTGTGTGCTTTGTGTCCCTTGTGTCCCTTGACTCATGACCTGCGCTACCTGGGATTGGTTGCAGGCTCACTGTAATGCCATACGGAGCAAAATGGATGGATGTACTACTATATTATGCTTTATCTCGAATTCAGATTAACCTCTAATTCAGCTCACAGGTCCTACAAATTCCATTAGGGCTGCCTTACAATGCAGTTTGTTCTGCGAGGTAATCCAATTCAGCCTAATGGCCCATCTCTGTATGTCATTACGATGCGCATTAATGTTTAAATCCTCTGTGGTTTCTAATCTGCACCCCCTTCCGTTCACAAGCAGGACTAATGAGACGGACAAGGATGTAGCAGCTAATGGCTGACAGACTTGCAGGCTGCGATGATGCTCGATGCTCGATGACCCCGCAGACCTTTCACATATTTGTCACCGTGACTATGAACATGATTCATTCGTTTGCCAATCACCCTGCTGTGGTTGGTCTTGGTGAAGCTCAGGTTTGAATTCGAATGGTCAGATTTGGTCAGGCTGGACGATGTCTTGGTGTCAATTTTGTTGGTGTTGACCATGTTTATCTTGGAGAGGAGCCCCCTGCTGGAGATATATGCCATCTTCATTGTGGATCCAGATGTTGTCCAGCAGTGCAGAGGGTTGTCTGATGCAGTACATTGCTAGTACTGATGGCTTTCTAGTCTAGTATCAGCCGACCAGAGCACCTTCAGGGATCTTCCTTTCTTCGTCTGGTCTCTGAAGTGGCATGTGAATCTGGTGGATCAGGGTGACTGACTTCCCCCCCCCCCCCCCCGCTTCTTGTAGGGGCATTACTGAAGCCCCCTGGCATGATACTAGGAAAGGACCAAGGGGAGTGAAGAGACCAAAGTGATTAGTGGCAACAGAGCAAAAGAACCAATCAGATTCTAGGTAAGACGGCCAATTATCGTCAGTGTTTTGTGATAAAGATCATGACACTATTCTTGCCTCTCACAGAAGGATATCAAAAATAAACTGTTACTTTAATTTCACTAGGGCTGCAACTATTGGTTGTTTTTATTATCAAGTATTCTCTTGATTATTTTTACGATTGGTCGTTTACTTGGATAAAATATTTTAAGTGTGAGAATAAATAAAAACTTATGCCAGCCTGGTCTTCGAACAGAAAAAAAAAATTGTTTTCATGTCACGAAAACCAAAATTTAATTGCAGAAATGTACAAATTAGACCAAACAATGGAATAATTGGGATCCACTCTAGTTCAGTGCGTTAGCTGCCATCTGTAGATACTCCTATAAGACAGTATTTTTGCCATGGCCACACCTGCTGAAAAACACTTTAATATGGAAAGTGAAAAATCAGTGATAAAAGACTACGGTTTACTGAAAGAGATAAAATTGTATAACATTTATTTGGTCTCTTTGAATATTGAAAGCTGGCTGTGATCAGGTCAGTGCACATAAAATATTACTGAGAAAAATCTGGAGTTTATTGCACATCTACGCTGTCCACACGATAGTCCAGAATGTACAAAAATCACATTGTCAAAATATATTTTAAAATATTGCAGACTATCAAAACTGTCAAGTTTGGGGAGCATTTCAACTTAAACTCACGTAATGCGAGTTGTTTTTCGATGTTTGCGTTGTACAATATTTTCTTTTAATCTGAAGTTGAAATGCTCCTAAACTTTTGATAGCTCCTGCTTTTCTCTGTCACCCATCTCTTCCCTGTGCTCTTCCCCATTTTAATTTCCCTCTTGGTGCTCCGGTTAATATCCTCTGCTGCAGTCTGTGTGTAATAGTTCAGTGGAGCATAAAGCTAATAATCGATTTAGAGAATTTGCCTTGAAGATTTTTATGAATCGAATTATTCGAGTAACCGTTTCAGCCCTAGGACTGACCAAAACATCAAGTTCTAAAAACTGCGAGACCTTCGGGGTGTCCTTCTGCTGGATCCTCCATTGTCTTCCCATGCTCTTCTACAGTTTCGGGTTATGAACTGTCGTCCCACTCAGTGGGTACCCTGCTTTACATGGCAGTAATCGCTTATTGACAATGGGCTGTGAGACAAGTCAGTTTCCCCAAACCATCATATCCCAAAAACCCGTTACTCCTCCAAACTGGTTTAAATGGGACGCTGGCTTTGGGAGTTCAGTACCAGTCTGCTCCTGGTGATTATATCCCCCCGCCCTGCACGTTCCCTTCTCATGAATATATCCACATATATCTCCCGTCTAAGGTCATGCATAAATCTAATCCTCCACGTTTGCCTGAGTCGTGCCACATAAGCAGCCCATTTTCTAGCCTTTGACAGCTGTTAACAACAACAGCATTCTGGGTTTTCTTTCAGAGCAGCCATTGTTAAGGCCTTTTCCACATGCTGTTCCCCAAAGCAACAAAGCAGCCGCCATTTTCCGGATAAAAGCGGCAAAGCGGAGCATTAAAGGATAAAAAGCTTTTAATTAGCCGGCCTGCCAATCCAGTTCCACGGCGGAGATTAGATGTCCGACTTTAATTTGCCTCACAGATGAGGTCTAATTGCCAGAGGCGGATCAGTTCAGAGCCTCAAACCTGCATTTCCGTATTTGATGCCTGTTTAATATCAATGGCATATGTTGGTTGTAGTTTCTGTATCCTGATCTTTTTTTTCTTTTTACATTTTATGACAGATATTGAGCAGAGTTTATGGAGGATTGGTGGACGGATGAGTTTTCCCTGTGTGTGAGGGGACAGTCCTCGTGGCACCACGTCACCATGTGCTCGGGGTGGGTGACTTGGATTGTGCCCCAGAGTACAGGTGATATTTTAATGTATCCTGCATGCCCAGGTATGTTTAACACATCCTCACTCCTGAACAGCCACCCTGATGAAGAAATGTCGCTTATGGTGTCTTTCACATCTCTGTTGGATGTTTCACGCTTATTTTGCTGACGCTTTGTCCAAATCAACATACCAGTGAGGACAGGGCCTGGTTAAGGGCCCTAACAGCAAGCCGGCCATGGGATTCAAACCCACAACCTTCTGCGCTGCTTTTCTATTGGTCATTGACATCCCGTACACAACCACCAGGTTTCACAATTTCAGAATGAAGTCTGCCACTCCTAAAATAAAAACTGACAGCAGGTTGCGCAGGAACTGAATGTGGAAACAAAACACTTCTGACATAAGGACCCAGGGGGGCATGCTGTTGTATCTTTGGATAGGTACTTAATTTGAATGTTTTCAGTAAAACTGGCTGCTTTTGTAATACGACACGATTGGATGGTTTGGATAAGATGTTTTTGCGTCAGTGGGGCAGGTGTGCAAGTGTGTTCTCGTTCCTGCTGCCTGGTGGGTGCTGGGTTACCACAACCCCCCTGCGGAAGACGCATCCAGGCGAATGGGACGTCTAGTTGCCCCCCCAGGAGGCATCTGGGGACCCCGTGGGGATGGGAGAGGCGGGCCCAACGCACGAGGCGTGATGAGGAATCAGGCCATGCTGCTTCGGGACTCTGTATGCGGTTTCAGGTCATACAGACGAAGCCACATAAAATCAAGCCTCTACTCTCGTTTTTATTCTCTCCTCCCCTGCAACATTTCATTTAGCCTACTCCTTCACCCCCCCACCCCACCCCCAATACATAAGGATAAGTGAATCTCGAGGACCCCAAGGAATGCTGTGAAAATCCAGTGCCTTTTTTCTTTTTTCTCCCTTCCCAGTCCTGAATTCTGCTGCAAAACAATCTCTCTTGTAAAAATGTAATAAATGCCCCAACAGCGAAATTCTGCAGACTGTGGGGTTAGATCCAACAACCTTCCGATCACAGCCACAGCAGCTGAACCCACAGAACCCCTTTAAGGTGCCCTAGCTGTATCACCTTCTATCCTTTAGTTATAAATAATAATTAAGAAAGAAAAAAAAAAAACTGACCTTTAACCTCTCACACCACCCAGCTTGGACCTGAAACCCTGCAGCAGAAGCATTTCAAAAGATCGATTTTTTTTTGTTGTTTGTCCACAAACCCTGCAGAGTCCCATCCAGGGTAAGACCCCTGCGCTTCCTGGGACAGACTCGGCTCACCGTGACCCTGGCTTGGACGAATAGTTTCAGAAAAAAGGACTGAGGGAACGAATTTAAAATACTTCTGTCAGTCATTATTTTTATGACTTGGGATATCGGCATCGTTAAATATAAATTGGATAATTAACTTGTCTTCATTTTAATGGCTTGTTTTCTCTTAAATCATTCCAGTGGTTGGGTTTTATGAAAATAGAATGTGATTAATTTCTTCTGCCGCCAGGGATACAGTGCCCCAGAGCAGACCATTTAAAAGAACAGAATAGATGTAGTGTGACTGCTTCCCCCCCGATCCGGCTTGTTCAAGTTTTTTTTTTTTTTTTAAACAATGGGAGCCATTATGGGCTGGTAAGCCACTTTCATCACTGATATAACACCGCAATCACACCAGCTGAAAAATAATCGTAACATTTTAATTTAAGTTTTTTTTTGGTCCGGGGAGCAGCAATGCAGTTTAATATTGAATGAATTCTCAAGGCTGTTGGACACTCAGGTCCCCACCAAGAAACAGCACCTCACTCACATAGCGGAGCCATGGTGAAGAATTAGAGAAATTAGCGGTCGGTGTACTGCAGGGCATCACTTCTCAGACCCCGATTCCGTCTTTCAGGAGCTAGCGGCTGTACGGAAACATCACCAATCACACGATCCACCCGTTTCGTCAGCAACCTGTGAAGAACCTCAGAAGTCACCCCCCCCCCCCCGTTAAACTACGCTGACATCACCACAAATACAGCTGAAGACAAAATTGGTGTTTTTACACAAACCTGAAGCGTTTATTGTTTTGCACACATCTTGAACAGGACCGAACCAGGTCATCTAAACCCCAAAACAAAAAAATTAAAATGTAAACATGGATCGGGGGGGGGGTGTCTCAAACACACTACCATTCATAGATAAAAAAAAGGCGGTGAGATACTTCAGCCTCCGCTGTGAACCAGGAGCCAGTGGAGTATGAAGATGGATATGAAGGTATTTCACAGCCAGTCTGCTCAGCCACAGACTCACAGAACGAACACTTACAGGCCCAAGAGCTGCAGCACTGGGATATTTTCACAAATTAAGTTTGATATGTTACTTTAAGAGAGTGTGTGTGTGTGTGTGTGTGTGTGTGTGTGTGTGTGTGTGTGTGTGTGTGTGTGGCCGAGAGGGAGCGATCTGCTCTAGGGTGCTGTAAAAAAAAAAAAAAAAACAAAAACACGTGATATTAGCAAATGGGCAAATGGCTGAATAACGACGCAGACTGAAAGGCCTGTGGCTGCTAACACACCTAAACAGAAAGTCTCTGATGCTGCCATGACACCTGTCTCCAAGGGTACAACAAAACCAGTTTGCAGCCAGGGGGCACTAGAGAGCACCTAGCTAGAGCTTCCAGGGCCACAGTGAACGCGGCCGTCCCGGTGCAGGGCGTTTATCAAGATGGCAGACATCTGTACAGCTCCTGCAGAACGAACGAAGAGAACGAACGACAGCGGAAGGTGGGCGACGCTGATGGACTGAACGACGGCGGAAGGCAGGCTGGCTTACGGACCTCCTACACAAAAGGACTCAAGAGTTATGGTACCCTCCTGCAGGGGGCACTCGCCGACCGAACACATTAAATAGCATTGCCTTTTAGAGTAGCAGCGGGATCTTTTAAATTATGGGGGGATTACATTCTTCAAACAGTTTTAAATTCCTCCCAACAGAGATTATTGCATCTGCATGTTCTTTCCACAATGTGCTGCAATATAAAAGCCACTGTCAGGTAACAAAAATGTCTGGGTATTAAAACAGGAACTTAATTACCACAAAAATTCAGTATATATTATATAACCCTCTTGGACATTCCTTACATACATTTATACAATTGGAATTCTCCTTCTGAATTTTGCCTATAAAGACAAACATATCAAAATGAAAACAAAAAGGCTACTGTATTCATATGGAGGTCTCCATAGACACAGCTGCACCTGCATCAGGAACCAATCAATTTCTTTTAAAAAGGAATCACATTTACATGTGCCAAGGAGCATAAAAAAATAAAAATAAAAAATAAAATAAAAATCAAGAGGGCTCTTTGGTGCAGTTGCTCCCAGATCCACCATGTTTATTATTATTTTTTTTTTTTTCAATTTTTGAGATATCAGAATGTCCCACAAAACGCAAGCTTTCGTCCCTATTGAGCAGTACCCTGCCTCGCCACCACATTCAAGTACAAAAAAAAAATACAAAAAACAAAACAAAAAAAAAAAAAAAGTAGAGCAAGACAAAAAGTCCCCTCAGTAAAACCAGCAGAGCCCTCTAGAGGCCGGGAGGCGTATGACCTCTCATGACCCTGCGTCGCTGAGATGCTCAGATCACAGGACTCCAGCCCAAAAAAGGCAGACACACACTTCCAGAGGTTCCAGACCATACCCCTTGTTCTTCTTGGTTGGTGGCTTTTCCACCCCCACTGTCCTGCCCATTACATGGCCTTTTTACTCAGCTTCTTGCCTTTCTTCAGAACCAGCTTGTTCCTGACATGACCACGCTTCCTCTTCGCATTCTGTGCACAAAAGCCAAAGTCAGTTTTCCTCCCCGCCTCACTGCATAAAGGCTGCTCTCGGGACTGGACTCTGCAGCCCTCTGTTACCGAGATCACAACCTTCAGTATTAACCACGCCTGGTAATTAAATCAGTCACACCCAGCCCACGCTGGCACACAGATGCATGGAGCTCACCATCAGGCGTGACAGGAGACCACAGTGGCTGGCTGATCTGCATCCACCACACAAACCATACAACCATTAAACCATAGTGACCTTTTTAAACCGGCACGCATTTCCACTTGTTCATAACTGGCTCTTGTGTTTATGAATCACTAAATAAGTAGGCTGCCGTCCTGCAAGATTTATACGCTGCAATATCTACACGCAAAAACCCGTTCGGGGTATTTCACACTAGAGGGCCCCCTCCCTCCTCACCTTCTTTGAGGTGTACTTCTGCCTGGGGACGATGTTGGTGACGCGGGGCTGCCGGCCCAGCGGCTCCCGGTTCTCCGGTTTCTTCACCTTGTAGATGCGGACGAGCCAGTGCTCCGAGGTGAAGGCTTCCTCCAGGTGCTGGAAGTGGATGTCCTTGTTTCCGATCTCCGCGTTGCGGGTCCGGTCAAAGCCGGGCGGAGTCCGGAAGTCCAGCTGCGGGGAGAGAGGGGGAGTTTGCTGGTCTGCGGGGTGGTATGAACTAGTCGTGGGGAGAGACAGTCTCACGTTTCAAACCAGTATAAATATAGCAGCTTGTACTGGGAGTGAGGGGCACTGGATTCTCAAAGACCGGAGAATAACCTATTATTTTTGCATGTAAAATGCTGGATCTATTCTGAATGTGCATTAGACTAATAAAAAAAAATGCTTAAAGGAAAACGTTTCTCAGTACAAATCTTAATAGGACCAAGCAGTTCACACAGCAAAGCCTCTTCAGGTCTCGCCTGCACTGGCAGGCAGACGCTCAGTGCTGTTCCTTCTGCCCCAGCTGCGCTATCTTTTTGTCGCGGTTTACAGACATTTAGTCTCTCTTTTAACGTCGCCGTACTGGCTGGGGAATCGCCAAATAAAACTGGGGCCTCTGATCGATCGCTGGATTATCAACGATCTACTGTAGTTCTGCCACGCTGAGCTGGGTGGCTTTTATCGGGGTCATTAATCACCATAAAGCAGGCGGCTGAAAACCCGCACGCACGCCAGCCCTGGATAACTGGGTAAGAAACAACCTCAGACAAAGCCCTGGAGGTCTCTACTGGACTCTATGAGTGGAGGCTGATGCTTCTCACCTGCATCTCTCCAAATCGGTAGTACGACATCTTGTACATAAGGCAGTTGAGCAGCGTGGGAGAGCCAGCCTTGTCTACCCGGAACTCTCCCTGGGGGGTGAAGTAGTCGCTCTCCTGGGGGAGAATGAAGAAGAATCTGATGACTCTGCCACGCACACCGAGAAGGTTTGTTCTTGACACAATGGAGCTACTTTGAGAGTTGGCCGAGGAGGTCATGGACAGTGTTGGGGGACACGAGTCAGAAAACAGGACATGGCAGTAGGGGACAGGAAGTCCCTCTCACCCGAATGTCCTTGGGGTGTTCCCCCTCGGCGATCCTGACCATCCACAGGAACTTGTTGATGTCGTCCCCGGAGTAGCCAATCACGCCCCCGAAGATGATGAGCACATAATCCACGTCTAGGCTCTGCATGATCTGGTAGGCCGCAGTCTCGTTGGAGGACATGGCCTTACCGACCTGGGAGATGGGGGCAAGGTGACCCACCTGAAGCTACCAGAATGCCCAGAAGCCATTTCCCACAATGCCCCTGTGATGCGGCGCTCACCAGTGCGATGT
The DNA here is from genome assembly GCA_026776725.1 of Gnathonemus echidnorhynchus. Taxonomy (NCBI): domain Eukaryota; kingdom Metazoa; phylum Chordata; class Actinopteri; order Osteoglossiformes; family Mormyridae; genus Gnathonemus; species Gnathonemus echidnorhynchus. Next base: position 3,579,551 of record JAODJU010000046.1, read on the forward strand.
GGCTGTTGTTCCACGTGTTATTGTCCACCAGCGTAGTGCGGTTGGCCATGCCGGCAATCTGGTACCCATAATCCCACCAGGACATGACTCGTGCACGCTCGTCTGTGTTCTGCCGCAGCCAGTAGTATGCCTCTCGGAAGTCGTCTAGAATGTTCCGCGACCTGCGGAGACAAGTGATATTAAAATCTATGGAGTTTAAGGTTCTAGAAATGTGGAATATGCATGATCCAGCATGACTGGTCCCTCAACGTGAGGCAGAAGAGGGACGTCATGGCAATTAGACAAAAAAAATGTATGATGCAGGTTAAGAGTCATGTGATCACAAAGGATGCCATGGAGGACAGCAGCCACTAGGCCCTGAAGAGAGGCGCATGCACTTGGCAGCGTGGCGAGGTCAGGGCTGTGCGCCCGCCGTACCCGTCGTGGTTGTAGGAGGCCAGCACCACGCTGGGGCTGGAGTAGGCGTTGCTGGTGACCCAGGTGCAGTGCACAGCGAACATCATCAGCAGCATCAGCATCAGCATGGTCACGATGCTCTTGATGTTGGGGCCCAGGCCACCCTCCGTCTTCTCCTGTTCCGACACGTGCTTACGCACCTTGCCTGCCTGTAGGGGGCGACGCGAGTCACTTCCTCCTTGACACTCTCCACATGTCCTTAACATGTGCCCTTAGACCCAAGACCGACATCATTCCCCTTCCTACAACTGAGGTTCATGATTTTAAAGGTACATTCAAGGCTGGTCAAACTCCACCTTGCGTCGGCCTCAGAAGCTGCTCATTTCCTTGGCGGTTTCTGGAAACGTGCAGATCGACCCGCACACAGAATAAACGCTCAGTGGGTGCCACCCTGACCTTGTCGTACAGGTTGCCCGAGTTTCTCTTGTCGTCCTCGTCGCTGCTGTCCTCGGCGGGGGGGCTGTCCTTCTTCTGGTCGTCGCCCAGGTAGTGCTCGAAGACGCTGGAGAAGGCGATGGCCGACAGCATGCACACCACCGGGGTCAGCGTCAGCATGAGCCGCACCATGACGCCCGCGAAATACACGGCGCTGATGGCATAGAGGGCCACTAGGGGGCAGGAGAGGAGAGGAGGGGGAAGATGAGCACAGCGTTACACTCCGCAGTCACCGCTTCTTTTACAGTTAACATATAACACCCAGTAACTAAACAGGATAAACTATTCATCAGTATTAATAAGAGCAATATAAATTCCATTTGCTTGTTTCACTGAATGAATACAAATGCAGACATCTGTGCTTAATACTGCTCCTTTCTGAATTATTCATTTTCCTGTTTTCCATGTGACTTCATTTCAACACGCCCGGATTTCTTTGTTTCCATTATAAATGCCTAATCCTAGCCCTAACCCAGCCGGACACTCGCCGATTGAGCACCACCTCCTGGCCCTCACCGAAGACGCGCTCGTCGTTGATGTTTTTGATGCAGAACCACAGCCCTGCTGGGAAGGTGCACACTAGGATGTGCAGGTCGAAGAAGAAGGAGACCCAGGTGGTGGGCTGGTGCTCGGACACAGATGCGATTATGGGGATGTGGATCTTGGCGTACCTGGGCCCAGAAACAATGACAGCGTCCCTGCTGGTCAGCTGTGGCCTGACCTCTTGTCATGAGGCATTTTGAGGAGTGCTTTTCTGCATTGATCACTTTTCCTTAGCAAAGTTTACCAGTAAATAATTTCACTTTAGTCATTTCCTTTAGATTTAAAAATACCAGCGCTGGCCAAGCAGTTAATATGTGAACTCATGACTGACAGGCAAACTGTCCAATCAGAAGCACTTCATGAAAAACAGCTCACCCGGTGTCCCAGAGAGAGTAGAAACGGCCACTCCATGGCGCGATGTACCCTAAGCACAAAGACAGGGCACACAGGTTCATGCTCACTGCTATTGTCAACACAGGGTCGTGGGTTCGAATCCCGTGCGGCACTTAAGCCCAACTGCTCCCGCGATGCTAGAGGAAACTGCCCTCTGAGTGCAAGCTTGTACGTCACAAAAGTGTTTAGTAAATATGAATGAAAAGGCCTTGCAGAGCCATGTGGAAACACTGCTTAAAAAGGGTCATTGTGATATATGCATGCCTGTGAGAATATAATAATGGTTTAAGGTAAACGGAAAATGACTGGGAGAACACTGAATGCACGTGTACATATATACACACACACACACACACACACGGCCTCACCCGTGTAGGTCAGGTATATGACGGTGAGGAAGACCACCCCAGCCGCCAGTGACACCCCGAGGAAGAAGAGCGTCTGGAACTCCTGCTTGGTGAGCCGGTCTTTCAGGTACTGCAGGAAGGCGTACACTTGGAGAAGCGCAAACACGCCTGTCGGGAAACGGGGGGGGGGGGGGATTTAGCAGGGTACTCAGACGGGAAAGACTATGCAGGGATGGGAAAAACCAGAATGCAGTGAAGCTCAGCCCCCACACAAACGCGGAAAGCTCAAACCAGGCTGAGGAGCTACTGAGGAAGTGGGGGGGGGGACGGGAAAGGGGGACGGGCACCAGGAGGAGTACCTGCCGCTGCCATATGCTCGCTGGTCCTGATTGGCTGGAAGCCCACGAACGGGATCTGCATGGAGAGGATGAGGCCCACGATGTAGAAGGTGCTGTATGCTGAGGGCAGAGAATTGCACACTTAACATGGAGACACAGCGGATCACTGGGAACAGGGAGCATTTTGTGTTCCTCAAGAAGCCCGACAGCTCGAGCTGCGATGGGTCCTCCGGACACCCCCACAAACACACAAACAAGCACACCTGACACACCTACACCCCGCTGGTACCATCTGACACTTCACCAGGCCTGGAAAATTATAAGAACTGGGCAACACGCCTAGCAGGGCTGGACCCACACGACCATTCAGGCATCTGACAGGCTGGCCGGTCTGGATGCATAGATCCTGTTTCTGCAGACTGCATCCCGTTTTTATAACTACTCCTGTCCTCTCAGTCCAATATAAGCTTGCTGGTTAAGAACCAAAAGAAAGGAGACTATTGATCGTATCACTTTCAAGTTTTAAGATGTGACAACCAACCAGTCTGAAATAAGGCTACCACCCAACCATCCAGCCTGAGCTACTCAGATTGGTGGAACCAAGGCAGACCACTACCCTGATTGGTGGAGATGAGGCCAGCCACCGCCCTGATTGGTGGAGATGAGGCCAGCCACCGCCCTGATTGGTGGAGATGAGGCCAGCCACTGCCCTGATTGGTGGAAGACTCACCGATGTAGACTCTCCTGCTGTACCTCTGCATGAGCAGCAGCACGAAGACGTGGAGGGGGATGAGGTTGATGATGAACACATAGCCTCCCCAGGCAGACACCTGCAAGATGGCGAATGGCCAAGTCAGCGATGCGTCGGTGCATGTGCAGCCGCGCATGGGGCGCGCATCTGCACAGACACAGCCACACGTCAACAGTCACAGGCTGTAATGAAAGGCGGCAGCTGTTTACAGACTCAAAGCGGCAGAGAGACAGGAAGGACACATAAGAGAGCCGTGCTGTGTGATTCATCCAGTCACTCTCTTGCTGCTGTTTGGATCTCCACGGCACCACGAGCTAATTGGTTGTAGTTCAAGCCTGGAAAAACTCTATTAAAGTCGCGGATTTCCTCTGGTTTCCTCAGACGAGATAAATGAAGCAGCTTTTCAAGGCAGAGTAAAGGGGGGGGGGGTAAAGGGGGAGGCGTGTGTGCAGATGCAAGTGTCCTGAGGTGGGGGCTTTATCAGCCTCTGGGCCCACGGGCAGACGGGAGACCCGGCGACACCAGCTGTAGCCCCCCCCCCCCCCCCCCCC
>JAODJU010000046.1:3613622-3624030 GCA_026776725.1 Gnathonemus echidnorhynchus
CCCCCCCCCCCCCCCCCCCCCCTTTTGCTATAATCCAAAAAACGAGCCTCTTTCAAACTGTAAAATGAAAATGTTCACTTATCTGCCTGTTCTATCACTAATCATTAATGCGCTCTAATTTAACACGCATGCTTTTCATGTCTGTTTAGTATAATTGGCTCATTCTTGAGCTTCTGGGTTTAATGAGTAAAATGGAAACCGATGTCATTCCAGTAAACTAAATATGACCCTAATGTGTCAGTTTGGTGGTGGCCACATTAAAAATGCCGTTGGCGCTTAAATAAATTCGGGATAAATGAGATCAGCCTGGTGTGAGTCTGGTGTGAGGCGGTGAGAGCGGGTCCTCGGAGGATGAGCAGGGCTGACGTCAAAGGGAAGAAGAGGAAAACAGGAGAAAAACACGATCGGAGCTGAAAAACGAAAAAGGCAATGAATGCTTTCTCTCCAGCGGCTCTCCGTTGCGCTGTCCCCTTACCGCCGATGAGGTTACACTGCGCCGGTCTCCGCTGATGACTGCGCCGCTGCGGTATTCCCATGGCGGGGCTGCACTTCCACCACGCTGAGGGGAATAGCTGCGGAGACGCTAAGATCATTTTGTCTTTTTATCCCCATTGTACTGGCGTCACCTGAGAACAACGCCAATGCCCCCGCAGCCTCGAAAGCATCCTCCGGTCCTCAGAAAAGCCGGAATTGCCAATGAACACATTAGAAACTTGGAAGCTTTGGGGCTACTCCGTACCGAGCATTCAGATTGCCGGTCGGTCCCATCTGAATGCACGATCCCATCAACTGTGCAGAAAACGGTTTTGTGAAAAATGATTGAATCGGCCTTACCGGGGATATACAAGGATAAATTGAAAGAATAAATTTTAAAAGGGTATCCATCAAAAAATTGTTTCGCTGGGAATTCTTTGGGAAATGACCAACATTTCAGCTGCTTATTAAGGAGTATTATTATATGGATGAAGACAGGCTTTATATTTTACTCTTTTTATTGGTTCATGACGTTTTGAATGCTATGCTCGCCTGGATTGCGAAGCTGTTACTAGGAGAGGTACTCTTAAATGGTTTGGGACTGCAAACCAAAGGACTTGGGGGCCAACATCTGGGCCAGCAGTACCAGAGGTACCGGTTCTGTAGGGATGGATGTCATAACATTGTTAGGTTTCCAAGTCAGATGTGTGTTAGATCAGATATGATCAAGTTATTAAATACCCCCCACCCAAATGAAAGCAGTCCTGTCTTACAAAGAGCATGGGGGTGATTTCACTCCTGTTGCAATGCCAGCACACATTTTTGCCCCATTTCCAAAGGCTGGTCTTGTTTTCGAGGGGCCATGGATTTGCGCTGGGTGGGGCTTCACCAGTAAGATTTGCCTTAAAATGTCGGCGTACCCATAAGCGGAACCAGTTGGTTCCCTGCCATACTGTTCCTCCTTAATTCGCTTCAAGCTCGCAGGCTGGTTCTGGTTCTGCTCATGTGTCCTTGCGCTGCTATGCAGTTTCTAGCCAAATCCTACGCAGCTTTTGTGCCCGACAGGAAGAACAGGAGGCCTTGCCGGTGGTCCGGCCCCCAGCGCGAGCCGATGCCCCCACAAACAGACTGCTGCCACTCAGGCCTTTGCGTTTGTCTCCCCTGAAATCCGCCTCCACCGTCGATGAAGATCTGCCCACTCAGGTCGGGTCCTTGATGGTGGACACCAGTGTCAAAACTGCCCCCGCAGGGCTGAGTGGCGTGGGAGGGAAAGGGCAGACGAGGCGGACTGAGGCTTGTGCGTAGACCAGGCTAGTCACTGCACCGCATTTGCAGGAGTGCAGCCTCAGGCGCCCCGGAGTCCGAGACGGAGGCCATGCGTGGAGCTCTGGACTGAGCTGCGGCTTCCTGGTGACAGAGAGCAGAGCTTTGGGGGGACTTTAAAGGGAGCTCTGTGCTCCCCGGCAGGGAGACTGAGAGGGGGCGACTTCCGTCTCCCAGCAGATGGTGAGTTTGTGGGTTTTCAGTTCCGGATCGGTGCACATTTTGGTCTTCATCTTATCAATATTTCCAGCTCTGCAGTCCTGTGTCTCTGCAGCAGATACAGATGTACACTTCCCGCTTCCATCCTCCAGTTATAATTCACTGTGGGCCTTTTCTCTCACTATATATACTAATTTTGGGGAAAACAGGACAGTTTTATAGTGATATAAAACTTAGAAGAGTCTTACTATTAATGGCTGACACTGTAACTGTTAAACAAAATATTTGGTAGTTTCTTTCCAAACTAGACATATTCTGCAAAAAAATGGCAAAGGCTAACCTTCATGAGCCCAAAATGGGCAGATCTCCATAGCAACCCCCCGGTTTGACGAGGCTCATTTGTGGCTATGGTGTCCAGGAGCATGTGGCCGCAACGGCCGGCCCCCAGGGCCGCAGACACAGCAGTGACAGCTGCAATTTCCTCCATCTTCAAGAAGGTCAATCGGTGGGACTGGGCTGGTGATGGGGTCACGTGACATGGTTAGCCAATAAACAGCCACGGAGAAGGAGGGTGAGGCCAGAAGTACAACACCTGCATACCCCTTAGGGTCAAGATATGAACAGGGACGATCAGTGGAATTCTTCATATATTTTAATGAATCAATCAATCAGTCAAGTAGCTGGCTTTGACTAACTTGTTGATTGGCTCAGTAAATTTATCATTTTTGAAAATTGATGGAATCGCTTCAGAGTCACACACTGCACTATATGATACTTTTTCTAGACAAATTTTAATAGCAGAATCTCCACGTTTCTCTTTCCAACTTCCCCCCTTTCAGAAGACGTGCATATTCATCAGCGAAAGTTAAGAAAAAAAAACACGGACTTTTTTTTGTTCGGGAAACCACTTGTCTGACAGATGTGCCAAGAGCGCCCTCATGTGTATTTAAGAGGCAGGCACAGGCAAGAGCTGAAACGGCTTGTTGAAAAGCGGCTTCGTGACTATTCTGTTGGGGATGGGTGCCTCTACGCAGCAGCTCGTTTCGGAGGTTCGCCAATCCGCAATCTGCGGACACATATACCTAAAATCGATACGAAATCACAAAGACCGGCACACATGACAAAGACATTAAATTTGACGTAGAAAATGTAAGTAATTAGATAAATGGTCCATAATTCGTTTCGCACTGAATAACATGACTCCAAGTAACCGTGCATGTCAGCATGGACTGAAGCCCCGATTTAAGTTCACAGTAACCTGCAGGAGGAGGAAGTCACCAGCAGGTGGCAGCAGACGACAGCGCAACCGTTAACAACAAGCGAACACGATTTTAAAACGTGCCCTTTGCTAACTACTCTCTCTAAAACGATTCAGTAAGATTTGTTTTAATTGATCATTTTTATTGATTACATAAAGGTTTCTTATGTGTTTTAGTATATTTGCTGCTCAGGGTGGTGCCCACTGGGACAGGTTCCATACGTGTGCAGTTTGCATGTTCTTCCCGTGTCATCATTTGGTTTCCTCTGGGTGCCCCTCCCACTGTCCAAAACTGGTGTTATCAAATTGCCCAGAGGTGTGCATGTGTAAGTGGATGGTGTGTGAGTGTGCCCTGTGATGGGTTGGCGCCCCATCCTGGGTTGTTCTCTGCCTTGGGTCTGTAGCCTCTAGAATAGGCTCAGGACCCCCCTGCGACCCTGAATTGGACAAACAGGTATAGAAAATGGGTGGATGTTGCTCATACAAAATAACTGTATGCAGTTCATTACTTCACAAGAGCAAATCCATGATATATTTTTCGAGGGTAGTGACAGTGGGCCATTTTCTGTGATCTTAAAAAGCAACATGAAAAACTTGAAATGAAATATTAAATGGAGACAGACGACCTGTTTGAGCAGATTTACATTTGGCTAGCTGCATCTCCACAGAATATCCACCAGGCTGCCGTTTAGGCTTGACTGCTTTAGGACTTAAAACCACTAAACAATGACCCATACAAATTAGTAACATTATTTATGCATAGATTAAGAGGTGCTGAAACCATTTGATTTTCAGTAACAATTCAGGACCTCAGTCAGAAGAGATTAGGTTGAAGTTTAAAAAGGGTGCGTCACATAAATTATTGTCTGATAATGGGTGTTGTATGCGAGTGTGTAGGTATCATAAAATATTTTTTAGCAGAACATCTTCAAGTCTGTGGTTCATTCTGCTCAGTGTATGACTCTTGCAGGAAGTTCCATCAGTAACTTAAACCAGTGGATATCTGAGGCAGAGAAAGGCCCTTAAATGTGTGTGTAATGTGTTAGTCAGAGCATACTTGCTGGTTTAAAATGTGAGCCAGATACTTCCACAGGAATTCTGGGGCAGTTAGTCACGGACCTGTTACAGGGCCCATCTGGAATGGATGATGATGGGCCTGCAAGCTCTTCATCATTAGACCCAGATGAGCAGAACCATTTGTAGATGATCCAGCACCTGGATTCTGCGGATGATTGGATATATTAAGGTAACTGACAACTGATCAGTCTTTAGTCTGGGCTGCAAAACTAAATCCTAGGGAGGGTTTAACGACCAAATAAAATGTAACAATTACTTGGATATACTCATGGTCTTAAAGCAGTTCACAGCTGTCAGGGCATTTCTTGGGTGGATTTAAGGAATTCAGATCTTGGTTAAGGGTGGTTGAGGCTCTCCACACAAAGGTCAGAGGTCAGTTGATGTTTTTTTTGAGGAATGGGAAGGCTTGCTGACTTTGGCTTGAGGAAAAGAGAAGAGGCGTGAGAGGACTTGATGTGTGGGCGAGGTGATTTCATACTTATGGAAACAAAGGTTTTCATGTACTAAAAGATTCCACGGAAGCACATTGTCCCACACCTCCCCCCCTCAAGCTTTCTGTGCTTAGCGGCGATGCTCTTTGACCTTTGACGAGCCGTTGCCTCTCCTGCTTTATACGCTGTCCTAATGTCAAATGACCGGGAATGAGGAGGAAATGTAACTCCGGGTCAACTCTAAGTTAGATGTGCAGCTACATTTCTCATACTCAACCTGCCACTTAATAACTGCAGAATGTCACCGAAATTCAAGTTATCTTGATCTGAATCTCAGAAGTCAAACCGTGAATTTGCTGTGATAGCATCGTGCATGTTTACACTAGCTGAATACATATATTTAGACAGTAAAAATACATTAATTAGACAATGATAGACAGTAAGAGTAATTATTATTATATAATAAAATTCATTTTAAATTAAAGATTTCTTATTAATTATTTCAATATTAATAATAAACCATTAATACATTTAATTTTAATAATATTGTCGTGCCGAGCGGGGACGGAATGGAGACAAAGGCGCAGACATCAGGGTATCTGGGAATACGGGGTTTAATTACAGGTCAGGCAGGCAAACCGCAGACGGACAATACAATGACCGGGCTGGGGAAACAAACTGAAACGCAGATGAAATACAGAGGACTCATGACAACAACCAGAAACAGCTGATCACACGGGGATTCCACACCGGGTTAAGGAGGGGGCGTGGCACACGGAAGAAGCGGACGATCGGGGCAGGACACATTGTTTTTTTAACTTTACACATTGTTTGGATACATTTATTTTCTTACTTTTCAAATTTCTGTTTTGATAAATGTCCTTAGATGTGTTTAGTACAGTATATGCACTTGTTTTATCTGATTCATTTTGTTTAACTGCTAAAAAAACATATTTAGGTGTAATTTTTTGGGGCCGGGAACCAATTAATTGGTTTTCCATTATTTCTTATGGGGAAAATTCGATCACAACTCGAACTTTTTAGGATTTGATCCGGAGTTCTGAACGGATTAAGTTCGAGTTCTGAGGAACCACTGTATTTTGATTGTGGTTATTGTTGCTGCAGTGATCATCAACGTAAAAGCCCATGGAAGTTTGCGACTGACTACTTGCATCTATGTGTGTGTATCTACACGGCTGATGATAAAAGCAGAGCCCAGCGTGTCCTATTTGTGTGGCCTCTGTGATTGTGTTGGGGGTTTAACATTTCAAACTGTGCCCGCCCTCCATTCTTCTGCGGTGACTTAAACAGGCCGGAGGCTTGTTTACAGGTTAATCACCAAGCCAAATCGAGCATGTGGTTCAGGCCTTGAGCCAAGAGGGAAACAGGAAGTGCACGGGTGCGGACCGACCCTGCGGCAAGCTGACAGCCTCGAGTCGACTCCCAGCTGCTTCCGCTATGGAGATTCACGCCTCAACCGAGGCAAATGAGGTCAGCATCCCGAACCCGCCAGAACCAAAAATACCGAGACATGCTGACAGTTTGTGCCCCCCCCCCACCGAGAGGAAGGTTGGAACTGCACTTGTTTGGGGATCGGTGCAGCTTTTAGAACGTGAGACACACCCAGACCCACCAACACACGGACGCTCTCTCACACATACACACGCTCACACTTACGCTGCAGGCTGACATCTGTGCTGCAGCTGTCTGGCTCTCGACGGGCTGCATTCTGCCGCTGGCCGCCCTGCCGCTAATCCGAGCTGCTCCAGACACAGTGTGGGGCTGCGCTGTTTGTCGGTCAGGTAGTAGGGCGCTCGCTCACCCAGGATCCCTTTGAAGGCATGACTGCGCCCCCGTGAGGGGAAAGGCTCTCCTGCAGGTGCCGTTTGAAGTGCAGCTGTGGACCGGCGGCTCCTCTGTACTGCGGACGCCACCGCGCAGACGCCACACCGCGCAGACGCCACCGTGCAGACGGCCCGGAACATTCCCAGGAAACTCGGGCAGAGACGCGAATCTGGCCGGATGGGGGTAGACTCGGCTGGCCTTGGGGGGGCAGTCATGTGCTGCGTGTAGCAGGGTTGGGGGTCGAGCAGATCTTCCTGTGAGGCTCCAGCCAGTGGTGTGGAGACACATGGGCAGGGTGCCAAAATGGGGGGGGGCAATGATTTTTAATGGCTGCTCAGGTTCCTCTTACTCAAAGCCTGGCCACATGACCGACCCTTTGAGGCCTCCAACATGCCTCACAGAGCAGGGGGTAAATATCTGTTCTGGAATATGACAGGTTGCTGGGCAGCCTGGTATCCCTGGCCCTCTCGTTAAGGGAAAAAAAAAAACGTTTCGTCCCCATTGCTTGACCACGCTGATCTGGCTAATTAATTTGGCTTTCGAAGCTTCCCCTTATTTTGCCTCAAACAGGTGCAGACACACCACAGGGTGGCAACGGCGTTAAATAAAAGCAAGCCGGCGACTGGCTCTGCTTATATGCACGGGTAGGTACCCCCCCACCATGTGCATGACCCTACGGGACTCCCCACAGCTGGTCTGCCGCTCTGCCCAATGGGGGTGACACCTTGAGCTGCTAAGGCCGTCGGATCACCTAGGTTACCAATAGCCATATACAATTCTTAACGAGTTCAAGGTCGCTCGTGTTGCTCTAGGTGATGATGAAACATAAGCCACTCACAACAAAATCTGCCCCCAATTTTTAAGCCAATCTGTTCTAGTGTTTGTTTATTTTCAGTGCTGGTCTCGGTTAGTCAGAAGTTCTGGCAGGTGTGGGACGAGCTGAGCACAGCCCATGCAGGACTGCGCCCCTGTTTCCGTCGGCCAGATCTGTGCTGCTTGGCTCTCAGCCTCTCAGCATCCGCAACATCACGACTCTCTGCCTCCACAAACCTCCTTGTGCCGTCTGGATATCCTGCTACTCAGCCGGCGAGCCTCAGCGCTGCCTGGGCGCGTCGCACTCTGAAGACACTCAGGATTACAAACACGGATTTGAGATCCCAGAACTCTGATGGATGCTGCTGTCTGGCAGGAGATGCTTCACACGTGATCCTGTTATGGTCTGATTTGGCGCCGCCCTGCTGGAGGTGCTCTGTGATGCATTAGCGCTACACCTGAAAACATCCCCAAAATGAGCTTGTGAGTCACAGCCCGTGGAGTGAATAAAAAATATCTGTAATGCGCATTTTTCCTTGGTGGGGGATGGGAAGCGAAAATGTACTGCAAAACTTTCAAAGCAGTAAATCAATAAGATTTACTGCGAGCGGCAGTGGGGTGTTTTAGACGTGAATCTTTGGAGTGAGACGAGAAGAAACGTCTGTTTAAGCCTCTGCTGTGAAAATGATGCTCATCTGTAAGTACAGGGATGCGAAATACCCCAGCAACATCTGTTACGCAGCCATATATATATATACACACACAGACACACACCTCTCCTTTACACCTTAATATGGCTGATTGAGCCTACGATCTGTTGACAGATTGCATGCTGTACTTATGACACTGGCTGGACATCTATACGGATTTCAGTCTTTGTTCATTTCTTACGGCTGCTGCTTTGATGGATACGCCCCGGCTCAATTACACTGCAGCAGCGTCAAGGTCAGCCTGAGTGACTAAAGCCTGAATAAATACCATTCTGCCAGCTTTTGTTTTACGCGATTAAACAAATCCTATTACTTTCGGTTAGCATCTGACCCTGGATGTGTCACGGAAGGAATTCACTTTGACTGTAACGGCACACGTGGCTCTTCCACACACACACACACACACACACACCCTACTAGGTGACAGCTGATCTCCTGTTGTTACAGTGAAAGCTGGGTACAATTGAGCTCTGAGTGAAATGGGAGTAGGGGGTGTGTCAAACCCCAGCCCCCCCCCCTCCATGTGTCCCAAGGCCACGCCCACTCACAGTACAGAAAATAACATGATATAAAAACAGGCTGCATATAATTATCAGCTGGGGCATGGTGCACATAACTTTGGATAAATAAAATCATCCATCCACTCAACCTTTAAAATAAATAATTATGCAATTAGATTTGTAGTGGTTGGTTCACGGGTCATTCTTTCACACTTACCCAATCAAATTTGTAGTGGGGTGGGGCATGACAATAATTTTTAATAGATTGTTATTAAGTCATGTGTTTGGTTTCATTTCAGACTGAATCCGTGAATTAGCCACAAACTGGGTTGAACTGACTAGGCGGCATTCATTAAAACTGAAAAAAGACGATGCAATATTCCAGCCCCCACGCCATCCCCAAAATGCCTCCTGAATCACAAACTGGATCTCTTTAAATAAATACCACCCAGAAGAAGGCATTAGTTACATTCAATAACTGTCTATTCATAAACACAACAGCCTCTCACAGCCATAAATCAGTTGATCTGTGATTGATTATGTTTCCTGGTAAGTCTGAATAAGGGGTTGTAATTTATTTCTTAACACTGTAAGGGATGCAAATGTGAAGCCTTTGTACCAACCTTTAGTCATTTTATGCAGTGCTTTTATCTACAGCACCTTACAACCTTAGCTCATTCATACAGCTGGATACATTATTGCAGTGGTTCAGTTTAAGTGCCTTATCGATGGCCAGATCTCTGAATTACTGACCACTGGAATACCTGCATCCCTGACTGGATTATAGGAGCATGACTGGATGATCTGTGGTGCATTTCCGCTCCCATGCTGATCTCTCATCATAAATGGTTTGAGAGATGAACAGACAGGGAGAAGAGAAAGGAGGCACTGAGGAAGGGCTGTACTCTGCTGGGCGTGTGCAGGCGCAAGGTCACCGTCCGCAGCCAGATGGCGTGTTTCACATCACCGCAGGTTTGCATGGACGCAGCCCCACTGCTCCCAGGTTCCATATAAATTCACAAGTCGCCATGACAGTGAGAAGGGAGATTAAGAGCATCCGGCTGTCAGTAAGAGCCGGAGCATGCGAGGTCACATGGGGAGACCTGGAGGGGGGCGACGGAGGGCTTCACCCTGAGGTGGCATCGACCAATGAGGGGGCAGCATTTTCGGAGGATGTTTAAAAACTTCAGATCAAGTTACTGATATCATGTGTTGTGGGATTTGTGCTTCCAAATTCATTGTTTGTCTGTCAGATGATCACCTATGCCTCCCCCCCCAACTCACAGACTCAGACACACATGAGTAATCTGGGTGTAGAATGTACTTGAGGACTTGCGGATCTGTACTAGAAGTGCAATTTCAGACTCGAGCGACTCCGCTTAGTTAATTCAGTCCTTTCTGGTTGAAAAGTGATTCTGGCAGCACAGGCGCGTTCGTCTGGGCGGCTGGCACAGTGATCTGAATTTCTGTGATCCCTGCACCGCTGAGATCGCCACTGGGTCGGGGTGATTCCGGCTGGTGGTGCATGAAGAGGCATTCCTGGGGTAGGGCCTCCTGGCAGGCCTCGGAACCACGACAGGGCGCCTACGGAAAACCCACCCGCGGGAGTGTAACCCCCCACCCCCCTAATTCCAGGGCACAAGAAACGCAGGAGCGAATCAGAGAAACAGAATCGGGGGAGGCAGAATCAGACACGCATAAGGGCATCAGTGGGACACATGAATAATTTAGTGCTGTGCAGTGTGATGCATCTCCTCTCAAACGACAGCATGACTCTCATGCAACCTGACACCCCCCCCCCCCCCCCCCCCCCCCCAC
>JAODJU010000046.1:3659265-3672091 GCA_026776725.1 Gnathonemus echidnorhynchus
CTGGGCAAAGGCACAGCGTTGGCATGAAAGCGGTGTATGTCGCTTAAACGATGATAAATGTGGAACCGGAGGGGGGGATTTTCGAGAGGTGAGTTTCACAGCCCTTGTTCCCCCTCCCGCCTTCCCTGATGGTCTTCACGCTCCTCTTGGAGAGAGACCCAGAGCACTCCTGCCAGCTCTGGGGGGGAGGGTGGGGGTCCTGTGGTTGCTGAGGCTGCCTCCTGCCCCCGGGTTCATGACAGGCAGGCACGTCTATCACCTCAGGCAGGAGCGCCAGGCGGATTCCAGAACCGCCAGGAAGGAACAGCCGCCCTTCTGTCGCCCCGATCCCGGGCAAAGCCTCCCTCTGTGCCGTGAGTAACGTGCGGTGTAGCCCGACAGATGGCGTGGAGGGCGGGTGGGAGTGGGGGCCAGGTGTGACCTCCCCTATCAAAGATCTGCTCCGGGTTGGTAAAAAGTTCGCAAGCCGCTCGGAGTGAAAGTGGAAGGTGGGGGCTCGGGGTTTAAGATCACTTTCTGCCAACATGCCGCCCCCCCCCCTTATTAAGAGATTGATTTTCAGGCACTTAGAAGCTCTACCCTGCTGCACTGCCTCACCCTACTCACTAAGAGAAGCAATAACAGGCCGGCTGTGTGTGATTAACATGGGCAAATGACAGCAGAGCAGGTAGATTGAGTGACAAGAGATATAGGAATGCATATTCCGGTCAACGTAATTCAGGAGCCCACTAGGGGGAGATGTTATAAAGCATACCTGTCAGGTGCAGTGCACCAGTGCTTTGTGCCAGCAGGAGGCAGTGCAACCAAACACAGGAAAGGGAAAAAAACGTCCCTCCAATACCATGGGCGAGTTACACTGTCAGAGATATTAAATTTCAGTGAGCGTATTACGGGCACTAAACTGCCATTAAGGAAGCACTGAAAGAGGAATTTACTACAAGAACAGCTTTTAACAAGCTGGTTACCAGATCACTGACAAGTGCAAATCTCTCAAAAAAAACTTCACACCCTCCACAGGCGCTCATAAAGTGATCCGCCCTGAGCGGCGGTCAGACTCTGGGACGAGGCCGATGCCATCGAGCCAATCGTGTACGCATCGTTGATTGATCAGCTGGGGACAAGCGACGGCGAGCTAATGAGATCGACCTCCCGCCATTTAGCCGTAGGACAGAGCTGCCGTGTCCTGTCCTCTCCTAATTAGCCTGGCGGGATCGAGACAAAAACAGGAGTGGACAGATGGAAGATTTTCCGGGGTGGGAGTATCACAAACTGAAGTGGTACATTTGGGAAGGATTTACGCACCGGTGGTGACCGAACACGTAAGGCACCCTGATTCCATTTGACTGCTCTGGTATGGATAATGTTCTAGACCACATTCTCAAACTCGCGGTTTATGAGGAGAAGTAGAGTGATACTATTATTATATAACACTATTACTCACTGCACCCTTGACGTTTTTATTTCATAATTGGTGCTGTATAGCTCTTCGACAGTGACGTTAGGGCAAGTGGGTCCAAAACACCTCTTAGTTTGTAGAGTCTAGTAGTAATGCATTCTCTAGCCTTATCTCCTATTGGCCTGTCACTCTACCCACTTCCTGTAAAAAACAGGAAGTTCCTCACACAGTCACATCCCATAAACATAAGATATGTTTCAACTGAACCCCTCATTGTATGCATTTTATTAATAATGCATTAATAATATGACTATTGGGTAGTATAAAGAATATAATAGTAAGAACATTGTGTTGGATATGCTGCAGGCAGGACAGGGGAATAGAACCATATAATTTTGAGAGAAGAGGAAGGGATGAAGATTTTATCTGCAGATAGGGAGTGGATGGGTGTGGTAAAGGGAAACGGAAAGTAAAATGCCCGTCAGGTCTTGGAGATGGTGGTAGTGGAACTGGAAATCAAGCATCCTGGCCTGGGTCTGTGTTCTGGCAGCAGAGTATATCAGAACTCAGCCTTACAGGGACCAGGTGAAGCGAATGGATCCTCACCTGCTTAACCCCCCCCCCCCCAATATTACACGTTGTTATGATATTGTTGCAGACAATATACATTGTATGTGGAAAAAATGAGCAGTTCTTCCTCCTTCTAAAGTGGAATGAATGAGGCTGTTTCCTGCTGCAGAGTAAACACCGTGTGAGGCCACCTGGTCAACAAATCCCCCTCTGACATGCGATGCGTGGATGTGGCCCCGTGTGCCTGGGTAGGGAATGTTAGGTGGCAAGAGAACAAATAAACACACGTTCGCAAAGAAGGAAAAAAAATCTGGGGCATTTCCCAGCCTCAGTGAACTATTCTGGGAAAATTCATGCAGGACTTACATGAAAAACACATTGGTAACATTTTTATCTCCCTGTAATCCATATTAAAGCGGAAAGACACTTCAACTGAATACAATGCAGCCTTAAAAAAATGTAAAATGCTTGCATCGATTCACTAAACTCATATTATAGCATAGCATCAACAATTGTGTTGTTATATAAAAATACATGTATTAGGAGGAGTCAGCCAGAAACTGTGGGAAACTGCTAAATGAAAGCCCAGCAGAGGTCCAAGCAAGGGCAAATAAACAGCAAAAAACCCAAATCAACACTTAGTGAAGGAGAACAAGATATCTGAGCTGAGGAAAACGGTGTTTGACTTAAGAGCATCGGGGCTGAGGAACATGGTGTCTTACCAGAGGAACATGGTACCTGGGCTGAGGAACATGGATTCAAACTAAATCCCCAGATAAACATGATTTATTTTATTTAAAACTTCTGGTAACCAATCAAAGACAGGACTCAGCTCCTGTGGAACTTTCCGGAGAGCATGAAGGAGGAATCTAGTGGAGACGGTACAACAGATCTGAGAGGCAGGAGGCCGACGGTCTCCCAGCAGGCCGCGGCCCTGCAGAAAGGCACGCTTTGCTGCCATCTCGGTCAACACGACTGGCTGCCGCCGAGCACTTTACACCCTCCACAGAATGCTAACTGATCCCATAGCTGGTGCCGTGGGGAAGCATGTTAGCTGCTTATTACTGGCTCAAAAGGAACCACCTCAAACAGGAATAAAACACTAACCACATGTAAGAATCACAGGTTAAGAAAAAAGCCATTTGTTTTACAAAGAATGTCCATATGGGATCAGTAAAGTGCATCTAATCTAAAATAAAGTAAAGGCATGCGTAATGCATGGTAATACTACACAGAGGAATACTCAGTCATCAAGGGCTATCAAGTCCTTGAGGTTAAGACACTGCAGTGAGACGTAATGGGCGATCTGGTACCGTTCCTTGACCTCTGACCTCTACATTACAAGGAGACCTAAATGCCACTTTGCTGGTGGTTCTGGTGGACCAGTGACAGTACGTCGATTTTTGACACATATCCGAGTTGAGCTGAATTGATTCACCGTCCTGTTAAAGGCGTCGTAGCAGTAATTACCTGGATTGTTCACCGAGACCCTACAATAACTGTCAGCACTGAATTCGCCATAAATGTTTGTAGTTTATTGTATGTCCACCCACACACACTGTCACTCAAATAGAATCGCTTCGATACTAAGTTTTGAAATGACTGCTCCATTAACGGAGTGGTGAGAAGAATGGGGAGAAACAAACACACGTCAACGTGACTGCTGTCAGGTCTGGGTTTGCTGTGTCTGGGGCGCCACTCAAAAAGTCACTCAGGTTTAAAAAATATAAGCAAATAGCTTGCAAGTAGAATCAAAAGATTGTAGCCAGGTAGCTGGTTAGCAGAACATGCTGCTTCAGTATCTCGTAAATAAGGAGTGTGTTCATTTAATATTTAGTATAGTGACTGTCTATGGTGGAGTAGCATGGTGGTACAGTGGTTAGCACTCACACCTATGGGATCTGGGTTCAAGTCTCTGCCAGGGCTCCATTTGTGTGGAGTTTGCATGTTCTGCTTGTGCTGTTGTGGGGTTTCCTCTGGGTACGCCGCTTTCCGGCCCACAGTCCAAAAACATGCTGAACCTAACTGGAATTACCAAATTGCCCATAGGGGTGCATTCTGGATTGTTCCCGTCTTGTGCCCATAGCCTCCAGGATCGGCTCCCAACTCCCCGCGATTGTGAATTCTGTAAAGTCTGACTGCCACATCACTGTTGGGGGGGGGGGTTTGAATGAACAGAACCCACATGAATGGATACACAGCTCTGGTGATGGGTGTCACGTCACTGTTTTGTCTCATTAGTTATTTTACACACAGTTGTCCTTCTGGTCAGTCAGACAGACCAACAGACATGTCTTGCAGACAAAGAGGCTGCCAAAAGAGTGAGAGACAGACCAGCTCACATCTCAGTGCTTCTCCCAAAGCCCCATCATATCAGCAGAAACGGAAACCGAATAAACTCTGCAAAGCTAATCACCATGGCTTTTCTCTGAAATCATCTCACTCCTTTCAGCAGTCTGTTAGAAGGTGCCATTCCTTAGAGCATCACTGTAAATCATTTTGCGCCTTTTTGACACACTGTGATATCGCTGCACAGTGTTGTTGTGGGGCTTTAGTGACTGACAGCGATTGACCCCCCCCCCCCCAATAACGACCAGGAGCGACCACGGGTCTTCGTATGGACACATCACACAGAAGGAGGAGGCAGATGAAGGCAACGCCCAAGTTTTACGTCAACGTCCTCTGAAGACTTTTCCTGTTCGGCTTCTGCACACAGGTGGGAGACCAGGAGCAGCTGGCAAATGAAGCGGACACCTTTGCCGGGTCCTTGTTCCAGCTCGGCCTTGTTTTAAAATTAATCCGGCTTCCTGAAACTTGGTCTGTGGTATTATTGGGTACCAGTTTTGGTCACGTGACCGCGATTGGCTGGGTTCACTGGTTACGCAGCCCTCGTCCTGTGCTGGGTATCTTCTGTTTGTCCCACTCGTACCAGCTCATTCTGGTATTCCGTTTTCCACAGCCAAACACCCATATGCTGTTTGGATTGTTCCTTTTTGCCAAAACAGTTAAATTATTTTTGGCTTGCCTCCCCCCCACCCCCCTTCTGTTTGTTTCAAACTGTCCCATCCTTGCCTTGAATGCCCTGTCCAGATCAATCCCTGTGTCCATCCCAAGTCCACATGGATTTGCCCCCCATCCGTGCCCACATCTCTGTCACGGATGGAGTTGCGCTGCCATGCCAACCAGATCGTCGAACATCTCACAGTAATGTCATTGGTCAGTGGTTGCTGTCAATCACCACTGAAAATCGATGGCCAGTGAAGGCATGGTTGTGAAGATGCTCCCAGTCCAGATGGCCATCATGCTGGTTTATTAAGTTCTGCTTTTAATCATCTTCCCAGCCCTTCTGAGCGCGTTTGGCACCAGGTGGGACTGCACAGAGCTCCTTTCAAAAGTTTGTGCATAACGTGCAGGAGAAATTACTGAGAACAGCTTAAGCAAAGATATAGAAGGAATTGGTGGCTTAAAAACTAAGACGTGTTCTGGACCCACTGGAAGCCTGTGGAGGGTCAGGTGACCTTCAGAAGAACCAATGGGGTGAGTCAGCCAGGAGCAGCAGTCAGGTGCTGCATTTTCAGTGTGTTTTATAGGCCATAGACACATTCACATTATATTGGATGGATGGGTTGGTGAACAGATGGATGCCAAGTCCCTTAGGATGGGGGGGGGGGGTTAAAGCATATGTCAGCCTTTGGGTAACAGGACCTCCTTACCCTTGAGCCATAGAATCCCTCACAGCAGCAGCCAGAAGTTTCATGGCCTTCATCTCAGTTGCCGTGGAGGCGTTAAAAAAAACCTTGTGGTGCTGACTACCACGGTTTGGGCCACATGTGGTTGCGTGACGGGTCCCCCCCACCCCCACCCCCACCCTTTCCCAGATCCTCCGCCTGCTATAATTAGAATAACCGGAGTCAGATGATGCAGGCTCCATTGGAACGGAATGCAGACAGAGCCATGGGGCTTTTCCGAGTAGGATCAGCTGGCAGGAGATGCTCTGCATGGACAACGGAAAAAGCACGTCTTCATTGTGCATGGAGAACGGCACGTGCACACACACACCAGTGAGGAAAAAAAAATTACACGGAAC
The DNA here is from genome assembly GCA_026776725.1 of Gnathonemus echidnorhynchus. NCBI lineage: Eukaryota > Metazoa > Chordata > Actinopteri > Osteoglossiformes > Mormyridae > Gnathonemus > Gnathonemus echidnorhynchus. The sequence continues at coordinate 3,665,319 of JAODJU010000046.1, forward strand.
ATTCACATTGTGCCACCTGACACTCTATCCAAAATGCTGCCATAATGTGTCCCATAATATCAAAATGCCATAAATAAGTCATTTAACGGTGTCTTCCGCACCCATAGCTTTCACAGTAATGCTTTTTGAAGACAGATTTCGTACCGAGCTCTGAAGCGGGCCGCGTGAACTTTGCATCAGCTCGTAAAAGAAACCCTGAATGTGCCCCACCCAGGGATGCCCCCAGCCCAGTGATTACCCCTCCCACGATGGTTCGTGCTGAGCCGTGAAGGACAGCATGTGAAGGCCCCTTTAGTCGGGGGACTTGCTTCTGTAATGAGCCCAGAAACCCGCGATGAAAAGCAGCCTGGATGAGGCTGGAAAGCTGTGCGACTTCGGTGAAAACCAACACCAGAACCCATCCTGTGCGTTTTCAGCCCAAACCCAACATTCATGGCTTAAATGCAGAGACAGAGACGACGTTCAGCCCCCTCCCCATTGAATCTCCTCTGTTTGCACATTTCATTTGCTGAGTCGTGTCCATCTTAAATTCCCCCTGGCATGGCACTGCTTATGGAGAGGAGGGGGGAGAGGCTTTCTGTTTGCCCCCTGCCATCTCAGCTGGACGCTACTGAGATGCCCTGTTTCTGGAATCACCTGTTCTGGCTGCAGGACCCTGACTTGCCTTTCACGACCTGCTTTTGTTCAACCATCATTTCTACCACCCTTGGTTTTAACTTGATGCTCAGTCCGTAGTGATGAGTCTTCGTGCCCCTTTCCCGATGGCGTCTGTCTGGTCTTTGCTTCCTGATGCCCTATTTGCAGCCCACCTTCCTCCCCCTAATAAATTCCCTCTGAAGGCAATTAGACTAGCGTGGGCGTGATGAGCTGAGTGCAAGCTTAGCACGGTCGTGACGAGCTGAGCGCGGGCGTGACGAGCCGAGCGCGGGCGTGACGAGCCGAGCGCGGTTGTGATGAGCCGATAGCGGGCGTGATGAGCCGGGAGCGGGCGTGACGAGCCGAGAGCGGACGTGACGAGCCGAGAGCGTGGGCACGATGAGCTGAGAGCGGGCGTGACGAGCCGAGAGCGTGGGCATGGTGAGCTGAGAGCGGGCGTGACGAGCCGAGTGTGGGCGTGATGAGCTGAGAGTGGGCATGATTAGCCGAATGTGGGCATGATGAACTGAGAGCGGGCGTGCTCCCCAGTCACCACCAGCTCATTACTCTCTGCTGCCAAGTCCCTCCCAGGCCTTAATTCTTCAGAAAAAATGTTTATTGAAAACCTTCCCCGCCTGCCTGTTTAAAGGGGCGGTGGCCACCTTGTGGATTTGAGATCAAAGGCAGCCCTTAAACATGGCCAATATGCCTCTCTCCAGCTCTCCGCAGTGAGCCAGAACCTGCATGTGAACTCGGGGTTGTTTAGTACCCCAGGGTTGGGAGATCTCTGGCAGCACCCATCAGGAAAGGTGGCATAGAAATCATGGCACAAAGCAGCACAGTTGGGAGCTTGGTTGGCATAGGGCATGGATAGAGTCTGTACCAAAAAATATTCTGCTCATGCTCTTTTATGGCATGTGATTACGTGAAAATGTGAAGTCTACTCATCTGCTGAACATTTTCACAGTGAGCTGGTTACTGGGTAACTTCGTCTTACCGGCTCATTCGCCAGGTGAGTCTGCATTCTAATTATAGTTTCACCGAAGCAATTAGGCAGACTGAAACCCCCCCACAGTCAAAAGGCAGAGTTTGTCACAGGCTACCGCTGCTGCATCACCACTTTTCCTCCCAGTTTTAGCCCATCTCTGATCACTTCCAGTAAGTTCATTCCATCTGATGAATAGACAGGAAGTAGGGGCGTTACGCACAGGAAGTAGAAGTTAAGTAAACAATAGACATGACTCCAGTTTCAGGGGTCATATGACTCTGGTCTTTAGCCAGATGACTGGGCCCACGTAGCCCGCGCACATTTCTTCAGCCAGCGGCAGCCATCGCTAAGAACAAAATGGCGGGAATCAGAGGTCGCTGCTCAGGCAGGGGTGACGTCAGAGCTTTCCACTGAGGATGCGTGTGCCGCTGGGGAACAGGCAGCATTTCTGCAGCATAAGCTGACAGTGTGGGCGCTGCTGCGGACAGACGCTCACCTTGCGCTGGGACCCGTGCCACCCTGCAGGTGAACCGGCTGCCGCGGGATCCAGCGGAGGCCCAGAGAGCCACACGCGTCGCGCCTGTCGGCCAAGTCTCTGCGAGGCTTAATCACCGTGTCCCGGGCTTTACCCTCGCCAGGCACGTGGGCCGCAGGATGAGCAACTTGGAGTAACACCACATGATAAGCTCACCTTCAAAATCCCAACTTGGAATCACAGGCTCGTGCTCCCGACGTCCCTGGAGCCGTCCGCGAGCTTCGCGTGCGACATCGGCGGGCGTGCCGCATGACAGAGGCGTCCCCCATGACCCGCCGTGCTGAATCTGCATTTTGCACTCATATATATATATAAGTCATGTGAGAAATCACGACTGTCACAGGCCAGGAGGGAGAGTCAGGGCGGCGTACGAGCTGACACTGTCGATAACATCATACCGTTCCTGCTTGCTCAACGTTTGCCTTGCAGAAACAACGGAGAAACAGGACATTTTTCAGTGAATGTGTAATCACGAAGCGGACTGCGCATTGATTCCTCTACTTTTCATTATCAGAATTTCAGCACCGAACAGTAGCCCCAGTGCTGAATGACAAAATGGGGAGGATCACAACACACATAGCAGTGCCATTTTTAGGCTGTTTAAGTGACGTTTTTTCAGCATCCAAATGATTTCTTTTCCTGGAATGATATGTTGTGCCGCTACGCTGTCTGCACGTTATGACCTGGGTGGTCAGGAAGTTGTGAAACCCCAAACAAATATTTATTAGCAGATGCTAAAGAATTCATGTTTTGCCTGTTTGCACAAAGTCTCTCAGTGTGATACAGATTAATAAAATGGCCGACTTCATCTCATTAATAAAGTAATATTTGTGAATCAAACACTGTGGATCCTCGCGCATGTTTCCCTCCAGCTTTGTTGGAGGGAAGACGCCACATACTAATTCCTGAAAAAACACCACGGAGATGGAGACGCTGGGCTTTGCCTGAACTTGAAGGATTCGTTACCAGCAAGGTTTTAAAAGGCTCCCATTTGAATTCCAGCAAGCTCTTTTGTTCCGGTGCTGTTTTCAATATCAAAGCCAGAGCCCCCTCTGAGAGCAGTAATGAAGACGAGCCTCGGTAATCTCGGCAAGGGTATATCGATGTCCACGAGCGACGTGGCGCTCGATATCATGCATCTCGTGAAATCTGACTACCCTGTTTAAGGAGGGTCGATTCCTTGATCGCCTCAGTCAAAAGCCGATGTGCACGGCGGCTTCTGCGCGAGGGTGGCGCGTGTTTATTCAAGCGAACCGCCGTTACCGCGGGAACTGTTTCGGAGTGATGTGTGGGGAGGAGACGGCCACTCCAAACTCGGAGAGTCAAACACCTTTCATCCTAATGAGTCTGATGAGTGCCTGGTAGGACTTGCTCTTCTGGAGGGAGAAGGCTGTTTGAAGTGTACATTTACTTTATGGACAGAACAAGCTTTTGGTCTGGGGATTTTTCCCATACAAGGTGTAGCTGTACTGGGACGTCTTGATTTATACGTCTCCGCACCATATGAGCGCTCGATCTGGACCGTGAGGCGGAGGAGGTATGAGTGGTGCTGAGTGACACCTGGCTGGTGTTCACAGCGAATATCCCCCAGCTGTCTCATTAAATTACCGTCAACACCGTCTCCTTCAAGTACGAATAAAGTGGCTCTGGTGGTAACGCTTACGTCGGCTATTGGTCAAAAACACGAATCTTGGCAAGCCGCGCTGAAGCGTCTCTGAAACCCACTGCTTTCCATTCTCCTGGAGGCTCTCTCGCTGTTATATCTCTGCAGGGTTTCCTCACTTTTGCCCAGCCTTCTTCCTGTCGATATCCCTGTTGTGGGGGCCAGCGGCAGAAAAACTGGGAAAAGCAGGGCATGCCCAGGTGCCCCCCTGGACATTCACTGGGACAGAGACTGGAGGGGTAAAATGTGCTATGTGAGGACAGACAGGACAAAAAGAGAGGCGCTCTCCCTCAGATAAAAACAAACAATATTCACTTCCAGCAACACTCTCCGTGATCAGCCTAGGAGTACATTTGCTTCCAGCACTTTTCATTTTCTATTAAATAAAAAATTTTAATTATGCAATATATCAAGCTGATATTATTCTGTTGAGGTAAAAGAAGAGCACCCCCTAGTGGGCAACCATAGCGGTTCAATGTCATTCAAAGGGCATTCATAGCAACAACAGTGTTTACGCCTCAGAGGATACGCACCTCATTATAAGGTGCTGGTGTTAAGTTGGCATTTTTAGGCCGGCATGGTACTTAACCTGACCAGCATGGCAAAATATCCACTGAAACACACAAGCTGCAGCTTCCGCGTAAGTATGAAGGGATGATGTGGGACACCTGCTGACACTCCGCACAACAGAGAGCGGCCCGACCCAGACAGACTTAGACTGGACTGGCACAGTGACAGTATAAAGGTGCGACCCTGTGGTTGGTTTGATGGCGAGGCGAACAAGGGACAGCATTTAAGCTTATGAGAGTGCCCCCTGCTGGAGCCAGGTACACAGCGGCCGTCGTCACTGGCCGGGTACAGACACCAGTTGCCAACGCCCCCAGGTTGTGGCTAGAGAGGTGCCTGTAGCGGCACGCAAACAGCTGGGAGTTAAACATACATCCGGGCACCGCTTCCTGTTTGTTTGGCAGATGGCTATTGTTGGCTTCCACCCGGGCGTTGGCGATCTTTCGAGGGCCCACTCCAGCACGCGTCCCTTTTGTTTGCTCGTCTGCATGGGGGCTGGGCCCTCATCCCAGGCGAGGGGCTCCGTCAAGCACCGCGGTTGCGAGAGGAAAGCCCAGCCTGGCGTCCGTTCCTGGCACGAACGTTCTGTCCGGAGGGTCAAGCCGGACCAGCTGGCAGGTAAAGCTCCGCCATCCGCGTCTCAAGGCCGCCCTCCGCGAGTTTCCAGTAGGCCCCGCCCACGGCTATTTCCGCATCGTCCCCAAACAGCTCTCTGGCACCCGGTTTGTCAGGAAGCCATCGCTCACTTTTGGGAAGCTGTCAGCGGGGCCCAGTGGCAGGCGGCAGCTGGCCGGCGCTCCCATGGCGTCCGTGCGTCTGTGTGACGACAGAGGACGCCGAAAGCCGGGATTTAAAGGCTGTGAGACAGACGCACAGACAGGGAGATGAGTGAACACGGACGCATGAATGCACACACGCACACGCACATGCACACATACATGTGAGTGCACACACTGCTGTGACAGGCAAGGCCACCACATGGAAAACACACTATCTGACACACGACTAACAAGGATACTCTGAAGTTCTGATAACGGATATGGAGACAGGTAGCTCTCATGGTCGGAAATCCCAGCAGATTTTGCCGATGCGTCTTTGAACGCCATTGGCATCACAGCTCTGACACACGTATGCAGACACCAGCACAAACACTATTAACAGAACAGCTCCCTGAAACAGACATTGCTCCCAGTTTAGAGCAATCCTCTCAAATGCATGAACATCTTACCCAGCATGCCCTGGGGGAAAAGAGCAGTGCCTCATGGGAGGAGCCAGAGAATAAGAGGAAAGAGAATAAAACCCACACCTGTCGTTTGATAAGGAGTGTTCGACGCATCCTGGAATCTCGAAGGTGTTGAGTACTTGTTCAACTGGCTCAATACTAGTGATTCTAATGGTCCCCCATCACTGGTTACCAACAATAGGGGACACTTTTTTTTTTATTTTAATTTTTGCGAAATATTTGGGTCTGAGTGACAATCTGACCCTGGGTTCCTTCAAGGGGTGACTGGCAGGTCTCCAGAGCATTGCTGTTATTACATCGCACGTTTGTGCTGAGCTGACAGAAGACGACAAAGCTCACGTAGAAGCTTCCGGAAGCTTGGGGAAAATCAGCTACACGCAGAGATGCCAGCTACTTCGTATGCTGTTAGAGGCAAGCCACCGGTATCTGATTAAATTCTGCCTGTGGCGTGTAGCCCAACGTCGAATCATTTGGAGTAATTTTAGCTGTTTTGTGGACAATCTTTCCCCTACTGTGCCAATCTCAGGTCACATTTTACTCCAGCATTTTGTTCATTTGTGCAGCTGGGCTTATTTTCCGCATGATTCTGAGAGCTGGGTGGAGGGCGTGTGCCTCAGTTTGACTGTTTGATTGATCATCTCAGTCGGGGTAATTCAGAGTGATGGATCCAGGCACAAAGTTACTGAAACATCTTTTTGAAAACCAAGGAGTCAGCAGATTAATTCTGAGCCACCTGTTTTGGGTCAGTCTCAGTACGCGGTCAGCTCCGGCCCAGGTGCACCAGCCCCATCTGCCCCTACACTTGGACCCAAACCGGGTCGTGAGTCCCATATATCCACGCCCACTCCCCCCCCCCCCCCCCCCCCAACCACAACCACAAGTCACAGGACCTGGTGCTAATCCCAACCCATTACAACACTTTTATTCAAACCAGAACTCTTGGGCGTGCCGTTGAGCCCGGGGTGCGGGTAGGGGGTCACAGGGCATGCGGCAGAGCCGGCCCATTGAGTCACGTGCCTCGCGGCGCCGTTGTTTTAATAAGCTACATAAATGTCAATGCATTCCTCTGTACGGTTTCATTAGCATTGATTTGCTAAAAGATTGCGGAGGACGTTTCTCATGTGGGGTGGGGGAAGGGGGG
>JAODJU010000046.1:3696307-3722116 GCA_026776725.1 Gnathonemus echidnorhynchus
ATGGGGAAAACGGAGGGGGGCTCTGTGCGTGGGAGGAATATTCATCAGCAGGACTGCCAGTCTCAGTGCAGCGCGGTGTGGGAAAACTGCCGCAAGCCGCCAGTGTCCCTCCCCCCCCCGGAAAATCACTGCTGATGAGAGTAGGGCGGCCTCCCTCTAAAACCACATTAGTATTTCCTCCCTGGCTGGACAAGCTGTCCTGCAATGTCGTTCCACAAAGAGTTTGAGGCCAATTTTGTTTGGAGCAAAGCTTTGTGTTCCTGCCTTTCCCGCCCCCCACCCACCTGTGACTGACAGAGCTTCCCTCTGACTCTGTGGGCCAGGAAGCCACCTTGCCGGGTCGCAGCGACCATTATGACCAGTGAGATTCCGGACAAGTTTATTCTCCGCAGTTTCATTTGAAAAATATTACATGCGGAGAACATCCCTGAAAACAGCTCATTTAATTACCAGCAGCCTTTATTAACATTTCAAATTGTTTTACACACATCAGTTCTCAGGACACATGATTTGATCTTTATACTGCATTAATTATTACTTCACGAGATTAAAATGAGGCTTTAACTGGTTGAATCAGTTGTTGGAATCGAAGCACAATTAAACATTCTGACATTCAGACAGCCACTGAGATGTGATAATTTATGTAAAGATGATGTTTCCCACTTTTATCTGGCTTTAGGGATGGATGTTGACAAAGGAAGTCTCCTCAGTGCTCCCTGTTCCTCCATAGAAGGTATGTCTACATCAATCCATGTTAAGCTCATCTCCCTCTTGAATTGTACAATTAATACTCAGCAATGTTATTCAAGTCCATTTTCCCTATTGAATTGCTTGCTTAACACTCGACAGTGTTACTCAAATCTCTCCTTATCTTGAATTGCATACTTAACACTCAGCAGTGTTACTCATCCTTTGTATTGGGGGGGGGGGGACACAATGAAAAAGTTACTTATAAGCTCTTCATATTAAACAGGTGACTTCTGAGACGTGTCTGCATTCAAAGGTCCCCGCAACAGGTGGCGTAGTAGTTAATGACTTTCTAAATTGAAGGAGGCCAGTCAGGGGAAGCCCACTGCAGCACCCTTAACCCGAAACATTCCAGTTAAATTATTTGTATGAAATCTCATTCAGTGTCCAATATGGTCCATTGTAACTGTACATTTTGGCCAACTTTGGGAGACTGTTATATGGGTTGAAACCCCCATTGACAGTGGGTTGTTCTCTCCCTCCCCGAGGCTGAGAATGAGCCGCTCGGGGCATCAGTCTTGGCTGGCTGGCTCAGTTGGCCCTCTTTGTCCCTGTGGCACTTCCTAGCTGTACCTTGGGGTATCTCCAGCACTGCGATATCAGTGGTTAACCAAGCGAAAGAGAATTGAGAACGCGGTTTCTGCGCTGCCTTGATGCATCATGACAAGGAGGATATTGAAGCTTTTTTCTCGGGAATCACACTGCGGTCATTTATGCTTTCCACCGTACTTGGCTTTAAGACACAGCATGACCATATTCTAATGTAACTCTTGCATTTTTGAGTTTAGCGTGATGGAAAAACTGCAGGCACCTAGATGAATGTCTGTCCCGACATAAAGTTCATGTGAACAACAGTAATATGAAATATTAAGCTTTAACTGTGTATGGTTATCCAGGAAACTTTCCATTTTATTGGATAGTATGTCTCGCTTTTAAAACTAATCATTTCTGTTATAGCGAGTAACGCCACTGGAGAATATGAGTCGATTTAGACGTGTCACAAGCGCAGCCTGGCGCTAATGTGAGGCGTGTGTGTTTCACAGTAAACATCTTGCCCTCTTGCTCTCAGTAGCAGGTCTAGTTCACAGGCACCAGAGATCTGCGGGTGATCTCTGTCCCCTCGGGGATCTCTAGGGGCTGGTAAGAGTAGAGGGTGACGAGGGGAAGCGGGAACGCCGCATGTCCCGGTGACTGCGGAAGGCCTCAAACCTCAAAGCCAATTCTCAGGGAAGCTTCATCAGCGCACGGCAGACCTGTCCAAATGTCACCGCCCGCCCACCCGCAGCGGTCGTGGCACAAAGTTTAGGGACAAAAAGTTCTGCGCAGTGATATAGAGCCCATTTTTCGTGGTTTTTAAAGAAATGTTAAAAGCGTGAAGAGTAACCAGGAAGCTAAAATTACAAAATGCTAGATAACATCCAGACTAAAGACCAGGGGTCTGTTGCATTCGAAAAAATGAGACAGCTATTGCATGTCTCCATAGCCTGCACTTCACATCACCTTGTCTGTCATTTTTCAAGTTGAAACCCTTCATACTACCAAACGGACCCTTATGAGGCAGCCTAACAAAGCTAAATAGGCCTGTGTGTGTGTGTGTGTGTGGTCCAGGTATACCTTGCCTTGTGGGGACCAGATGTCCCCACAATGTAATGAATACCCTTTTTTTTTTTTTTTACCTTATGGGGACCAGTTTCCTCTATTTTAGAAAAATCCATGACTGCAATGAAAAAACTAAAAACGCAAAAACTGTTATATTTTGTCTGATTAATTATGGTTATGGTTAGGGCTGGGTAGGGGTTAAGGTTGTCATAGTTAGCATTAGCATTTTTCCCATAGAAAAGAATGAGCGGTCCCCAGAAAGATATGATTACATGACGTGTGTGTGTGTGTGTTTGTGCGTGTGTGTTAGCAAAGGTATCGGACACTCACGGCTGGCACAGCTTGATCAGGTCTTGGTCTGTGGTCCCTGGGGGGAGGCCTCGGATGTACAGGTTGGTCTTACTGAGCTGCTCAGGGCCGCTGCAACTGTTGGTGCTGGGGCTGGGCGGAGCCATCGGGTGAGGGGGTGGAGCATAGGACTGCTGCGATAGAGGGAGGCGGGGTCACAGTTATATGGGCGCACAAGGCAGTCGTAGGCAGTTTAGCAAACAATAGTGTCGGCCATAAAACGCACTGCCGGCTGCGAGCGGTGAGAGAGGTGTTCATGTTGACTAGGCAGATTGGGAGCAGAAACTACAGTCAGTCCAGGTGATACTGCCGTGATTTATAAGCTCCATGTCATAACTGAGGAGTCGGCGATGCTCAACCAATCCAAGATCTGAAAGAACTAGTGTGTGTTGTGTTCACCCAGTAAAAGCTTTTTTTTTTTTTTTTTACGACACGCTAAGTTCCCCTCTCATTTTCCCCCACACCATTTACTTTTGTGATTATAGAGTTTTTTATTGTTATTTTTATGGCAGGTTATTCTAGGCGGGGGGGGGGGGTTAACTGTGATGCAGAACCAGCCCTTCCGGATGTTGCAGCACTACTGAAAAAAAGACGGAACTGGACAGGTTGACGACATTGGGAGATGATTAATGTGACATGGCAAAGATCGATCTTAAGACGTTACAAGGCCCTGAAGTCGAGAGGCGAGACAGGAGAGGCAGGATCAGATTACCATCGCAGAAGCGGAGGCATGCTTTCAGAATTCAGAACATCTCATCTCCATGCATTTCCATCAGCCTGGCCCGGATCGGCTCCGGCCGCCCCCCCCCCCCCATCACGGTAAAGGTGGCACTAAGAGCCATCTGATGTTCACAGGAGTCTCAGGAGAAGCATCACTGTGTCTCCTCCGCGGGGAGATATTTTAATCATACAGCGGAAAACAAACGTCAGGCTCTCGGCGCGAGCACAAAGTGCGATCCATCACCGCTTCCTGCATGGATCAAGGGCCACGCCGGGCTTCAGTCACGGAACGGCGCTCAGAAGAAAACACATAAAGAGTGTGTCGGAACAAGGTGTGCCACACACACCCGGTGTGATGGATGAAGCAGACCATGACCCTGTGTGTCCTGAGGCACCGCCTCCTCATGGACGAATCACAGGCATCCACAGCAGCAGACAGTACAGAGGACTGGCTCAAGTCCTAAAAGACCTCTTTGCATATTCTACATGTGATCAGCAGACTGGAAAACCAATGAGATACTGGACCGTTGAAGGCAGTGTCCTGGCCTCCTTGTACCAGTAGCTGGGAACACATAAATCCAGATGGACGGTTTTGGGGTCCCCCAAGTGAATGAGGATAATTAATTAATCCCAAAAATCACAGGCAGAATCACGCTCCGTTTGTGCCGGGCACAACAGCAGTCACCTCACACTGTCACGTAAATGACGTTCTTAATCGTTATGTCTTTGTTAGCTGATTAACACCCTCCCTACTCTCCAAAATGCCTCTCTGTAGTAAATCTGTAGTGTTTTCTGTTGGGCGTGATGTTAAAATCCCAGGATTAAACACAGCATGTGCTGTGAAGTGTTTTTCCTTGGGACATCGCCGTGGGATGGGGTGTGAAAGGTGTCAGTCGCTGCTCACCATGCTTAGGCACCATGATGCCTTTGATGAGGTTTGAGAAGCTGCCTTATTTCGCTGGATACCTTCCCGAGTCTCACCCTTGCTCTATTCTGGAAAAACTGACCGCGACTCCTGGGAGATGACCCCAGCACCTTGTGGTGCACGGCCCAGACAACACGGATCCTCAAGGAACGTCTGGGAATCGAGGGACCCACAGACAGAAACTTTTTAAAAGTACTTACTTACTGAAGCATCCTTCCATCTTTCTCAGCGAGGTAGTATCTACTGTTAAAGTCTTACACTTCTGCCTAAGTAGGATGCTCATTACGATGGACTCACCGAACAGACGTTGCTAGTACTGCTGTCATCTTCACACTAATGCTTGGGGGTTTATTTGTATCTAAGTTCAATGAACGCGCAGTCTGGATCAAGCCGGTCACCTGGTCCTACAGAAACCCCGCCTCCTGGCAAGGCGATCCTATCGTAAGCCAGCACCCCCACCCACTCTCCATCTCCCAACGTCTGAAGCAGGCTCCCATATAAACACATACACACAAACATCTTTCTCTCTCGCTTGCTCTCTCTCTCCCTCTGCTCTCTTCATCTCTGACTGCCTGTGCACCAGTTAGTGAAGATTTATGGCCTGGAAGTCAAGGCTGCCTGCCATCCATTTCTTTTATAAATGACTGTCTATATCTTTATTCCATTACCAGCTCCATCAAGCCACTTCCCTCGCTCAGAACCAGGGAATGCTGGGATTGGAGCTTCCGCAAGGGCGGCCTTAAGCACAAAAATGGCGAGACCCACACCCCCCCTTCCCCCCATCGTGTGTTCATCAATGCGTAACGTGCGAGACCTTGCCGTGTAAGAGATACGATCATCACAGGCGATTTCTGCGTGGTGTACAGCAGATGTAAATATAAGGGCTTTCAGTAGTGCATGCGGGTCACATTTCAGAGCGTGTGGGACACACAGCTGCTGTCACGAATGCGTAGAAGAGCAAACACGTCACTGCTACGATGGTGTGATGAATGCAGAGGATGCAGGACAGAGACCTCAGACTGAAAGAGCTGCTTCGGGGCGTTGCCCTGGCCCCACAGGCTACATGCGGATGTGGTGGGGGGGCTGGACCCCTCAGGTTTAGGGTGAGCATGGGGTAAGCGGCTTCTCTGCCGAAATCTCAGGGCCCTCATACAAAATGTGCTGAACATGGGCTGACAGACCCGCTGTTTCCAGCACCGTCTGGCAGGAAGCTGGCTTGTTTTGACACGTCTGCATTTTACCCCGCATGCCATCTTCACACAGAAGGTGGTGGGGGGGGGGGTTCGGCTTGCCTACTAGCCGTTGGGGCAGGAAGGGACCATCTTTTCATTTTTCCAAAGATGAATTATTAAGCCCCTATTGCAGCGGAAACCCCACATGGTTCCCCGGATCTGTGTTGAGGTTAAACAGTAGGAATCTGCGAATCACAGCCTGTCTTGGTATGCATGTTATTACTGTCCACAAGGTGGCGCTATGGATGTAATCTGCCCTCACAAAAGCCAATCTGTCTGACACTGGCAGCCCGTCCAAAGTGAAGAGCAGCTCTGTGTCCTGTGCTGCTCGGATGGGCAGGGCTTCACATTGTTCTGACCAAGATAAATGGTTAGAAAATGGATGGATGGATGGAATCTGTCTGACTAAGCTGGGTGGAAGATGAACGTTGACTGAGGGATTTTCATTACGAGCTGTTCTGTTCTGGCAGAGAGCAGGAGGTGTGTGAACATACATTATTTGTAAGATCTGTGGAGGCAGGAAAACACAGGAGAGCTTTAAGGAAACAGAGCAGATAATGTGTGTGTGTGGGACAGGCAAGGACTGCTGACGAACCCTAAACTCCTCGCAGCAGAAGGTCAAAGGACAACGCCGCTGTCTTGTGTGAATCTCAAACTTTTCTGCGACAGTGTCAAATAGCTGTCCGACATAAACAGCCGGAAATTTTGCCCGTTCGTAGAACTTGATCTTCCGGTGTAAGTTAAAGTACGAGAGAAGCGTTCCCCCCCCCTTGTGATGGACGGTTTGTGCCACAGAGAGCAGGGGACCGGGTGGCAATGTGCTCTCCCCCCAGAGTGAGATAAAAGTGGGCCAGTGCACCATGATGGTAACTGGGCCTGATTTATGACAGCCCAGAATCTGGAGACCAGCTGGGGGCTGGCAGAGGGCCAGGCTGCCAAAGTGTTAAAGTGGGGGGGGGGGCTTCCCGGAATCGTGTGGAAGCGTGCTTATGTGTGTGGACCCTCACCCTTAGCCACTGAAAGCAAAGACCTTGAGGCAGCAGGAGGTGCAGCCTCAGGAGAAGCGTGGGAGGTGCCTCCTTCAGCAGGACGTTTACCCCAATGTAACGGGCGCATAACCAGCCAATGAGAGTCATTTCAGGTACAAAAGCCTGCTTCTCACGAGGAAGAGTCCAGCTGGGCTACCGACCATGGATACCCACTATGCTAATGAGAAAACAAGCCATCCATGCTAATATGCATCGTGGGTATAGAAAGTGGATGGATGGTTGGATGGATGGAGAAACAACATGCTTTTAGGTACAAATTACTTCACACATAAAGGCATAGAGGTTATATTTACACCTAACAATGTATAGACACCTTCTGTATTGTACTGTTTTATATTTAGGGTGGACAAAGAAGACGACTTGTTCAGAAGGAAGATTATTAGGCATTTAGGTCAGCAAAAGTGCTAAACTAAACTGTTAAAACCCATAACTGCTGTTTTACCTGAGCCTCGCTCAGCATGGCCTTGGAATGACCACAGAGCACCATCAAAGTGTGAACCACGGGAGGCAAGAAGGATCTTGTCACGCCCACGAATGTCATGCTGAGCCATCAGCCCCAGACAGACTGGAGGCTCCGCCCCTTAGTCGCAGCCTGAAGTACCTCTCCAAAGACCCAGCTGGAACAGAGGGCAGGCCCCAGGACTCCCGTGCAAATGCACTTCCTGCCTGAGAGCCCCCCTCTTCTGCTCCTTGTGGCCAGAACACTGAAGAAAATGTGCATTTCTGCGACATTTTCCACTCCATTTTGAAATAAAGGCCCCTTTATCTAGCTTTCCGCGTCTCTCTTACACACAGGCTGCATACGGTACATCTGTGGTACACACAGCACAGGTCAGCCTTTCTTCCTTGTCTCTTTTTATCCCTCAGGATGGTGTAAGATAAACATGTTTTCAGGTACAGTCCCTGTACTATTCTATATCTCCTTTTAATTGGCTGCATTTTTAACAGGAAAAGTAAAACACAAACACAGTTTGTCGTCAAAATTGTGGCCGGCACTCTCACACGACCTCTTTCCAAAAGTTTAGTCTGCAAACCCCAGTGTTGCACAGGCACCTCTGACAGATTTTGTCACAAGTGGTAGTGCTCAGAGCTCTCATTGGCTATAATAAACAAACGGTGATGGTGAACTGCTCTCCCCATTGGCTGAGGCGAGGAAGCAGGCGTTCTCACTGGCTGCAGCGAGGAGATGAGCGCTCTGTTTGGCTGCAGTCAGAAGACAGGCTGTCCAGCCAAGCTGGGATTTATGTCTGATTATAGAAGCTGGGAGTAGATTCCCCCGCCCACCTCCTGCTCCTGACAGACCATTTGTTCTACAGTCATTCAGCCAAATGAATTTACGTTTCTCCCACAGAAGGGTGACCGAGCTCAGATCCATAAATAAGGGCGTGTTGACACAGGAGGGACCTACAGTGAAAGCCCAAAGGCCTAATCGGACTGCTTGGAGAATCAGAGGATACCCTGAGCCCCCCCCACCATCCACCAACGCTTGAAGGGTGGGGTGGCAGCCTTACTGAGCCATTCTCTTATTTCCAAACCCGTACACAACCACACTGAGAATTTTCTGCAATAGGACAGAGTTATAAACACCAGGTCTACCAGTGGCAAAGGGAAGGGTCCCAACATATTGTTTTTTCATGAAGAACAATCAGGCTTTTTAAAATCTTTTTCTTTACGACTGCTTTTACTCTGGTGCTTATTTTAAACATTTTTTTCAATATGGGCTTATCATGTTTAATCAACAAAAAAAACAATGTTTGAAAAAAAGAGCAGAGAATCGGACTGAAAATGCATTTATGTATGTGTAAGGGCGAGTAACGAAAGCTAATATAGGTATATGGGATTTAGCTCTGTCTCCTGATGGATTAATGGTTAAACTTTAGGCTGTGCTGAAAAAAATGAAAATACAGTTAAAAACACAGAAGGAAATACAGAAAGGTAGAGGGGACATTTAAAGCACGTTTTTTTTTCAAGCCTTCTCTCATTCTCTTGATATTGAATCCTCGCTGGTATATTAAGCTCTTCATCCATCTTCCATAACTGCTTATCCAGTGGAGGGTTGTGGGGAGGCTGGAGACCCTCCCAAGGTGCTTAGAGCACAGGGCAGGGAACACCCTGGAGGGTCTGCCAGTCCATCAGAGGGCACACAATGGGACATCAATTGTAAACTACACGTCTGCATTTTTGCAAAAACCCACACCAACACGGGGAGAATGTGTTCCGACTCCGCACACACAAGTAGCTGAGGCAGGAAGCGAACCCCCAACTGCAGAGGTGTAAGGCTACACAGCATCCCACTGAGCCAGCGTTACATTAGAGCACACATCGAGAAAATAAGTTTGGGTTAAATTGAATTCAACTAATCCGATTCAAACGTCAGACGAATCCAATGAGATCTCGCAGTCCAAGCATCGCTGCGAAGAGAACGAAATCAGCGTGTGTCGATAAACTGAGCCCTGGAGTGATGGGGGGTCTCGAGCAGAACGAACGAGGTGTGACGAGCGCCGGGCGGGAAAGGCACAGCCGCCTCAGCGGAACCTGCACGAGCGCTCGTCTGACCCAAAGCCGCAGCACCAGGGGGCGTCAGACGCATACCGTAGTGCTACAGCCTCAGGTCCAAAGATGCAGTGGACATCTCAGTGCCGTGATGGACGGCACTGCTGCAGTGAAAAACGGCAGATGAGCGGAATGGTGCATGTATACGACAGGCCCGTTCAAAGAGTGAGACGGCAGCCATGCGCCATCCCGGTCGGGGACCTGAATCCCGCCCAGGCTCTGTGTTCCCCTGTGGCTCATGTTTCCTCTGGGTTTCCCTCATACACATCAAAGAAAACTGGCATCTACAAACTGTCCATAGTGATTGTGTGTGTGAGCCCCGTGATGGACTGGCCAGGGTCCAGGATGCACCCCTGCCTTGTAAATTTATACTGGCTGGAACTGCCCAGGCCAAACCCTGCATCAGATAAATGGTTAGAAGATGGATGGATGGCGAATGAATGGAAATTGCCCATACTGCAAAAATACTGTGTGTGTGTGTGTGTGTGTGTGTGTGTGTGCGTGTGTGTGCCCTGCAATGCCCTGTGGTTCCTGGCATAGGTTCTCTGTGACCTTGTATCAGATAAGCAATTAAGGAAGATAGATGGATGGATGTATTGAGGTGTATCGTTACCTGAAGGTTCTGCTATGCTATCTACTTCTTCAATAGTTCCTTTAACTCAGAGAAACTGATATAAATCATCATTTTATCCTTTGCCCAGTTTCTCCACCCTTTTTTTCAGGATTCCTGACCTGTGTTGGGTGTGTTAGGGTCAGAGCCTGACTGACTTACTGGGACCTGACCTTGCGCCCTTGCAGGCACACACAGCAAAGCAGCGCCGTGACGGAGAGCCGTGTCCCGTGTGCGTGCCGGACAGCACAGTGCGTCCCTCCGCCGGCCTAATTACGGCAGCTTCGGCGTACCGCTAAGTCCCGCTTGACAACGCTTCGATTGGCTGGCTGCAAAAATGTTTTCATTCCCGGCGTCTCCCCGGCCCACGCTGGCACCTGCCATCGGTGTGAGATCTATTTAGATGCAAAGCAGTCTAGCAATCTCTGGAATGTCACCCCCACTCCTCCTACCCCCCGCCTCTCCGGGCGTCCGTGTGATGAAGCATTGATGACAGTTACCACAGCAGCAGGAAGGCCTGGTTAACCACCACAACACCGGAGAGAGACATGCGGTACCATAAGGGTCACGTTAATGAGTGCTCAGCTGGCTAACAATCACTGTATTCTAACCCTAACCCTATAATAGCCATTAGATATCGTAGAAAGGCAAGGTTGACAACTACTTTGCTTAAACTACTTTGGTTAAACAATCAGGAGAGTGAGACAACAAGACATCATCTGCAAAGCACTCTGCAAGTTTGAATATATATCAATGGAGCCATTTTTCTAGGCGATTACCATGAGATGAAGATTGGCAGCGAAGTCGCTGTCAAGTCTGACTGGCAGGATGGGAATGGGACACGTGGGAATTAGCTGGTAGCGGGGGGGTACAGGCATTTCTGCTAGCTCCATTTCATTATGAGGCACCCTCGGGGGTTTGGGGACGCAGGAATAGATGTAGCAGATTTCAGGGTCTTCTTGAAGGATGACAGCAAGGCTGACGCACACGTTCCTTATGCGGCGACTGAACGCGGCGCAAGGGATTCGGAGAGCACGGTGGCGTGTGGATTTGTCACGATCGGTTACAGGATGAACACGAGGAGGCCACTGGGTAGCTTAAGCTAAGAATGGCCTCCCTCCATGATGAGTAAAGACCAAACAGCCCCCTGAATTTCCCCAGCCTCCAAAATGAAGGAAATTCTAGAGTTCACGAGGCATACGGACTGTGTGGAAAACAGGTGCATCTACCCAGGGGTGACTCCACATAATTAAACAATTAACATTCCTTCATGCCTGGGGTCCTGTATAAAAATGCCCTGGTTAACATTAAGAGACCTCAGTGACTTCGTGAGATGAATGACTGTGGGATTATTCAGCTGGCTGATGTTTCACAAGGAATCGTGGCTAAGGTGATGTTGGCAAGAAACCATCAACTAGGACCAGCTGCCAATGAACAGACTTGGCCAGGCAGTTTCATTTAGACCAGCCTGTCAAGAACTTCGGACAGAAGGATTCTATGGGTGGGTTGTAGTATATCAACCTGTTATTACACCTAAAAATACCATTTTACCAGAACAGTGGCGTAAAAAACAGAAAGCAGACTCTTAAGCTGTGGAAAAGTCACATAGCAGGATATGTCTTAAAGACCAGTGAATGAGTACTTGTGTGATGCTCACCAATAGAAGGTTCCGGAAGCTTTGTTACATTGCAGGGTGCATTTCTCTGGCATAACTTAGGTCCACTAAACACCTTGGAGGTTAAAGATGAATTCCAAAAAATGCAAAGCTGTTCTAGGTGATCACGTTCATCCTGGGATCTCAATCCCACCTGTGGAATTTTCCAGCAATATAATGTCCACTTACACAGGGGATGAAGGGTTACTGAGTGATTTTATGCGCATCAAAACAATATTAACCATATGCTATGCTTGCTCCAGTTACCAGATTTCAGCCCTGAACATTCATTGAAGCTTCTAGAGCAATGTCTGAGATGACGTTATCCACCACCATCAAGAAAACACCACATGATGGAATTGCTTCTGGAATATCATCTCTCCAGATGTCCATCTGCTGGAGGAATCGACGCCAACACTGACTGAAGCTCTCCTGGTGGGTCTTGATGGCTCAGCATCCTATTAAGATTTCATGTTCCTTCTTTTTATTCAGTTTTACTTGGTTGGGTACAGAGAGCTCTAAGGTACCTTATGTGACCTTGTTCTCCATGATCATTGCTACAACCCACTCAAACCTCCCTTGAGGAATTCTATTATCTTATTAAGAGTGGCAGTGCAGTATACAGCCAAAGACAACATGTGCACAAAGGAACACGGGTCTTACTCAATCTCCATGCTAAATGAGGCGGGCTGACACACAGGCATGCACTGTAATTTCCCAGTGTGCGATTGCAAACAATTTCTGACACTGTTGTCCCCCCCCCCCCCCCAGGTGCCTGGTTTGACTCCTGCCATTTCAAAGGGCAGTATGAGCATCACAGTTACCCTCGAGAGGATACTTAACCTGAATTATCCCAGAAAAAAAAAATGATATAAAATTTCCTGACATTAACGCTGAGCTGCTTTGGGTTATTAACGACAGCTAATAACAATAATAACGCAGTGTAATCTCTCCCAGCGTAATTTCATCTGCCGCGGTCCTGTCATACCTTCAACGGGCCAGAGTTCATTGGGTGTTAAACTCTAAGGAAAACAAGCAGCCGTCCTGGATTTCTGTTCGGAGGCGCTTAGCATGGCGGCAGGTTCAGGGGAGCCTGCATTGACTTGCCAGGAGAGATCAGGGGGCCGTTTCCCGCACGTCCTGATTAATCACCCCCCCTCTCCACCCCACAAGCCGGGGCGGCATCATCTCCGTGGGAAGGAGCTCTGTGATCGAGGCGCGACATGACGGATTGGCCCAGACGGCGAGGATTGGCTTAGCGCCGGCGGGAAGGACGGCAGGCGCGGAAGGCAGGCCCAGAGCAGGTTCGCCCGCGTGACGAATGCACTTGACCTCGTTTGCTTTGGTGAGACATTTCCAGCGGTATAGAACAGGCATTAATAATGTCAAGGGGGGAAATAGACAAGGTTGAAATTGTGCGCTGAGGAACTTAAGTCATTTAAATAAAGCAGAACTGTACTATGACTGAATGAATGTCAATTTTGAGGATACATTTTAAAAAGGGAATGAAATGCCCAGGTTATCTGCAGAGGTCAGGAAGCCCCTCCGCTCCCCCGCAGCTACATCTCAACTCCATATATGGGTATTACACCTAATTAACATTCCCCTGTTCTCCACATCTGATAGGACAAAGCAAAGGTTGTTAGCTGGCAAAGTCCCAACCCCATACCTTCTTTCACATTTCCACTGGACAGAAAAGACACGACCCAGCCTGACCAAATCATCCAGTCAGAGGGAGGTCGCTCTGATTCTGCTGTATGGTCATTATTAAAGAGACAGAACAATCAGGACGTGGGCCTGGGGCAGTGCTGTCAGAAGGCACCAGCAGCAGAAGAGCTTTTCACAGCTTGAGGATCTTAGCTGTTACTTTCTTGTAAAAGGCTGGTCAGGTGTAAAGGGAAACCAAGGCGCTGTCAGCTGGATTCTCCATGTCTGTACCGATGTTCCGCTTTTCGCGAGATTCTGGCGAGTGATAAAGCAACATTGAAATAAATGTTACCATCCTCATGCAAATGTCCAAGGACAAATATTTAACATTTCATGAATCTTTGCCATCTAGGTACTGATGAAATTACATTTAAATTGTTGGATATAATGAGCGTGAAACATACTAGTAGGATACTAGTAGACTCCCTCTGGCAGATACTCGTGTGTCTTTTACAGCCTTTGATATTGAGCCGTTGCTGAAATCTGTGACATGGACCGAGTCGTTAGCACGCCCTGATGCCAACAACAGCATCTCTGTGCAGCGGCGTTTCCCGTGACAAGGCAGCCTGTGGCCCTCCGCGTCTCCTTCTCAGGTTATAAAATATGATGGCTTCCCCACGTCGACTGAGACGACTGCATGAGCAAGAATCTCATACCGGAAGACGCCGACGTGGAGCAGTTAGCACAAATTCCGGAAAAGAGCGCCATAGATGACAAAAGCACAAGGACAGGCTTTCCAGTGACAGGCTTTCCAGTGACAGGCTTTCCAGTGACAGGCTTTCCAGGAGCAAAGAGGCACTAACTAAAAAGGCCTGGAAAGACCTAATTAATCAGTCGGCATTCTGAACGCAGAGACTCTGATGTAACCCACGGCAACATGAGACCATCTGATGTGCGTTATGATTTTAATTTTAATCCCATGGTTATTTGATGAAGTTGACCATCTCACACAAGCTGGGGTAACGGGTTGGGTTCGAGTGATTGACCCTGAAGTATGGAAGCCTGCCAGAGGCTCCATCCAGAGTGTCTCCTCTGCTTCCTTGGGATTCCATACGTCTTTCCAACAAGCCCCCGGACCTCAGCCACGGCCCACATCTATTTCTGAGGTCCTCTACTCTTACCCAGC
Source organism: Gnathonemus echidnorhynchus (assembly GCA_026776725.1). Lineage (NCBI taxonomy): Eukaryota > Metazoa > Chordata > Actinopteri > Osteoglossiformes > Mormyridae > Gnathonemus > Gnathonemus echidnorhynchus. The sequence goes on from JAODJU010000046.1 coordinate 3,710,578, forward strand.
CTACAAAAGTTCAAATATCTCATTATGTGCCTGACTCATTGGATTACATAAACATTTATAGCAATGAAACCACATAAACGATGGGTCAAAGTGAGCCATGAGCCCATCCCAGGAAATGCGGAGCGTGAGGCAGGGGGCACACGTGACAGAATGCCAGGCTGCTGCAGGACACAGACTCAGACCAAGACACCCATTCAGTTGTTCATGAACAACAGGGAAAAAAATCATGCAGGAAGCCTGCACAAGCATGGGGACAACATGTCAACTCTGCACACACACAGATGGGATTCAAACCCCCAAAGCTGGAGGTGTGAGGTCAGAGTGCTGCCAGCTGAGGCAATGTGCCACATTTTCACAGTACGTGCACCGTAATACATAAAAAAAAAAGCTAGTGACATACATATGTAACAGATATTAATAAAAACACATGAAATCACATTTTGCCTGGTGAATCAGCCTATTTTACATGGAGATTGCTTGAAGCCTTAATCCTCTTTCTCGCAGATTTATTGTCTGAGGCTCACCAACATGACAACGATGAAGCGAGCTTTAATTAACAGCGCAGACGCCTTCTGTACCTGTGGTCAGAGTCGTCTCCCGCGGCTTCACTACGTGTAAATAATCTTAATGGCGTGTTTGCCTGCAAACACGTGCTAATGACTCGGCCTGTCACGCACATAGAGAGCTCACATTGCCCCACAATGTGCATTCCGTCACATGACAGCAGCCAGCCAATTAAAACGGCTTAACGAAACATGCCAGTGCTGGTAAGTGTTGGCTGCATCCTATTTTAGTCCTTCACCATAAACTGTTAAGGCTGGGCTTGTCTGACTTTTCCTGACAGCAGCAAATCTTCTGTGGAAAGTCTAGTTTCATAACTACTATGTAACCTTTACCCCATGAAGTCTCACTAGACCCTTACATGTCCTACTTAGGTACAGAGCAATGAAATAAATAATAAAATATTGTGATCGTTTAGTGCTCTGAATTTAACCTTTTAATCTAATCAAAAGGTTGTGCAAAGAGAAATAGTGTGTCTGTGACAACCATCTTGAAAAAGAACTAATTTCCAGAGCAAAACCCAGTGTTTTATTTTATATCAGTACGTTATTTTTTCTGACCAAAAGCTGTGACACTTGCAAATAGCTAAGAAGCCTTTTTCATACCTCCTGGAGCTCTTGATAAAGTTTGTTTCGGGACGTGGCAGCTGCCCTTGTGTGAGTGAAAGGTCCCGGGTGCTTCTAGGACAGCAGCAGGTGTACATCATCGGTCCTCACCAGTACCACTCGCCCCCTCCTTCGCCCCGCAACAACCGCCCCCCCCTCGCTCGGCTGCCCGAAAATGGAGATGAAGTCCACCCACGTCCAGCTGTGGCATGTGTTTACGTTACATTCATTTTCATTTGATCTCCCCTGTGCTGAAACGGAGCTCTCTCCAGGCGCTAGACACGCAGCGAACGGCCCCCATAATTCACTGCAGCACCAGCCGAGCCGACGGCTATTTAACAGCTCTGGGGGAGGGGGCCTCTGCCGATGTGTGCAGTGGTACCATGGTGCACTGGGAAGATGGAGTGCGAGGCCAGTGTGGGTGTAGCTGTGTGCACGTCACTGTGCGTGTTCCCACTGCATGTTCCAGTGACAGCACTGCCTGCCAGCTAGTGTGTGTTTGCGTTTCCCTGACAGCGTGTGTGTGTTTGTGTGTGTGTGTGGGAGGGAGGATGTCACTGTTCGTACGAGTGTGTAAGATGCAGGAAAACAGAGACAATCCAGTTAATTAATGTTTCCAGACTTCAGCACAGTGACTCAGTGAAATTCTCTCCCACACTGCGGTCCTGTGTTTGCCTGTTGCTTATGCGTGTGTAAGAGTGCATGTGTGTGTGTGTGTGAGTTTGTATGCGTGAGTCTGCTTATGCTTGTGTATGAATGCATTTGTGTGTTTATGTACCAATGGTCGCAAAAAGGTATAGAATAACCTGAAAAACACAGGATGCCATAAGATCCCGGCTCACAGATCGGCGACCTGCGTACGCATCCGCAGCTCGCCTGTCCTCTCGGGCCGGCTCACAGATCGGTGACCTGCGTACGCATCCGCAGCTCGCCTGTCCGGCAGCCACAGGACTAATAACAGGGCAGCGTAAAAAACAATAACATCCCGCCCCGTGTTCAGCCTCTCCATTAGCACAAATAAATAATCTCACTACTGAGAAGGAAACACGGTCATTTCCATTAATAAACAATTCTTACATTTCCTCCAGGGTTTTTGTCGTATTTTCTCCGTGCCGTACAATTGAGAGGGGATAGAAAGAAATCCAATTATAAGAGCATAATAATAGCCATCTCTTACACACAGGAAACTTCCTCTCCCCCAAATGCAAAAAACAATTTTCCTCCACTCGTTCATGTGCTGGGTACAACCTTGGATTAGATTTGATTGCATTTTTTTGTCAAACCTACAATTACCCATTATGCAGTCACAGGCAGTGTCGGGTACTTGGCTGACCCCATTTGCGGGCGAAACCAAAACCCACAGTCACGGGCTTTCAAGCGCAAAACACGGGAAAATGAGGTTAGTGGCTTTTAGTGTGTTTTTGGCGTGTTTCAGCGTATGTACCTTCGAGGGGTGCCCATTTAGATACTTAGGCTCAGGATGAGCGATCAGAGATTGATCTGTTTTTATGGGCGGTGTTTAAATAGTGGTGGGCCTTTTGCTGAGAGCAGCCTACATTAGCGGCAGCGATAGGGCCAACGGCGGAGTGAGGAGCGTGAAGTGTGTGGGACACGACGACCCCAGTCGTGGGCAGAGATTAAGGGAAGGCAGGAAGAGGACAGCATGGACACGAAGTGCCAGAGGATCTCCATCCGCTCCGCTGCAAGGATCTGCAGAGTCGCGCAGACGGGCATGTACTGGGGAACTTCAGCTCCCGAGACAGGTTCCCTGCAGTCCCCTGCACTGCGTCACCACGACTACCGTAGATGAAAACGCCACCTGAGTGTGTCTGTGCGCCTGGGCCCACTGTGAGGTTATTTTTACACCGTGTGCGCACCCCCCATGTAGAAGCTGGCCACCGGTCCCTTACATAAATATATCATTAATTCATTAAAACTGATTCATGATTTTATCAATAAAAAATCTTGGATTTATTTTTAGTATAAGTAATAATTACACACAAAACCATACTGGGTAACAAGTTTCCCATCGGGGTCACAAACACCAGCCTTTAGCCAAACATTTCTTCTAAACAAGTATAGACATTGATTGTTTGTGAGCAAAATATTAAACCATTAAACCAGCAGAAATTCTGGACAGTTCAAATGCTGAAACCATTTGGAGTGAATCCTTAGAAAAAAAGATAATCCGCACAGAAGTCAGAATGTGATTCCCGTCAAAGGGAGACCACCCAGGTGGGCCTCTGAGGCTTCCTGGCCGCTGCTGGCTGCCTAGCGCCCCCATCAGGCCAGGCTACATGGGCTATGGGAGAAAGTCACCTAAGACACAGAGGCTCAGGTTAATTCAAAAGATGCATGGAGGACAAATAAATCACCTCACCCCCCGCCCGGCCAGGCAGTACTGCAGGGCAAAAATAAAACATGATTACCTTGCAGGTCATGTGATGTGCTTTGCCAAAAAAACCAAGACCATTCCAGGGAATACAACCGTTTGACCGGAGTGACTGCTGCAGTTGGACAGACCTTGCTTTTTGCCCCTTATTTGAATCCCTTCGCTATTAGCTTGGTTAGCGCAGATCAAACGAAACGCACCATAGCCACACATATTGAGCTTCTGCAACACGACAGATTCAGCTCTGACAGGCTGGCTAGCAGGCTAATGGTGAAAATCGGCAGGCAAGCTAAAAGGCTAAGAGACAGACAACGATCCGACTGTTCAAAGCCCCAGGTTTAGTTTTCCACCTGTCTTTACAGACATCAGACTGTACAGACACTGTAATGCTATTCCCAGTGGACTGCGTTGTGTGCAGATGAATACAGAGTTTATTTCTAACAACAACTGGAATACTATGAGGCTCAGTTAGCACATGCTAGGCACACTATGAGTTAGCACTATGAAGTGTTTAGATGAACAGCTGCATATACTCTGTCATTCCAGGACTAGGACCTAGGTCCACTGGCCAAGAAGACTTGTGTTTACTCTGGATCTGTTCCTGGTACAATTCAGACTATTATTCATGACGCAGCAACCACAGCAGCAGACACTCACAAATGTGTCCGGTCACCAACTCCCATACAAAACAAGAATCTTCAGCTAACGTTCCCATCACGGTTTCCATAACGCTGTCGTGGGAGTTTGTACTCAAAAGGTGCAGCATTATTAAAAGTCAAATCCCTTTGGCTCATTTTACTGAACATTACTGCAAAAATGCAAACATGGAGGTTTCACCACCAATACTCATAGAATCACAGCATCCATTTGGTTTAAAACGTCCTAAAACAAACAGCTGAATAAGGTTTGTGTGACCATCTATCCTGCATGGACACACCTGCTTCACTACTGGGAGACTCCATTCCCTTTCAGCCCCCTGCCCTGTCTGAACTGTATCATAATAAAGAAGACGGCTAAGTCAATCAGCCTGAACTGTGTAGCCCTTCGTTTCCCTCAGATGCTTGGTTTCCAGGCTGAAGAACAGAGGAACCAACTTTATGGGAAACGCGGGGATCTCATCCGGCATGTGAATCCTGATGAAATGACAAGCATATGGACGTCATTGAGGTCATTGCTTATAGCATCTCATGAATGAGGTCTCTCAAGAACCCCCCCCCCAACATATTTTAGGAACCTGTAGCACTCCCCAAGCAAATTTTAGAAAAAAAAATGTGATGCTGTCAAAATGAAAATGAAATGTAGTCACAGATGATGGATTCTATCCGCTCACTGTCAGATTAGCTAAGCACAGACAATTGACGATGACAACGTATATATACCTGCACAAAATGAGAACATAAACACATCTGTCTACATTCAGACATGGGTTATTTGATCAGAATCTTAAGCCTCGGTCCCTCATCCATTACAAGGTACTTGCACTCACATGTTAAACAATGAAAGGGCTATGTAAAATTACAGATTTACCTGAAAGCATATATTTGGGTCGCGGAAGGAAGCTGAAGAACTTGGAGAAAATGGAACCTGCAGAGAACAAGCGAACTCCATCCTGGCAAACCAGGGGCCAGAGTCAAGCTCACGGCAGCTTAGAACAACATTAATGCAACAATTTCGGCCTCAGTCCCGCTGAACGATCTGAGCGGCTAATGAGGATGGAGCACTAGCCGGTGCCAGGATCACTATGTGGACGCGGAGAATCTGTCTGTGATGATTGGAGGCGCGAGAAGCTGTTGATACTGGGAAGCTACAGGAATGCAGGGATACAGGGCGGCTGGCGGGCGAGTCAGGGTGACCTCATGCGTCTGGCAGAGGAGCCGGCTATCAGGTTCCTGAAGTCGAGGCAGGTTCCAGGCTCTGTGCTGCAGACATTCTCCAGAGCCTTTCTCTGGAGGCCAACTAAGCAATTGCACACTCCGAAAAGCCTGCAGGACACTTCCATCCTGCCAGATAAGCTGTAAGAGTGTTCGATCAGTGCTACGTTCCTGACCTCCACCTCACTACCCTCGTGAATGTTAACCTAATGTTACCCCCCCGCCCCCCTTACATCATGGATTCTTCTCTTAATCCAGTGTAACTTCCAGAAAAAGTTTCCTAGGAAGATTTCTGCAAGGTGTGTGTTTACATATATACCACAAGGTGTGATGACCTTGGATGACCTCTGGTGAACTTAAAGTTTCCTGGAATTTAAAGATAAGCAAAGAAATTGAGGATATAAAGTAGGACCCTTAAGGGTTAAAAACAAGAGCCTGGATTACTGTTGAGTAGTAAAGTAACATGGATGTGGATGGTGAACACAGGGCTGAATTATAGCATGACAAGCTACAGCATCACCTTGCAGTACAAGTTGTGTCTAAGCCGTGGAACCAGCACTGAACTTAACACTCGACTGATTAACTCGCCCAATTAACGAATTCATTCATCCTTTGTTTTTGCTGATATATAATCTTACTTAGAAGACGATGTGAAGCGAGGTATCACTGCTCTTTGCTGAGCTTCTTGAAGTACCTTTGACTTCCAGAAACCTTTCCGGGAAAGACGGATTGCTGAGTGAGCGGATTTACATTGTAGAGGCGCCAACCGCGTCTGCCGTCGGACCGTTACGTAAACGCTCCCGCTGTCGAGTACCGGCTGGAGGTTACAGCCATCTGAGAGAACTCTGCCTTTTGAGTGCAGAATTCGGGAAACGATCGCCTCATCTGATGCTGCCTTGGTGGGAAGTTCACATTTTTGATGAAGAGCAAATAAAAGTGTTTTGCGTTTTTTTTTTTTTTTTTAACCGACGGCTGCTTGTTGGAATCCATGGAGCATACAGCAATTACGCTCATGAACAGCTGGCATTCTGTATCAAAGTGATGACTAATGAAGGCAACCCCGTACTTCCTGTGACTTCATGCCAAAAATAAAGACTTGATAAGGACCAGATCTGCATAGGACAGTAGAGTCCTGTCAAAACAAATCCTGCTCCACAACTTGTGGGTCTAGTCAATTCATAGCACCCATTAAGCCATTTACATCGGTTTAAACACAACCATCTAGCAATCGAATGACAGAGGCATTGGTTTACTAATGCCGCATCTAAATAAACTAGGGCAGCAGGTAGCACTTGGTTTTAAGGTGTTCCTGCCAGTTCAGCTGTAACTAGACAGACAGGTTAAAATACCCAGGTAAAAACTTAAATATATCCAACTCTGTCTATATCACAGTTCTAAAGTCACTGTGAAAAAGACATTTGCTCAGCAGCTTCATGGTTTTTACATTTTAAACAAATTTAATCCACAATATAACTGTACGGAAAGAAGGCACCGATACTGTTATATTAAATGACACTCCACAGTCTGAAACCCGTTTGCATAATTAGTAATATGTTGCAGTTCTTTTAATGTGATGCTCTTGCCACATTAACATTAACATGACTGCGCCAGGTAACAAAGTAACACAGAATATGTATCATTATCTCTCAATATCAACCCTACACATATACCACGTATTTATACACATATACCACTTATTTATATAAAATAACATCAAACAACAACTTTATGATGGCGGCCTGTAGGACAGCAAAATGTAAAGCCCTGTACTATTAATGAAAAAACCTGTCAAGCTGGCTCCTATGTGACAATTAATCTAAATATAAAAATGCCAAAATGTTAAGTGAAGATGTAAGTCAAGCCTGTTTCACATAATGGACCTTTCTGGGTTTACTTACTGAGCAGCAGTCTTAATAAAATCTCAATTCAATTTTTCTTTAATAATTTTATTAATTGAATGTAACCTTTTGATGTTCACGGACTGGTCTACGTCACTGAAAAATTCCACGCCCTGGGGGATTCTCGGCAAATAGATAAAGTTTTACCACTTCCATTTTTTTCAGTTAAAACATTAAAAGGTATTGTATATTTTTCTGAATTAACCAACCCCTCTGCAAAACCCCCAGCTTTCCACGGCCCAGTGGAATACTAGCTGTGGACCAGCACCATTTCACAAACTGGAGGACGGGAACCCCTACTTTAAAAAATGTGGAGAAAATGTGTAAATTTCACAGCTTAAAGTGAGGTTTACGGGTCAACTTTAGGGAGGTTTAATAAATTAACCAGCAATGTGAGCATCATTTTAAATATATAAAGCCTGAAGACATGCACAGACACACACAAAATTAGTTTTTAAGTATCATCAGTGTTGTATTAGTTACCTTGAATGTTCAGTATGTACAACCGTCACTGCGGTCCGTTTCACTGAGTGGAACACGTTAAGCAAATACACGCCATGGGCTGACCGCCTGAAAGCAGCCAGGCCCTGAGAATCGGAACATTAACTAAACGGACGTGCCAACCTCAGCTCTCATTTGAAGGATAAATACCACAGGTCAAGCTCTCATTTATGAAGGAGAGATGATTCAAGTTTCTCTGAAGAAGAAGTTGGAACATCTCATATGAGAGCTGGGGAAAACCCTTAAACTCTGTCCTCAGTTTCCAGACAAGTAGCAATTGTGCCTTTTTGCCCCATGTATGTGTGTGTGTTTGCTGCCAGGTCCATTGCAGCTACATTCTAATCACTGTTCACACGGCATGCAGATTGGCCATCTGCCTCACTGACAGTCCACTGCTGGCCTGCTCTTTGCAAATAAACCTGCCAGTCGACTGGCCACGTTGACGGTCCCCACTAGCACGACAGCGGACATTCGCTGAGATCCTTCGCTTCGTACCGCCTTATGCTTGAGCCTGGGCGGGGCTAAGGCCCAAGGTGGATTGCTGAAACTCTCACCAGGATGTTGTTTAAAAAACAAAAGAGTTGTTAAGGCTAAGGCATGCCATGAAATCTAGTTTGCGGTGATTTTTCATCATAATGCTGAAAACGGTTCGGTTCAAATCTGGGCTATTAAATAACCAGTCCTGCTAGTTTCCTAAGTCAGGTCACATTTGCACAAGTGGCTTCAGTATAGTATAGCACAGTATACTATAGCACAGTATACTATAGCACAGTATAGTATTCTCACACCTTTGGCATTATGGCTTTGAATGCCACCCTGCTCTATGTGTGTGCAGTTCCTATGCTATCTTCACATCACATAGAATTCTTTCTTGAGCTCCAGGTTCCTCCTGCGCTCCACAAACTTGAAGCTGACCAACTGGCACTTCTAAACTGCCCATAACATGAACATGTGCCTGTGCTCCCTTTCCACACATACTGTGTGGCATGTTCCTCCGCCCCGTGCTTACTGGGAAGATGGATGGACTAATGGTTGAGTACACTGACCAACCTTACTGTACACATACTGTAGGCATAACAGGGAACTGTACACAAAACCAGCTGCACAGTCTAATGTAGCTTCTCCCAGACTGACATGATTCGTTCTCCCAGACTAAGAGATGTTGTTGGGCACCCCTTCCCTGGCGAAGGGCAGGATGCGCTCTACTTGTACTGTCAAGCTGGTCATTTATCAAACTACGTTTATTTTTTATTTCTAACATGCAGCACTAGTCTCTTTTGATAAATGCTTCCAGGCCCCCCCGACTGCAAAGAAAGGGCTTGAAGCAGCTTGTGAAGTTCTGCCAAGCAAGCAAGATCAGATAAGGTCAAGATGGTCAAGGTGGCAAGAGCGTGGCCCCCAACGTCACGCCTCCCCGCCGCGATCCCGGTGGAAACGTTTGTCAGACCTGCTAGGCCCGGTCACAGCAGACATGCCAGAGCACGTCCCTGGAATTCAGACCATAATGAACTTAACCCAAGCAAGACACAAGAGAACGTTTTGGGGCTGTTCGCCTAATGACATTTTTAATGGAAAAGTCTTAATTTATTCCTAGATGCATTGCTTTGCATAAAAGCAGTTGAGTTACAACAATGGTAATTGTAGCTCTTTCCCTCTGTCTGGGGTGCAACTCCATTGTACCAGCAAACGCTCACCAAACCACACACCTCATCAAGACCTCAGGGGCAAGTAACTTCAGGATATATTACTATCCTATCTCTTAGGGGTCAGAAATCATAATCACATCTTTTTTGCCCATTTGAAGATCTTGGTGATGGAACAATCCCAACTCCTTGGTCAAAACTTCCAAATTCCTTCTATATGTCATGAAAATGACTTCACCTTTTCAGGCTACATTTCACCCCAGATATGCTGAAGCTGTATTTAACTAATTAAGCAGCTCCATTAGCTTCAAACTTACTGCAAACCTGTTGACTAAAGGCTTAGCCTTACTCTTCCTGTTAGTGTAGTCCCTGAGTTCGTTACCATCTTAGATTATCCTTGAGAAGCACGGCAGTGTTTAATTGACTGTACTTACCATGGCTGTTAGTATGTTCCTGACCCCAGTCCTAAACAGCTAAATAGATAAACATAAAAGAAAGTTCCAAACGGACAGCGTGGTCTCACCTGCAGCCGGTCTTTTTATAGAAACCATCCTACCCAAGCTGCAGAGATCTCAGGCTATGCTGTTTGTTCCAGTGCTTCCTCCTCCAGCTGAGTTGCAGCAAAGCAATTTGCTTGTCCATGTTTCGAACAACATGCTACGGACTCTCTGAATTCTGCGATGGATGTTTAACTTGCTGTGTTACACAGGTGCTGCCCTTTTTTGAGGTTTACTCTGATCATAAATAAGCTTATCTCTCACCAACACTGCCACTGTCAACCAGAAAAAACTGCACCAAAAAGAAGGCATTTAATATACTGTAGAAAAATATTCTTGTGTAATATCATTACAAGATGTTTAAGCCAGAGCAGGTGTTTTTAATCAAAGTTCTAAGCATAGTGTTTGCGCCAGAATGAATGCCATCGACGTTACCATTGATTTCTTTTTGCTCTCACTGAAGTCACGCAAACACAAAGATCACACACTTGTTTCTGACAACGTTAGGCTGCGAAAAAAATTCAGGAGCGCAAACACGAGTCAGTTCCGCAAGTAGCATTCCATACTCATGGCCGAACTGGGTGCATTTAATGAGCACAACGCCATTTATATTCGAGATCTTCAGAGACGCCCACTTTGCTGGACTAAAGGTGCCCCTTTGGTCTCTGGTCTAATGGTTCCAGTAAAATCCTCAGGATCAGAGACTCTGATTTTCAGGTTGTCTTAGATAACCAGCAATTATTTAGTTATTCGCCTATTTATGCATGCAAATAAGGCAAGACTGATAGGTAAGTTTTTATAGAGTATAACAGAAAAGCAGCTCCTTGGACCACTTTTTAACAACTGAGCCACATGCTGGAGATAAATTGCAATGACACAGCAGGATAAAATGTGTATTGAGGTATTTCCTTACACCACACACTGTGATGGACAGATGGCTAGACACACAGCACGCAAGTCAGTATGGACCTCAGGAAATAGACTGAGAGAGAAAGAGAGAGAGAGAGCGAGAGTGAGAGATACAGAGGGACAGTTGCCCAATCTTCCAGATGGCTGAAAGGCACATGGCACGGGACAGCTAAAACAGGGGCACGGGGGGCAGACCGCGTCTGTGTTTATGCTCTCTGGCGTCAAGTCCCTAACCCACACTGAATATCTGCCCTCCAAAATGGAATTTAGAATTTAGAATTCCCACTTCCGGCAGGCGACGTGCTCAGATGTAGCAGCAAGAACTCGATCCCAGCTGACATAATAATGACAGAGATGAGCTGAAGAGACACGTTGAGCTACTGTGGCTCCCATTGAGCAGATCCAACCAAATACGCTCCTACCCTCAGATTGAAATTCCCCACATTATTCAGGGTGCGCCACTATAACTGTCATATTATTTCAACTTAAAGCCAATTTCGGTGCAGCAGACGAGGGCCGATGAGTAAGTCAGTGTAGACGGGTGGGTACAAGAGTCCCAGTTGACTTTTAAAAATGACTGCAGCCCAAGGAAAGTCCCTGTCTCTATCTGAGCAGGTCCAACTATTCATTTTTAGGAACCACCAGCTATGTCCTAATGCCAG
>JAODJU010000046.1:3726186-3739281 GCA_026776725.1 Gnathonemus echidnorhynchus
ACTCCCAAACCTGCGCTCCAGGTGAGTGGTGACCTGTCTCTGATAGAGACTCCCAGCTTCCCGGGGACCGATGTGTGTACGTATGTTTGTGTGTGTGTGTGTGTGTGTGTGTGAAGGGGCACTCAGAATATCTGTGTTTCTGTGTGTTTGCATTGACTTGAGGTCAGAGACGCTGCCTGTATTTCTGTAAGGGTCACCTGTTGTATTGACTTCAGGCTGTTTTGTGTGTCAGGACTTTGTAAATGATTATGTATGTAGGTGCAGCAGCAACCAGATCCTAGCACTGTGGGCTCTGTGCCCCCCCCCGCCTCCCCCCACCTTGTCTGACTGTCTTCCTGCCCCTGCACTGTTCTCTTTCCTTCCTTTTGCCGCTTTTCGATCAGCCACCCCCCACCACTTCCCCATTGTGTCCTTAAACTCTGTTGGTCCACTCTGTCCAGACACCCGACGTAAACAACCCTGCCGGACCCTCCCCCACTGCAGACGGAAATGTCACAGCGCACGTGTGTGTGTGTTTGTGTGTGTGTGTGTGTACTGCGTCCATCAGTCTCTCCCCGCTCTCTGATCTGCGGTGTCTGATCGAGCTTAGCTAGCAGCTGTGCCCTAGTTTGCCGTTTCGTAAACAAATAATCGTTTAATCACATCGCCGGAGTCTCCCTTTCCGTTCGGACACATCGAACAATAACCTCTGAAGTTGCGTCTCTGTTATGACGGTCTGGCCTTTTCTCATTAGCATCTCCAGCTGCCTCCTGACAGCTGTAACCAAATGTAAAAAATAAAAAGCAATATTCCTTCCTGTTTTGGATTAGCGTATTTTATATCCGAGCATCGGGTCCAGGCTCGCACATCAGAGGGAACAAATAAAAAAACATGTTGTTGCTAATTAAAGTGCAGGAAGAAAGCATGTAAAGCGACAGACCTTCCTCACAACCTCTGGAACGCAACCGATGTTGAGTTCCTGTCCTCACAAAGTACTAATTCCTGCTCTTTCATCCTCGTAACCAGGGAAACCTCAGACAAACGACTTGTTCGATCTATATATGGATGAGACAACTCTTTTGGTTATCACAGGGATCTGGAGGCTTTGTACAAATCACTTAATCAGAGAAAAAATGGCCGATTATCCAATCTCATTTAGGTAACGGACCAAATAATAAAATCAGTTTGTTCTGCTCAAAAATCATTGCTGTACAGTCATGCTCCACATAAGGACATTTCAGTCAATGACAGACCGCATATACTCACATAATGGAGCTGAAAAATTCCTGTCGCCTAGTGACGTCGTAGCTGTTTTAAAGCATTACTCACGTGTTCGCAGTGATCCTGGTGTAAACAAATCTACTGCACTGTCAGCTGTGTAAAAGCATAGCACATACAGTTATGTACAGCACATAATACTTGTTAATGATTATAAATAATAATGTTACTGTAATGTCCTTTTATCGTTATTCGGGCTACACCATATAGTTCAAGTGTGTTTTAGGCTATACCATCTAGGTTTGTCTAAGTACACTCTATGATGTTCACACAACGATAAAATCGCTTAACGACGCATTCCTCCGGCAGCATCTCTGTTGTCAAGCAGCGCATGACTGTAGTTAAGTGTTTGTGCTTTCTGAGTGAAGTCAAGGAAATCAAGAACGTTTCTTTTTGAAAGTGATGAAACCAAAATGAAAGAGGGGCTTTAATAGTAGGAAACAAAATATGAAAAACAAACATTTAATTTCAAACAATGTGTGAACAATAATAAACAACAATAAACAACTGTGTGCAGCACGTCACAGACTAATCGATAAAGATCTATTAAAGAAATGGCTCTCACACACAGTTATAAAAAAAGATTGATACATTTTTTTCTGAATAATAGAAACAGAATATAAAGTTTCTAAATACTACATACTACTTTTATGTGGGCAGTAGGTGGTGAGGTAGTCAGAGGTCATCTGAAGGGCTTCGGCTCAAATACGAAACACTTCTGTTTATGATGCTGGGAGGTTCTTATCTGGAACCATGTCTGAACTATGGGGTAAGTGGGTCAAACTGAGATGAACGAGCCCTACAGGTACATAAAGACTAGCAGGTGTGCTAATGATAACCTTCAGAGGAGCTTCTCTGTCACCCGGCACGAGGCTTCAGTGCTTGGTGGATATTTATGGGACTGCAGCCATTCTAGGTCTTACACGCATCTTAGCTCATTTATTCTCTTCTAAGCCCAGTGAAGGAACGTTGGGTTCCTTAATGGAGACACCCGTCAGCTGCAGATCCTGGGAAGCGCTTCAGTGGCTGGTCCCCTCCCTGCCTCATCTGGGGGTATCGGGGTCAGGGGTCAGGAACATCCCCAGCTGAAGTCAGTCCCTCTATTTGAAGTGGCTGCTGAGCTCGTTCCTCTGAGAGGCGACGAGCAGCTGGGATGACGGGCACCAGAGGGACGCCGCAGGCTGGAGCTGAGCTGGGGGAGGAATCTGGAACGGGGAGTTTGTCAGGGCTGGATCTGAAGTGGGGTGCCGGTGGGGGTGGGGTAGGGGGGGGGTGAACAAAAGGCGAGCAGGAGAGCGGAAGGGACGAGCGAGTGCCGGTCCCAGACGATGCCGACGTGGTGGAAATAAAGAGGAAAAAAAAACCCCAAAGAAAAACAGAAGAAAGTCCAGCCGCAGACGAGGACGTGAGGGAGGAGAAGAAAAAGTACAGAGTGCTTAATCCGGGTTTTCTGCCACACTCTGCAGAGCAAGGTCCTCCCTCTCTCTCCTCATCTTGTGTCTGTTCCTCTGTTCCTCCCTGCCGGCCGCTCTCACCCCTCCCAGCAGCCTCTCTCTCTCTCTCTCTCTCTCTCTCTCTCTCTCTCTCCCCCACCCGTTCCCCGTCGTCTCAGCCGCGCCGAGGTTCGTGCCGCTCTCCTGGCCTCCCTGCGAGCTGGTAGGAGGGACTTGCTCTGCCAGTTTTTCCTCCGCGCGACTCTGGCACGGTCCAGAGGGCTGCCGCACTCCCGAGCGGGAGGAGCAGGAAGACGAGATGGAGGCCACTGCCGCTCGAGGAGCCACAACTCCCCCTGCTGGTGGCCTGTGAAAACAGCGGGCATCAAAGTCAGCCTCTGACAGTTTCGTCTACCTGTCGTGGAAATTAAGTTAAGCTGAGGTGTGCAACCTATTTAAACTGCATTCTTGGGTTTTTTTTTTTTAGAAGTGTAGCTTTTTACAGATTTTTACGAAATGTAGGTATGTATTAAAATAAAGAGGGTTATTTTGCAGTGTCTGAACAATGCTGATTGCTTGGCAAACAATATGAAATTGTGTCTTTCCAAATGCAGTTACTCAGGCACAAAGAAATCACATCACATAATATAAATTATTATTGTATTGTGGTGTAAAATTCCATAAGCAGATTTGGCTGCCAGGACCCTCATTTCTCCCTTGGCATTTACATGCAAATTATGGGGCCCCAATGGCGGAAATATTCCCATATTTCTTTGTTATTTGGTCACAATTGACTGGGAATTGAATCCCCTTTTTGATACGGCGCTGCTGTGGAGCCTCTTTTGCCTCCCGCAGCCTGACAGGCCTCATCACAGCAAAAAGGCGGATGGACACTGTCTTAAGGTTCCCCCCCATGACTAATCCCCTTTCATTTACATATAAATATCACCTATCAGGTACAGACATAGGACCACTCTGACAAAATATAGCTTTCAGAAATGGACAAAACTCAGAGCTGTGAAGAACAAACAACAAAAGTGGGAAGGAGGTATCAGCCCAAGTTACCTTTTGGGTCTCCTGTCCCGGAGAGGACATGCTGCCAGGGGTCCTGCAGGTTACACCATGACCCCCAAGAACTGGGCCGCCCTGAAGCTTCCCAAGCATGGGTGAAGCATGGGTCCTGAGAGACAGGCGTATCAATACCACATGCACTCACACTCCTACTCTCACACCAACTCACGCTCTCCTGCACACACTAGCCGACACGTTTGCTAAAAGGTGCAAATTAATTCTGACAATCACTTATGGACTGGTTCTAATTTTGCGGAAATGGAAGAATGATTTTACAGAAGCTGCACGGTACAAAGCAAACAGAAAGACGGCAAGGACAGTAAGCAGAGTCATCCTGAGGAGGTCTGGAGTGCATCCCCGACAGCAAGGGGTACAAAGCTGTGGGACATCAGCCTATTGCAGGGCACGCACACTCAGTCTATGGACAATTTAGAGATGCCTAAATTCAGCAAACCGTGTGTGTTTTTTAACAAGAGGAGGAAACCAGTTCAGGACATTAATCACAGGGAGAACAGGCAAACTCCCAACACAGACCCGAAGCCGGGAATCAACCCTGCAACCCGGGAGGTGTGAGGTGACGGAGCTGCCCGCTGTCATAATACAATGCAGAATGTCCAGTGAGTCATTCAAAATGCAAACTCGTAATAACCACCGTTTTAAATCAGAGGCTGCACAGCCGGCAGAGTATATATATCGCATTAAGGGAAACACGCAAGGGCGGTGACCCCTTCCTATGCGGAAACTCTAAACCTGCAGATGGCTTTTTAAAAGCCAATGCAAGTTAAACGCCGCTGCAAATCTCTGCTAAGGATCCCCTTCAGGTTCAAATATATGCGTTTTACATCATGACCACACTCTGCACCATAAAAACACAGATTTATGGACTCTAAATCCCTACCATTCCACGTATAGATCTCTTTTTAATTTATTTGTCTTTCCTTTTTAAAAAAAGTTTCCAGGAAAACACACCCCCTGCCTGAGACAATCGGTGGCAAAGACTTCCCTTTAAGAGAATCGTAATTATCAGATCGTCACCTTTTATCTCAGAAACAGCCATTGATTGTGGATTAGCAGATTAACACCTCCAGCAGGAGGGGGAGGGGGGCAGGCAGCAAGCAAACATTTCCTTTTCTAAGCACAGATAAGAGGTGAGAATCATTCAGTCAAAACCCAGAATGTCTCCCATCTATCACAAATCGCTGGTCCTCATTTATAAATGGTGACGATGCTGTTAATTGCTGTGCAAACGCACAGGTAAAATCCCAGTGGAGGGCCCAGGGACTGGTCAGGGGTTAGTGGACGGGCGAGGGCAGCCACAGCCTGTGTGGGGACACTCAGCATATGGTCCACGTTGCTCCTCCTGCTGCAGGAAGGTGGACATGCCGCACATGAGAATGAACCACCATGAGCGTTACCCAGCTCCCAATCCACCAACGGCTCTCTAAACTGCCAATCATCACCACGGGGGCTGTCAATGAAACAGAGCTGGTGGCTCCTTCATCTGGCCTAATGCTTACTTTTTCAGTGAGCCATCCTTGGCTGAACCTCCTTTCCCCCCCCCCCCCCCCCCGGAACCAGGTCAGACAGGAAGTGCCCAGAAAGGAAGGAGCCCATTAGCGTCCCATTAGTTAGCGGGCCGCTCGCTACATTCCCCCCACAACAGCAATTATGCAGCCATATGAATGACATGCACAGGTGCTAATATAAAATGATGTGTCCTTTGCAACACCATGTTCTCTATCCTAATGAAGTCCCAACGTTTCACTTCGATAGGAATTTTTCTTCCAATTTTTCCACATGGTCCTAAGCTGACAGTCAGATGGGGTGCTTGTTCCATTAGATGATTCTCCAAAATTGTCGTGATAAAATTTTAAAACCCAACAAGCAAGAGCATTCAGTGATGTTTTAGTTTGAAAGCATAAAAATCATCCATATAAAGATGTTTTCATAGCAGTTGAAATTCTTTTGTTTTCACCCAGTAAACACAAAATTAGATACACGTTTCACTAAATATGGTGATCAAAACAAATTTATTCATGTGTCTCTTGCTTCTGTTACCTGAAAGCGAGACAAACAAAAGCATTTTACAAGGCATTTAGAAAAAGACCGCAAGCAATGCAGGTGACTGTCAGTTTTACAGATAGTCAGGGAAGGAATAGCTAGTTTTAAATGTATACTTGTATGCAAAGACCACTCTGCACACTGGAGTTCTACATGACCCTACGCTCTGAACACGTCAATGTTCCACAAATGTCGTTCTTAAGCCGTCAGATTTCTAAATGACCCAACGTTCTGAACCTGTAAACAATCCAAACTCATTGGAGTTCTACATGACATGGCGTTCTATGAATCACTGTCCAAAAGCGTCGTCATCAGCACTGAAAATACAAATGCAGAATTTAAAAAAATTCATGCTTGATAAGTCAGAGCTGAGGTGAATTTTGTACCAAGTCATCAACTGGAAAGGTAGCTGCAACCATAAACAATGCCAAAGCCCGACTGACACTGAGATTCTCTGAAGAATAAGGTGAGTCTACTTTCTCGCAGATCATTTGCAAGGAATCCCAAGATGCGTTTCACTTTTGCTCTTCTTTCCAGAATGACAGCGGTGGTCAGCCAGGAACAGAAAGGAGGAATGCAGTTTTAAAGAGCATCTGAATTCAGCTGAATGTGCCTGTGGAGGCGTTTTAAGCACTCCTCTGGAACGAGGCAATAGACAAAAACACTAAGAGGGACATCATTCTCCAGCTAATATACTCAAGTAGACTGTGGATGCCTAGAAAAAGGTCTCAGTTTTGAAACAAAGTAGTTGTGCCATATTTCTGCATGTTAACTATTACTGAGGTATCTCAAATCTAAATTCATGTTTGCGGTTAAACCCTGGCTTAGGTAAGCAAATGTTTAATGCAGAGAAAACCATTCCTGCAGGCTAACATAAAACTGTCTCCAACACCCTGAACGGAGCCTGGGTTTATGGGGCCGTGATAGTTTGTAATGGTACAGTACATGACAAACACTTGTGTGTTAAAGTATTACCTATACCAATGTATTACCTATACCAAACCTTGGGACAGTGACATTGTGCTTGTTCCAAAATAATGAAGAACGTGGCTTTGGAACACATCCCTCACTGGGGACACAATCCTCGCTGGGGACACATCCACACCCAAAGAATACACCGTGGAAGCTGTGTTAGTTAGTGTTTCTCCTTTTTAAGATCTGCCAGTTCAGAGCTGCTCAGTTGGAAAGTTGCACTGCATGAATGCCCCTCCTTCGATACGTCTGAGATGTGATTCAGAATCAGTAGACTCATTTAGTCAACATTTGCATGCATCAGTGACAACATGGGAGACGAATGCTAATCTAAACTCACCCCAAATCCTAAAGCCATGCAGATCTCACACGTCACGCGTTAGCTGAGCTGCGTATGTCACGGCAGTGGTTCATCATCTGGTTAGGTGTCTGATGCCTACAGCAGTGGAGGGGGCGAATCATATTTCCTTTTTCCCCATGCACTGAGCCACCATGCTGTTTTTCCCTGAGAGGAAGAAGATCAGGGTTATGAAAAGAAATGGAGACTAAGTTATAATTAAGTCTCATTAACCTCCACGGCTGTCTTCCAGCCTTGTTAAGTCCCTCCTCTGACTGTCAGTCTCCAGGACCAAAATCAAAATAGTGGCACTCCAGAGGACAGGACAGTTGCTGAGAATCACTGCGCAGACATTTTGGGATCTGGAACTGGGTATATGTGCATGTGCACGTCCATCAACCACCGATCGTGTCATCTTCCCAGGACCCCTGGCACTGGTCACCATAGCAACACTTGCGGTTGTCACCCCTGTCGCCCCTCCGCTCCAAGAATGTCAGCGCAGAGAAGCAGTGCTTAAACCGGCTTGCCAATTCAACCTTTGTCTTCTTCCAGTTACTACCTGCACTGTTATGGGAAAGATACATATAGCGTAAAGGTGAAATAACTCAAGATATACAAAACTTTAGCTACACTATCATCCCCAAATGTTGAGACATACTTATTCAAGGGCACATGGAAGGTCTCTGAGTCTTTAAGGGACAAAATGACACACATGCCAAGAAAAGGTTAAAAACAACATATTCTCCAAGACGCCTCTGCAGTGTAAAAGCCTGTAAGAGGCCCAGACCATCACCCACCACCACAATCATGCCTTGGTCACAAAAAAGGGCACAGACAATAATTTAGATGAACATCGACAATGTTCTGAGCTCTTCTATTGGGTAACATTCGGCATGAGATTGGACCCATAGGAGAAATGTAGGGATGAATAGGTAGGTACCCAGAACCACAATGAAATCGTTCCAGCGGGTTTTTGACAATTTAAGGTTTCGACAAACAGCTAAAGTGGTTCACATGTAGCCCAGAATTTTTTCTAATGCCACATTTCAACACTTACTTTGCTTTAAACATTCACGTCCAACTGTTTTCAATAAACAAACTATGCAAATTGTTTGAAACCTTGAAACAAGGAACTACAGAACTTTATAGAACATGTGTGCCTACACAGAACGTACTTGGCCTGATTAGCGTTTGGACGAGAGATGTATATAGAACACTTATAAAACTCTGAAGCCCTGCCAAACCTCCAATATGTACGTTCACTGGCATCCTGAGCTCTGGCAGCCCAACCAGAAAGTTGGCAACCGAAGCGAGAAATGGCTGGCACAGGTGGTACGCAGACTCCTTTTCCAGTTGACACACACATCAAAAGACTCCCGACAGGAGCTGTTTTAGGAAAATTGCCAGTTTCAGAAAAGGCCATTTGCAACGTGGCACATGCTAGGTGTATCGAAAGCGTTGGTGAGCCGGGAGAGTACGTGCAGAAAACATTACGTTGACTGGCCACTGGCTACGGCAATGAGGTCTTTCAGTCAACCAGCCATGGCCAAGGATGTCTCATCTCCTGTGCTGGTTTCCGACAAATAAGGTGCCTTTTTTAGAGACAATGCGCTTCAGTGGCAACTCTCTTTAGATTGTGTGATTGAAACCATCTGTTCAAGTTCTAGCAAAATGGGGGGGGGGGGGGTATCAACTACTTCCAACAGTTGGGAAGAGAGACCAGCCTGTTTCCAGCCAATAATATGCTGCCTCAGAGGATGGACAGCAGCACAGGCCATTGGCTAACCATAAACAGAGCCAATCCTGTGTCCAACCCTGGAGAAACTCGAGAGTCGTATGGAAACCAGTCCAAGATCAACTCCTTTGGACATGGCGCGACAGAAGCCAGCTGTGCTCAGCAGATGTGGGAGCCAGCCCGGAGGAGTAATACTGAGTTTACTTTGCCCGTTCTCACCCTGTCTCCCTTTCATGACATCACACAGATCCACTGTGCGTCATGGTGCCGAACCTTCTTGTCAGCCAAATGTTTTGTCCATGTTTTGCTATACAGACGACCTTCACCTGTGTCACTGGAAATGTGTGACAGACACAGGAGTTAGTGGAAATGAAACTGACACTAATGCTGATTACAGAGAGTGAAGGATTAAAAACAAAGCCAAACATCCACACGCATAACCACAAATAAATAGTCTTAATGGGCTTGTTATATATGTCACACACCAGCATCAGGACAAAAGACCCTTTTTAAATTCCCTGAAGGAATTTTGATTTCACCAACCCTAGTTACCCTTGAGCTGTCTCCTCGAGTCAACACTGCCATGCATCTATGTGGGAAACGGACTGCACAAAGTCCCTTTGTCAATAGATTTAGCAATCTCCGAGAAGGCCATGACGCTAATCTTCCATCATCAATCAGGTTCCAAAAAACAAACCCCTTGCACCACCATCTGTTATGATGAAAAACATTGGAGCCCTTCAATTTCCTGGCGGGGGGGGGGACCATGTCCAGCACTCAAATGGAATGAGAACTTCATACCCATCACAAAGGAATCACAGCGATGCATGCACATCTGAGTTTAACTGATAAAGCTCTGCTGCCATAAAGGACTACTGCAGATTATGAGCCCTGTTACAGTCTGGTTTGTCACTGCATCTGCCTGCTCCAAGGGCAAAGCTGCACTGTAAAATCAATCCTGCATTGGCTGCAGTCTCCTCTCCATTAAAACCCAACACAAATCCAGAGTAAACAAGCATGTTGGCAAGACTGTGCTCGATCCCTGCCACCCAGGGGACCACCTCTACCCAAGCTTCAGTTCTGGAAAATGCTAAAGGCCCATCAAAACCATTCAACATCTGAGCAGCATCCTTCGAAGACCTACCTTTCTGGTCTACAGGGAACTCTATTACACCTCCTGCGCGTGCCCCTCTCTCTCCTTTTTCCCCAGCGTAAGTCTTATGTGCTTATCTGTTAACATGCAATGTCTGATATCGTCTCTGTGAGCGATATGATGTTTTGATCCTCAGCAGGACAGAATGTACCAGGCCAAATTCCATATAATTTTCACTCAATGTACTTGGCGACCCGCGTTGATTCAGATTCTGTGTCTAATTCGGCGATGTCTGTGTGTTGCCCCTTATCTGCCCTTCAGGCTTCTGCACTGCAGTCGCTCTGTAGCATCTCAGCTCTACTTCACGCTCTCATTTGACAGCTTGTCTGACCCCACAAGTCCACTTAGCGAGGTCACGTTCTCTGATTATGTGTTTTATTCACCCCCTAATTGCTCAAAAGTAAGATGCATCTACCCTTATGGAGCCTCTCAATGAAATGCCAATAATTGAATAATATTTAAATAGTAATTACAATAAATTACCATGCAAATTAACCTTGGGATCAAACATCTATTATAGATGAAGAAAGATGGTTTGACACTGACTAATTCTCACTGAGTTAAGATGCAGCATAAGGCATTCTGTACTACATGAGGAACATTATGCATTGTTTTTGCTGGTTAATGTTTTACTCTGTTATTTATCATAATCCTGCTCCCCCAACATATCACATCCATTCCCATTACAGAAAAAGAACACAATTAAGCCATCAGTTTCAATGGCAGTTACCCATAAAAATAATTCAGTTAAAAATCAATAAAACAAATACATGTTATCAGTCTTCCTAACACAAAGAAAGAGGGAAGAATCAAATTTAATCCTAAAAAAGGTTGATTTTGCGTAAGTTACTCTGACAGTTTGTGATTTATAATGCCAGCATAATAGGACCACATTTAAATAGCTTTGCTGTGAAAACCCCTCGAATGTGCAGCGCAGGTCTTTAACACGATGTCACAGCTGAGCGGCTTTGAGGTCGTCACGGCAAGCACCCAGCCAAGCGCCCCCTCTCATACTTAATTGCTCGGAACTTGCTCGCCGACTAAAGCCGGTCTAAAGAGGTGGGGGGTATTAAAATATCTCCCCCCATTCCATTAGCCAAAGACATCGATCCCGCGCTGAAAACGGAGCCACTGTTTCAAGATGGGAAAACGAGACTCTGCATCAAGTTGCTTTTGCCCATCAGCGATTCAGATTCCGTTCACGAATTCACATCTTGCTTATAATCCGCCAGCGAAGTTAGGGAAGTGTGAGGTGAGGACCAGTGCTGACTCGGGACATATTCCTTCGCCATCAGCATCTTCTTACATATCAATACTGTATTCTCTAACAACATACAGTGCAATATCACCCCTTGCATGCCAGCTGTCTCGCTATACTTGAGATGCCCCCACCTCCACAAACAGAAGGAAAACATCTCTAAATACCCCCTGCAAAATTATCAGCACTTATTCAGGAAAGGACTTTGTAAAAAAAAAAAAAATGGTCCACGTTATTAAGATGTAATAGTATAGTAGTCTGACAGTCAGCTGTATAATATAATGTATAATATAATATATAATGGATACCAACTTATCTAAATGATCTAAATTAACACTGCACCCTGTGATCATTCAATGCCAATTTTTTTATGCATAGCCCCTGAGAAGTGCCCTCACAGACTTCACAAGAACAGCATAACGATTCAATTGATGCCTAACATCTTCTGTAGGGATGAAAATTTGCACATAAAACGCAGGATCAGCAGACAGACATTTTGTACACCAGTGAAAGCCTTGGACGCGGTTTTACAGCTGGCCCCAGGAAGCGTAGAACCACAGTACCCTTTCTGCAAGAGGCAACTCGGATGTGGAACGGAATGAACTTAACATGGCGATGCTACACACAAAGCGATTGGTTTCACTCTGCTGAATTAATCTCAGGAGGTTAAGCCTTATCACTCTTTGCCCTGCCGGTCAAACCTCTGCTGAAGAAAGGCAGAGTGACTTGAAAAACATGTAACAACCCGATAAAGACACTTGTTATTCACTGAAGAACTGATTATAGGGCAGAAAGGGTAGGATCGCAAGCGATAAAGTTCTGCTTTGACATAAACAAATTGCATGCTATTTTGAAATAACCCCCCCCATCCTTATTTGTGAGGGAGGGATTGATCCGGTGGGGTTTTTGCCACGATCACACATTGGAGAATGCCGGGTACAAACTCCCAAATCTCTGGAGTGTAACGTGTGATGCTATCACTCCGACATGGCTTCTCACAAACAAAACAATGTTCTCAAAGGACAGAGAATAAAAATGTTCAAACAAGTAGACCTATCTGGTGCAATATCCTCATCATTGGAGGGAGCACAGAGATACGAACGATTTGAATGCTGTCACTCGGATCGCCTGGGAACAGTGCCTGCTCTGAATACCAAGGGCACTTTCAGGAACTCGTCCCATCATGCAGGGGATGGGAGAAATGCGAGAGGGACTGACCCTGTACTGATGGGGAACCGTTGAGATTTCCCAGTACCTCCCTGGTAAAGCAGGTTAGCAAGCAAGTCCCTCAGGTGACCATTTTCACAGCTGTTCCGGGTGGCTACTGCCTTGTGTTATGAGGAAAACAAACAAACAGATGCATATATGAATGCTTGATGTATTTATAGATTTTTAACAGTTTACATAATGCAGTGAAGCTTCATTCCTCTTTTCTCGGTCACGTGCTTCATACGGACAGGAAGATATCCAACTAGTCCTGGCAGGTCCGATTATTTGTGTCTGGGCTCAGCATTTCATTGCAGAGTGGGGGGGAGGAGCTTATTTTAACATGTGCAGAGCCTTCCGGGGGCTAAAGAGAACAGAAAATGCACCAAAAAAATTAGGAATAGTGGGATGGTACTGAAAGTAGAGAGAACGTGAGAGTGAGAATGGGAGAAGCCGTGTGTGAAAAATATACTGCAAGGAAGATATACATGGAAGAATGAGGGATATTAGCAAATGACAAAAAAGAGATTAGTAAATGATGCAGTAAATTCATCCCTGAGGCTCACTGTGGGGGTGGGCCGCCTTGGGGGGGGGGGGGGAGGGGGGGGTTTT
>JAODJU010000046.1:3758566-3776145 GCA_026776725.1 Gnathonemus echidnorhynchus
GGGGGTAGAACCGGATGAGTGCAGCCAGCTGTATTATTGAACTTTAACAAGGATGAAGACGCTACATTATTTTGCGGTATGTGCATATATACAAATATATTCTACAGAGTGGTCCTTTAGTAAATATCTCTATATCCTTTAAAACGCTTCTGCACTGTGCATGATCTTTGCATACAATGTATAGTGCGATCATTCAGTAAACTGCCCCCACAACCTTTAAGAAATGAGACTGCAATTGCCTGTGATTTATATATACAGAGTACAGTTTGAATATAAATAACCACTGTACTTTAACACAACTATGAACTTAAGACGCTTTGCTATAAATGACATATCAGAGTGACATTTTAAGGAGCTAATAACTTCAAACCCCCCCCCCCCACCCCCGAGGACTAAAGACTGAACCTCATTAGTAGAGACCAAACTTCCTGCCTGAGGTCACAGGTGTGTGTCTTCTCCTCCCTCCCAATTTGGGCTGTGCAACCCCACCTCACAGTGGTCACCTCTCTGTGCTGATTGGTCAGAATTCAGCCATTATGTAGTATACTTTGCAGACCTGCTCTGGTGCCAAAACAAAGTAAACCTAAGGAACTTTCCACAGTCAATGGTGTTGATAGTTGTATGTTAAATTAAGATCATTTATGGTTTCAAAAATCATTTAAATGTATGTTCTTATTTTAGGCAGCTGCCTTGTATTATTTCCTCAGCTTGTTTTGTTGCTATTCATAACTTTATATATGCAAAATATTTTATTGTAAAAATAAGCATAAACATTCTTTAAAACTAGCAGGTGGTAACGATACGCTTATATTTTATGACAGATCTTTGCACTGTGGGTGGGAGGCAGACTTATCCCAGTAACATATATAAAAATGAATGTTGTTAATTCCTCCTGAAGACAGGAGGTGCTAAAATTTGTTATATATGCAGCACCAAAACCTGCAACTAAAATGGTTTAGATTGGTCATAAATGAAAATGTACGGGCATATACATAAAAACATTTGCATATTTATTTCTGAATATTAAATCAGTTTCAGGGCTTATTCTTAATTTGTTACATCTGCAGCACTAAGAAAATCGCGAAAGGGTACTCAGCCTTCAGCCTTGCCTCATTCACACTAACCCCACCTGAATACCAGATTGATCCTATAGTGTTTATGGGTGATCAAGACATGCCAAATAGAGGCATGAAGGCAACATCACCTGGCCGTTAATTAATTGGCATTTGCTGAGGTCAGCAGAATGCTTTGAGCTTCAGAGCCCCACCCTACATGATACAAGGTCCCAGGTTGTAATGCAGGGCCAATATGCTGCATCACATGGTGAACTGGAGAAATTAATCCCTTAACGATAATGAGATTCCACTGTCATAGCATTCTGAAAGTCCAAATATCACCAACAGATGCTACAGGATCAGAAGATCCTGTGAGCAGAATCTCAGTTTAGGAATGGCAGGTGACAGCTTTGTAATGTCCTTTGGCTGAAGGATCTCTGCATTCAGTGAAGATTTGCTTCATAAAGTCAGAAATTAACTTGTTCTTCATCTTGTCAGTTATGGGGAAAAGTCAGAGGTTACACGAAGAGTTCACCCATGTATAGAAGTGTGTACCATACGATAGACTAGAGACAGCTTATCTGGAGGAACGCAACACGGAGGCACACACATAGTGGGGGAAGGGGCATCATATTCTCCATAGTGTAGCCGCTCTCTGTGAAATCATACCCCAAAACATCTCACTGCATTATGATTTAATTCCAGGCACTCAACTGTGGTTACTTGGCATTAATGGCACCCTGAGTCAGCTACGGGTTTTGCCAGTCAGTCATGCCAGTAAAAGCAGAGACAGCAGACATTAAGTACTTTCAAGTAACACAGCCAGCCCAACAACCATCTGATGGTCCTACATACCTCAGTCCAAGTAGATGGAGAACCAATACAGTAATGAACCGTCAGTCACCCAACTCAGTTGGATCTGAGGGAATTTGCATAATGGGAACAGAACAGCAGCCACACGTATTAAGATTATCTACATTAAAATAGAGCAAACTATTCCCATTGTAAACCCTAGAGTCGTGAAACACAAATTCAATCAGCAGGAATACAAGACGTCCCATGGGGTAGGACAACAGATACTCCAGGGAAAAGCCTGGTTATTGTGTCTTTCTGAGTGCTGACTCAAAAGGGCAGGCGGCACAGATCAAGCCTTGATGTAATTCGATTACGAGTCTCTTCTTTTGTCTCAGCCCGTGAGTTCTGTTGCTCAAGGATTTCATCACCAGTCACAGAAGGTAACTCCAATAGTCACTAACGGTTTTGCCCGCTCCCTGTTAACCCCGACGCCAAGGCCAGGGTGGGCAAGCAGCCCTGTTTGCATCTCATGGAGGCCAACGGCTAATCCTGTGTTGATCATCACCTACTCCCCAGAAACAGCTACATGTCTTCTACTAATGACTGGCAAATAGGCCAATCTCCACCTGACATCCAAGCTAGAACAGCAGGCACGTGAGATCTGTGGGAGTTGAGAGGGAAGTGGGATAGGCAGCAGCAGGGATTGCGGAGATAGCTCACGTTCCGTATTGGCACCCATGCAACTCAGGCCTTTCAAAGTACCACACCTGGAGGGTGAACTCCTGCTTGCGAGATGATTCACTCTGCTTTGGTTTCCACTGACATCATTCTGGTGGCATCTGAACAAATAAGGGGTAAAGCCGACATTCAAAGGTGCCCAGGGGATAGAAGTGATTTAAGCACAAAAACTTCTCAGCGTAAATGAAGGGCAGGCTAGTTGGTGTGAGGCTTTTCCAATTAAATAACTAAATAATTATTCTTGTTGAGGTTTGTTGTTCTTGTGATCCCTTATTGTATCGGTAACATAGTTAAGAGAGTCATTTTGCCATTTACTAGAGATACCAAATTATCACTATTTACTTTTAATAAGTTAGTTGTTCAATAAATGTGCCGCTAAATTCAGTGGTTTGCCAAAGATTCTTTTAATAAATAAAACAGAAATGTGAAAGATTCTGACCAGGGCCGTTCTGTCACTTCTTCCTGGCTGGGAGGATGTTGGCCTCGAAGGAAGAAGCGTGGTGCGTCACGCGATCGATGCACAGTGTGAAAAATAAGCGCATCGGCAGGGGTGTCGATTGAAGAAGCAGCTCATGCTCAGAGTGGGGGGGGGGGCGGCAGCCCTGATAAGCATAACACATAGTCAACACTGACTACAATGAGGTACAAAACACAAAAGCAGGCCCGGTGGGGAGGCACCAGGAGTGAAAAACAACAATTCCTGCCCTACAGGAAACCATGAATTACAGAGAGCAGAAATTAATTCATTTTTATAACTTTAATTACCTAGAAAATGTACATCACCTTACGTACAACCACTGCTTTTACCTATATTTGTAATAAATGATTATCATCATTAGTAGTAGAGGGACAAATGCAGATCTGAAAACCCTTGAACATCCACAGCTGATCCACCCCTATGCCCTGTTAACAAAGACCACAGCACATGACCGTGGTCACCAACCCCTCCAGTCACGATCAGCCATAACCAAGTCTCACTTGCCCATGACACAAATTCATGATTCACGCACTTATAAATTTTATCGCATTGTTGGCAACTTGGCTGTGAAAATGTGATAATACTGAATAAACCTCCTTTGTCTGGCAATTGTGTAGGTCTAGCAACAAACCAAAGGCTTCACATTCTGGAAAAAAAGTGGCTCATTTCCACAACACTGTTGACCGCATCTTTCCAGGATTATTCAAGTGCTTCACTGCAAACTGTAACGTCGGGCTTTCAGATGCTCTATTTTTGGCAGTGGCTTCGTCCTCGCCACCCTGCCATGCGGCTTCTGCGAAAGCGTTCCGGATATTGCCTACAGACGCACGTTTTCTCCTATCTCGCTCTCGAAATTCTGCAGCCCTTTCAAACCCGTCCTCGCCGGGGGATCTCGGATTCCGTCGGCTGCAATGTTCTGGCCTCACTTGAGCAACATCTGCCCAGTGACTGGGCGCAGTTTGCTCACAAGGATATTCACACTGTTTAATGTTCAGTGCACCTCCCACCAGTCTGGTACTTCTAGAAGTCTCATCACAAACTTTGCTTTTTTCTAGGTAGAAATATGCTCCCTCTCCAAGAACCCTCACAAAGACAGGTGTTGTTATGTCATATGGACCTGGGCGACCCAGCTGCCAGTGTGGCCTGACGTCCAATTTTCCCAGCAATGTTTATCCTCTCCCTGCCTGAGACTGTACACTTAAAAAAAGGACCCCCCCCCACCAGTTTGCAGTTTAATTAAATTACATTTAGATTTGTTTATTCATTTGCCTGAGACTTTTGAAATAGAGACTTACAGCTCAGCGCATAAACATTTCAGCAGCCAAAGAGCACCCACACGGGCTCATAATCAGCGAGAGCAGTAAGCTTTGTGCAGAGTTGTTAACTGGATGAGATGCTAAAATATTACCGCCTAATATGGAAGCACAGTGATTCACAGCACATTCATTTACATGTTGCAGGGTCTATGACAGGCTGGTACTTCATCCACTGCATCCGCCACCTCGTGTCCTGTGATTCATGAGAAGCAGTTATGGAAGTTAGATGAATGAATGGATGGATGCTGCAGTGGTGCTCCGCCTCCTCCCTTCAGACAGTATATATGTATTCATTCACACACACACACACGCGCGCACACACACACACACAGACGTGCGCACACACACACACACGTGCGCGCACACACACACATTTTCTCAGCTGAGTATCATCGAGTTGTGTGTGCTCCACACATTGAATGAGAATCCAGACCATTTTAGACATCCTGCAGCCACCAGCCACAGCGCCAGTGGTGACAAATCGACCGTTGTGAGAAAGGTGGGTGGCTGCATTATTCACTGGCAAACTTTGCCTTCAGTCCCCATGTGTCCTTCACACAGGAAAGAGGGGCACTTCTGTCGGAAGTAAGCATCAAGGAGGCTGCAGGACTCAATCACATACACATGACAGGATTAATAAATATGTAAAAAAATCCAATTCTGCATTTTCCCTGAGAGATGTAAGACTGCCTCCTTCTGGGAGACTTAGGAAGTGCATGCCTTCACTACACTTCTGACCCATGGATTCACAAATGCATGTTTGCTATTTTTCATTGTTTACCCTCATATTCCTTTTCCCTCAGCAAAACAAATTTGGGCCTGACCCAATGCTTACTGCACGCTGACACCACAAACTCCTTGATCAGAAATTGCTATTGTTCAGAGTGCTCTTAATTGCTCTTACAACAAACCATCTACAATCCACACCACCGATGTCTGACCAATGATGTGAACAAATGAGTCTTGGGGTGAAAGGGCTAGGGGTCTTTTAGGAGTAGAGACAATCCGAATCAAAGCCAGCCAAGACAGAGAAATACAGCAAACCACAGACATTCAATTGATGAAGGATAATGTGCCTCAACAATAATAGGAATTTCAACTCCAAATGGACATCCGTAAACAACTGCGGCCTGACCACTACTTGCATGCCTTCTGGATAAGAAACAACCACAGAAGCACAGAAGCGATCCTCCTGGAAGAGGAAGACCACAGCCAGGCCTTGGTGCTGAGGCCCAGTGCTAATTAAGCTAGCAGAATAAATAACGCCATTCAGTTTATACCTCAAAGGATCATCGTTGCTCATCACGAAAGGGCTTATCCGCGCACAGCTGTATCCTCAACAGGATGTTTTGTAGATGTGCTTCATGAGTCTCAGAGGAGGCCGCATTTGCTGACGACACCGCTGGCTCTCTGGTCATTTTTCGTATTTGGCCACGGCCTCCAACGTTGTTAATTTGCATTATTTTGTGAGGAGCCATAATATGAGGTGGCCTAGCAGGGGGGGCGGTCGTCACGGTTACCTGACGATGCAGCGGCCGGGACCATCTGCTCTGTGCCGTTTGGCGTGGCGCCCTGCTGGCCACAGCCTGCTGTAATTACAGAAGGAGGAGAAAAACATACCATCAGCAAAGGCCAGCCCCCAAATCAGTTCGCATTTCGCAACGCGGAACCACTATGAGCCCCGGCATTGCACTAGCTAGTCCACACGATACATCGTACCCCTGCGCACACACAGCCTCCTTGCTATAAAATAAAACCAATGGCTTTCAAAATACAAGCAAGTCACTCACTTTTTATTACCCCATATAATTCTTAGGCAGCTCAACCCACTTCAGTCTAACATGCTATGTCTATCCTCTTGTAATCAAGGTCATTTTAAACAGGTCAGACCGCTGTCAGGGACCACCGTGTGACTCTCTGTACTCATTCACAAATTACTATACTTTGCAACAGCTCCATTGTGGGCAGCAGCTCATATCCTGAATTTGCCACATTACTTGTTACAGGAGAAAAAAATCATGCGTTCCACCTGAGTGAAAATAAGTAAAGGTGCTTAAAGCTAGACTGAACAAAAAACAGGGTAGAGAACCATGTATCAGTATGAAGAAATAGTGAAATATTTAAAGTAATGATATAAACAAATACAAAACGTTTAATTGTAAAGATATGACTTTTACCAAGGTAAGGCAGCTTGACCCCCCTGGAGATGTGAAGTTTACTGTATGTTTTTCTCTTGGTAACATTTGAATTGATTGTAGTTCAGCCACAATGTGCCTAGAGGTTACTTTCCTTTGCCCACGATTTTGTCTTTAAAGTTGAGCATGGGTTTAGGACTGACCACGGTCCTGAACTGATCAAGGAGCACCAACATGGCTTAAAAATCCACTGGATCAAGTTAATATGGATGGAGTGACACTTTAGCAAATCTCTGGGTGAAGAATTTGAGTTTCAGACATCTGCGAATCTGTGTTACTTCTGGCATGCCAGTTCTCCCAATAAAATCCCATCTCTGTGGAAAATAAATATGGATTTTCCGTTATTATCGTTTGGTAATTTCTATTAATGAAACTACAAGCTAAGCAGAGTGCCAGTGCCACTAATGAGTTCTTAATTTGAAGACTGAACGCAAACCAGCATATTAATGATCTCATTTGCATACATCACAGCCCCTCTGATTGGGATTCTAGCATACCTTCTGATTAATTGTTCAGTCACCCCATTTAACACAATCTTTTAAATGGTTCAACAGGACGTTCAAGTGCTGCTGACATTCGGCCTTCCTCCCCCCGTTTTGCGAGTAATCCCTTTATCCCCACAGCAAGGTCTGGGAAATATGTTTCCAATGTTCTCTCTGGCGACTGTCACGTTGGCAAAACAGTGTAAGCCATCCTTCCTCCATGAGAGTCAGACGGAGAGCTGTGCCTAAACCCTCCATTTAGCCATTGTCCACCTCACAGATTTCAGAAATGATAAAAAACCTTGGACAAAACAAATAAGACCTTTTTTCATGGATTGTGCCTCTGTACACCAAGCTCAAAGTGCTATCCATAGAGAGCTCGCTCCTGTTTTCCAAGTGGTGGCCTAATGGTTATAGAAGAGTACCTGTGAGTAAAAGGTTACTGATTCAAGTCTCTGGCCAGCAAGGTACCACTGAGGTATCCTGGGCAAGATACTTCCCCCCCAAGCACTGCTCCATGGATGCTGAATTTGCTGCCCACTGCTAAGTCACATATGAGATAAAAGCAGAGGACACGTTTCATTGTTGTGCACTTGTGCTGTGGTGTATTGATAATTAATCGCTTCGCTTCATATACAAGTCAGATGGCAGACAAAGGTTCACTGATGCATCCATCCACTTTCTATACCCACTTGTCCTATGCGGGGTTGCAGGGGTCCAGAGATAACCCAAGATGGGTGCCACCCCACTGCACTCAATGATAGAGTTGAGATAAATCTTAAC
This sequence comes from Gnathonemus echidnorhynchus, assembly GCA_026776725.1. Classification (NCBI taxonomy): domain Eukaryota; kingdom Metazoa; phylum Chordata; class Actinopteri; order Osteoglossiformes; family Mormyridae; genus Gnathonemus; species Gnathonemus echidnorhynchus. Next base: position 3,766,409 of record JAODJU010000046.1, read on the forward strand.
TGCAGTCAGAAGTTGCTCTTACTGCAAACAAAGGAGGGTAACAAAGCAGTGAAAGGGTGACCTCACACTGTACTAAAGTACTACAGTACTTGATCCTCAGGCCTGTAGCAGTGATGCCTCCCTGCCGGATGCATTAAATGACTTCTACGCACGTTTTGAGGCACCGAACAAGGAACCAGCAAGGAAATCCATCCCTCCTCCCAACAAGCTGGCACTCTGTATTTATATCGAGTATAGAAGTAATAAACCGACTAATCTGACGATTCAAGTAATTGTTTGTATATAATATAATATTGCACACTGTCACACATACGGTCAATTTAGGTACTGCAATACACTTAAGTTGCATGTTTCTAAATGGCACAGATCTATGGCTATCCTGACATTGAGTGAGTCCATCAAACATAAATGTCACACTACCCTACCTACATCTACCCCAAGCACATGATGTGACCCTGTTTCTGCCATCATCGGGTCACTACTCTGGACAGCACAAAGAGCACAGCAGCTGGGTCTAGGCACCAGATTAGGGGAAGAGACCCAGTCTTCTGCCCTGATAACCAGGGAGTTTTGCCTCTCGTTGGAGGACGTCTGTACAGTATGTGTGATTCACAGCCGCCATTTTTTTTTTCACCTATCACCTCACTGATACATAAGCTGAGATGCAGAGGATAACGGTTTCCCACAGCTCCACAATGAGTGCTTCTGCACTTCAATAACTGACCTCTCCTGAGCAGTAATTTAGGCTCTCTGTTTATGACGCTTTCCTCCCGCTACAGAATAAAGACGAATTAGGGAATGCCAGGGAAACAGTGCCCCCTCCTGGACAGAAAAAGCGGCTTTAATAACCAGCAGCAAAAAAACAAAGACCACCAGTGACACAGCTTCAGATCCATAGTTTTTCCTTTGAATCATACACAACCTCACATTATTGAGGTGAAAAATGTAAGTACTGATCCCTAAACGTGCCATTGTTGAAGTTTTGCTCCTTCGACTTGTGTTGACAGGTTCCACCTGTCCCAGGTTCCTGACTGAATGTAAAAATTGCTCTGTTCTGTTATTTGCCTGCCCCTGGTAAACCCAGCCAGACTCAAATTCCAGACAGCAGTACTGAATCCATTTGCCGTTTCCTCTTTCCTCTCAGACACCCATACCTGAGTTTTTTTGGTGCCCCAAGCTGGAAAAACAGCTCCTTGCTACAACAGTAAGTCTTGAATATAAAAACCTTCGCAGGTAAACACTGGTACCTTCCCAACCCGCACACCATGGAGTTCTGTTCACTATGCCAAGAAAGAAGCCTGCAGGTGTTTGGATGTCTATACGTTGAAGAATGTGTGCGCCTTTCATTCTCTCTTAAGTAAAATGTTACACAAAATTTCCTAACAAGCATATTTAGCCAAGTAGCCAGAGATCACAGTTCTTACATTTTACTGGGTGCTGGAAGAAACCCATCCCTTCACAGACTGGGTTAACACCTGCTAATCCCTGCCACTAGGATTTTCTTCCACCTTCTTGAAATTTACCTTCATAAATTAACCTCCCTAAAGTCTAGCTGTGACTGCCCCCCATCCCCCCCCCCCAAAAAAAAAAAAAAATGTAAAAAGAAAAAAGTTGAAAGTGTGATTATATGGTAGGTTGTACTGCTCTGATTAAACACTGGGGAGTATGGAGTGTGATCATTTTTCTATTTTTATAGTGATTCAGTCACCCATTCCCCCTCCCCATCATCCTGTTGGTCAAAAAGCCAGTTTCTTAATTACTTACGACCACCTACTGATTCTTGTCTAAACCCTGCCCAGACAGCACGCATCACCGGCAAGGAGCACTGCTCTCGGTGCCTGGCAGCTGCTGCCAGGTATGATGACCCATCAGGGGCGGCTTAAGGAGCGTCCCTGCAAAGTACCAGCTCGTCACCGTGTGGTCCTTCCTCAGCTTACCCGGCGCCGCGCCGCAGGGGCCCGCCGCCGCTATTCGGCATCGCCAAGCCGATTTCTCTTGCATCATTAAAACCTCATTACCGACCCACAAGTCCATTCCAAACTGATTACCACCATTAAAGGAGCCACCCAACAACTATTGACCCCCCCCCCCCAAACCCCAGTGCCGCCCGCAGGTCCCACGGCAGGCGAAATATTGTGTGCATGCCGGAGTTTGTCAGCGAATCTGATGAGTAGAACGCCTTTATTTCCTTGAACACAGGGTGTAGAGGGATATTAAATTAAACAGGGACAAGAAAAGGCCGCCGACCGCAGAAACTACGTATTTTAAATGGCGTTTAAAATGGAAATATACCAGGATTAAATGAACTTCACGTTATACTTTGTGGCTGTTATTCCATTTTTCGGAAACGGAATGGGTGTTTTTTGGTTGGCTTTACTTACAGGAACACAAACCAGCGTAAAAACAGGACGGTGCAGCCGCCAAAACAGCCCAACGAGCCCAACCGTTGGGCGCAGACAGCGCGAGATGCTCCCAAGTTCACCCGTGGAGAGAGAGCGCGTGCGCGCGCCGAAGCCGCGCGCCGGCCCTTCAGCAGCCCTTGTGGAAGAAGCTGCGTGGAAGCTGACGGGCCGTCGCATCCGAGCTTGGCGGTCTGCTGGGACACGTCGTCTACCTACCTGCTGTCAAATCGGCACGATAATTTTTATGTGTATTTAGGGAAACAAATTACACAGTAAGCCCATAAACAGCTTGCCTGAAGAGAAATACACATCCAGGTTCTCACCAGGACTGGCAACCAACGCAGCTATGCACCTTTTAAACATAATGATGTATAACGTAAATATTAAACGCGTGCACCAACTTAGGATAAGTAAATGATATGGGATGTAATAATATTTTAAATAGCCTGTGCATTAAAATTGATCAAGTGAAATGCACAAGATAAATAATTATTCTCTGTCTTCGTATATTGAAATGATTTCCCATAAGTTTAAAGCCCACATAGCAACATCAGGTAGGCTATGGTGATATTGACGTTTTAACTTAGGAGCCACTTGTCTTAATCCCAGTCAACCCTGGGACCCTGACGAGGAAAAGTGGTTAGATGAAACATGGTCACGATTGATGGTAGAGAGGGAGAACAATTAAAGCATCACCAACATCATGTCTGGATCACTCAGTCCTTTAAAGGAGGAATAAACAAAGTTTTTTTTTTCCTTGGCAATTTTCATTAATATGTCACATCACACTTTTTCTCTCCTGCAATATAGAATTTCTTTCTCTAGTAAAAAGAAATGCAACCACCAGCTTGGTTTTAAATCTGCGTATTCGTCCATGAAGAAAAACATTAGAAGTCTAGTTTAAACGGTGATCGTTTAAAAACATTTCCCGGGAATAGTTTCGTTTTTTTAAAAAAAAAAAAAAAATCAGCATATTCGTTCACTGTTCACACTGTGGGGAGGGGGTGACATATTACACATGCAACTGAATGCATAATTAAGAAAACGGCTGACTCAGCCCACTTCACTGTATTTCTAAAAAGGTTCGCCTGTTCAGTACATTTCGCCTTCAGCAAAGTTAGCAGCTTAAAGGTTATTTTCCTGTCATCAACCCGATTAATTAGGCATTCAACCTTTTCGTTATTCCGTAGTGATGCCTCCTGCAGCGGAAAATGCGTCCCGGCATACAAACCTGAGACAAGTCACGTAAGTCGTGTCAGACCTCCACAAGGAAGCACAAAAATATCGTTTTAAACAGTCTGGCACGTGTAAAAGTTTTCCAAATTCCTTCAAATGAGAGGGAAGACCACATAGTTAAAGGGGCACAGAGAGATCTTTTTCTGAATCCGAGATTATCTGAATGAAAACTAAGGTGAAAAACATCTGCCCATCTGCATTATCACTTCAAAAACGGCAAAACGTGTCGTGAACAACTAGTTTGCAATAGAGAGGGGAAATCACAAACTGACGTCTATTTTAGGCCGCATAGTGGCTCAGTAGGTTGTCCTGCGTCACAAGTCCGAAACCTACTTCTGCCAGGTGTGTAATGTTTGCATTACCTCCGGTATGCATCCACAATCCAAACGCATGTAGCTGTGTTCATTTGTGTGTCTAAATTGTCCTCGGCGTGTGACATACTGTTCGGTGGGCGCCCCCTACCTTATGCACTGTGCTTCGGGGCCTCCCTGCGGAGCAGTGCGTCAAAGGAGGGCAGGATTCTCTTCCTATCAAATAAAAAGAAGATCGAGGCGGGACCTGCACCGGCCATCGGGCCCCTACTTTTTCAACAGCAAACACTATCTGTCGGTATACAGCCTTCAGTGGGCTGGGTTTGCAGCTTAAGTCGTCAAAGTGATCATTGACGCAGTACCTGTCTGACATGCAAGGACTGTGGGGCTGAAATGTCATTGGAATCTACGCAGGCGCTTCCGATACAAGGGCTCGTTTACATCATAAAGTTATAAGAAACTGTCAGACGCCACCGTGTTTAAAAGTTTATCCATGCGCACCGTAAGCGGGGATCTCATCTGTAAATGCAACGGGCTCCAGTATATGCATCATTTCCAGAGCAGATGTTGGCTGAGCTCGTGTGAAAAGCCCAGCGGACCGCAGGTACAATCATCACAGTCCAGATGTATTTAAAAGCCCAACACGCATTTTTGATGAGCAGGACTCCCAGCATACACACGCGTCGCAGCCGCTAAGCTTCATTTCCACCCCCGCTGGCTTGGGGGAGTGACAGGATGATAAGAGAAGGATGTGAAATGGGATAAACTGAAGAAAACGGGCGCACGTAACTGGGATACGCATTAAAATTGTTTAAATACATTGTCGACTCGAATGCAAATTGCGTTCGGGAAAGATTCCCTGTTGGGTTAAAAATAACAAGTGATAATAAAAATCTGGGGGAATCTTAATGATTTTTAATGACGATGACAGACAGAAGGAGGGAAGTATTAGGATAAATACTACACTCAGGGTGAGATCTTGGCAAGCAAAAACTGAGCACAAAACAGCTTTTTTAGTTTTAAAGGACGATGTCTTAGATAAACAAATGAAAATCAACCTGTCAATCTTTAGAGCTTCGTGGGATTTTATCTTTGATTGAAACTGAAAATTGTAAAGAACATTGATTTGTTGTAGAGTCGACATGCGGCGAGGGGACACCGATAATGTAGTAGTACACGCTTACTTAATGCATTAATTAGCCAGTATCTAAGTGTATCTAATCACTCATGACAGTCATGTATTTCATGTGGGAACAATGTTAGTTAATTATGATATGATTAGTATAATTATTAACTAACACTTACTGGTTCATTAACACATTGCGTAAGCGTGTACTACTATTGTGTGTGTCCCCTAAAAGTTTGACCGGCGACGGTAATACGGAGAATGACGATGCAATTTACTGCTGTATTATCTGAAAAAATCACTTGAGAGAGTAGCGCTCAGCGTAAGAGGGGCTTCTCTACACCTGTAAGCTATTATAAGCGACCATGAAAGAGTGTTTCTAGAGAGCCACTACCAAAAATGTGACCCCCACTGTATGCCATTTTAATCACCGTTGGTTTACACATGGTCGTCAAAAATCATTCGCAACAACACTATCGGAACCAGAGACAGCCAACTGAAAAACTGAATCTGGAATTACGATTTGAGGAGTTTATTTCAATTCGCACAGTACCACATTCACTATCGGCGGTCGGCGACCACCGGTTTTTGTGGGCTTATTGTGGGGCGCCAAGTGTCAAGCGCTCATTTTCGTGTACAAAATACCTTTCTATCACAAAATGCATTTCGTTCACAAAATGACGTTATTTCAATCACGACAAGCATTTTGCACACAGCATAAATTTATTTACTTGACAAAATGCATTCTGTGAACGAAATTGATTTATTTTTATGAATGAAACAAATACATTTAGCCTTCTGTCCACGAAATGCCAGGTGCTGGTATCAGTTCTGTGCACAAAATGTAACATTCCCATTGGCTTCTGTGCACAAAAGAAGGTTAAGTCCTTATGCTCACGTGAAGAAAATGTAACTGGAGTTTGTCTTTCTCTGGACGAAATGCAACAGGGCGTTACCTGATTTCATAAAATAATGCCTTTAATGGCATAGAATGTATTTTGTACACGAAAATGAGCATTTGACACTTGGCACCCCATAGTGTAGGCTATATGAAGCTTGCATATTCATTTTGACTTGGGTTTCTTCTGGCAGTTCAAAAATATTCAGTATGGGGTATTAATGAAAATTCATAAGAATAATGAATACCCGTGAGTGGGAAGGTAAAATCGTATAAGGAAACAATATGCTGTGTAATAGCGCCATGTAGCCACTTGGTGACGCCAGACACTTGGTTTAAAACAGAAAGAACTTAGCGAAGTCTATTTAAACGGGAAATCCAGACCTCTAGCGCAGCGTCCGTAGCTGAGCTACAGTGAGAGTTATCTAGGAACGTTGATTTGGACGAACCGTGCCGATACGCCGTGTCGTACTGCCTTGAGGTCTGATTACTAGATAAGAGGGTTTTATGTTTTCATCGAATAAACCACGACCAATGCGTTGTGTTGACGTTAGTCTTACATTTCTTTTCTAAGCAGGCAGAGGTTGTAGGCACGCTCTCTGTGGGACGTGTAGGAAGCGAGTGTAACCTTCTGTTAGGAGCGTCTCATAATGTTTGTTTACACTCCGTCCCATACACCAGTGCCTGTGTAGACATATTCTCTCACAGCACATTGTCAGTTAATTAATTTGGCCCCCAAACAATGACTGTTGTGGTATGTTTGTTTCAGCAGCATAGTCATTACAATCAGGGAAAACATGTCTTGAGACAAACGGGAGCTTCTGTCAGTCCATTCAGACATCGTGCTTCTACCATGACTGAATTCGGACCGGGCTGGAGGTTTGAGTCGGATCCAAGGGGACCGAATTACCCAAATGACCAACTGTTCCGACATTTGGGGCCACGTCTGTGTTGATGGCGGCTGGAGCCAAAGAAGCGGCTTTATTTTGAGAGAGCAGGCTTCAGCGGGATCCGCACCAGCCGCGCAGCCGTTGTTGACGTCAGCAGGGACGCGGGAGTCGTTCGGCGCCAGCCCCGTTCGGCGGATGTTGTCTAGGCGAGCTCTTTGGCTACGTGGTGGGGCAGTCGCAAGTCCCCTGAGTCTGGTCTGGGTTTTCTCTTCAAACACACAGCTGGGCTTTGTATTAAAGTCATTGCAGTATTAAAGGGATTATCTAACCGTATGATTGTATTAGTTATTATTAAGTCACTTACTATCTTCTTTGCTCATCCATTTATGACTATTTCCCAACCATGTATCTTGTGATGAGTCTATCCCAGATACCACTGGGCACAAGGCAGGGGAACACTCTGCACTGGAGCCCTCCCTCCCGAAGGGGGATTATGTTATTAATCAAAGGCCACACGTGAATCAGACACACTAAGGGGAGGGGGGGGGGTCAAATTTGAATCCCCAAGCATACCTTGCATGGTGTTGTCCAGTTGTCTAGCTGTTAGAACACATCCCCAGGCCAGCTGACCTTTTTGCTCTGTGGAAACCATATCTATAGGCTGGATACTTACATGTGTAGTATAGTGAAGTGGAGCAGAAATATGGAATTTCTGAGAGGGCTGGGGGCCTAGTTTAAGAGTCACTGCCCTACAGGGAATCAGCTGGATTACTCAAATGTGCAGCCACAGTTGCCCACTGGGGGGCAGTGAAGGACACAGAAATAAATGTCCCATCCTTTGTGAGTTACAGCCCTTCTTCATTTCGCTGATACTTTGAATATAGTAAAGATGTGTCTGCTTACTGAATTCAGAATTTTCAGTCAATGATAATGGTGACCAATGAAAATAGACATCAAGTGATGTGTGGTTCTCTAATATGATATATGCTTAGCCCTTTGGTTTGAGGCTGAGACACATGTATATTGATGTCACAGTTCTGCACGTGTGTGTTTTTTTTTTTTTTTTTTTTAATACTTCATTTTGTGTTTAAATTCCCGGAAAGTGTTTCACAAATTTTCTTATTATTTCTTGTTAAGTTACCCATTTGGCCAGCCAGAAATGTGACGTGGACTCATTTTCTAATCCAGCTCTGTTTTTGAGTGTGTCTAGAAAATGTTATACTCACGCAAACTACTTTTGACACAGCTACTTTTGTGGAAGCGTGTTTTATTAAAACTGAAAAGGAACTTCATAGTCTTGAGATTGACAACAAATCTTCTAGTTCAGGAATCTACAAATCTTTTTTAATTTCACACCAAAAATGCTTTCTTTAAGGGAATGTTATCCTTTGATAGAATGAAACTCATAGACAAAAATGTGTTACCACTCAGAAAACTGAGCAGGGAAAAGAGAGGAGGAGAGAGAAAATGAGAGACCGGGTTCCTGGAACGTTTTCATAAGCATTCCTGGGGGCGTTCCGTCTCTCACCACTAGAGGGATCACAGGCTCAACACAGATTCAAAGGCAATATTTAAAGGCATTTTTCTCTTCAGATATGTAAACTTAAAATAACCAAAGCAGACAACAGAAACTGTGAAAATAAAAAAAAAGGGAAAAAGGGAAAATCTTTTGTTGGGTACAACAATTTAGTTTCCCTTCCCTGAGACACTGCAGATTGGCTGATGAAAACTTGGCTTCCAGTGACTGTCTGCTGCATTGCGTTCACAGAAAAGTGTGGATGGGAACTGTAGCTGAATGGCTGGCCAAAGCAGATCGGCGCAGTGCGGGCGACGGGGGTACCTTTTGTGTCTAAGCCGCGCAGACTGCACGGCTTAGCACGCCGCCCAAAGGGATCATGGGATATCTAACGTCTGACTGAAATCTAAAAAAGAAAAATGAAGGTCAAACGACATCCACTGTCATTCACCAACTGCATTGAGACCTTTTGCTGGCATCAATACGAAATGTGAGAATGTTATTTTTGAGAGTGTAAATGTACACAGTATTGGGGCACGGAGCGTGTCACGTGTGATGAGCTGCTGAGTGGCGTGACATGAGCAACATGCAAGGTGGTGGGGATCTGCTGCTATGGCGGTTAAGCCGTTTGCTGCCAGTTGCCTTAAATGGGAGTGTTTACTGCTTCGAGCTCAGCTAAGAGTTAGAGTGTGACGTTCATATGCAGAGGTGAGGAGTGGGCAACCATGAGGGCGTCGATGTGCGGTCTGGCTGCTCGTTGTACAGGGCCTACCCGCAGCCCTGCAGCCCCACAGCCCTGCGTGCAGGCCGTACTGGAGTGGGGCACATCTGACACCAGCAGCCCCAATAAACCACAGCAGCGGTTCTGACAGTGGGGGCTTTTCTCAGAACAGATCTGTGAGGCGGGTGTCCCGGCGAGATGCTGCATGCTTGAGATTTAGGGAGAACCGCCAGCCTACGGACACCGGAAGCATAGAAAGCAGCCTGCGTAGAAATCACGCTGTTTATGGGAATCAAGCTCGACTAATATAAACAAGGCTGTGCTTGACAGCCAGAACAAACACACAATTGGACTCCCTACCCACTAAATACATGGTTTTCATTACTGCTTGTGTATTACAAAGCTTTTTATAGTACTTTTACATTTTATTTTCTGTATAAAGATTCAAGGGGGGGGTTCAATCACACACAAACCTAAACTATTCGAACAAAATAAAATGCTGAATTCCCTCCCTTGACGTTTGGTGTCCATCAATCATTCACAGAATCCCTCCTCCGCATCCCCACAAACCAAACAAGTGAACGTGACTTTATGCCACCCGCAAACCCATCCCCCCCAGCTCCAGGCCCACCCCCCA
>JAODJU010000046.1:3786566-3802778 GCA_026776725.1 Gnathonemus echidnorhynchus
GGGAACGCGTGGGGCCCCCCCGCCCCCGCCCCCCCCCCCCCCACAGCCGGGCTCTTTTTAATGAGGCACACAGCGGGAGCTCTGCTGGGGCACGTTAGGAGTGTGAGGAACAGATGAGTTCATTGTTCCGGGGCTACAAGCGCGGCTCGTCCGCTTCAGCCATGCCGGTCCAAACCTGGGCTCTGCTGCACGGGGAGGGACGACCCCCCCACTCGGTCCCGGGCGCCTCCCAGGGACAGGCCTGCTCGAAGGCGGCAGTATCTTGGGGCGATGCATGGTCAGGGTTCATAACCCAGCCTAGCTGGTTATTAGATAGTTAACCCAAATTAACATCCTATGCTGTTCCTATAAATTATGGAAGCCCTCAGTTGTGCATTGGCTACATTTATACAGACTTGTACATTTTAAATCTCTTTTTATAAGTACGGGGGCAGCTCTAATAATAACTCAAAGAACAGAAGTGAACATGCATGGATGCTGCTCAGTACACACGTGGTGAACGACAAAAGACAAGCTCGGAATAAAATGGCATGCGAGTATGGGCAACGCTCTGGTGCCCACCTCCCTCCTTGGCATCCATGTTGGCATGCGTTGCCTGCGGACCAGCTTGGAGTCTGCTGCTCCCGGACCTCGGGGGAGCAGCCCGTCCCGAGGCCCGGTCAGCTCGCGGATGGGCGGGGGCCAAGCCCGTGAGTCGGCGCCAGGGTCTCAGTGGGACGCCCCCTTTCTGGGCCCAGCGTGCCGCACGGAGGCTCGGTCAGCGCAAGACGTGTCCATCTGCCCCGCTGCCTCCGCCCGCGGATGGGCCACTCCGCTCCGGTATGTAAATGACCAACTGCCACCCACTGAAGACACATGGTTCACCTTCAAGAGGTTAGCCGTTTTGTTCACATCTTTCCTGTTGCCTTTGTCCGTATCCTCGTCCTTGTCACTAGGTGCCTCTTCCGTGTGGGAAGTGCTATTTTACTGGTGGCTGTGAGTTGTGGTCACAATCAGTGGCACTGTGGGGGAGACAGGACCATTCCAAGGGCCCATGAGTGATAGGGGGCCTAAAAATTTTTAAACATAATTGCGTTGGTCTGAGTTGGGGGGCCAATATGAAATGCTTTCATGGGGCCCAAAATCTACCAGCACCCCTGGTTGTAATATTTAAGTTTCCTCCAGGGTTTCCTTAAGCTTAGCAGCACCTCCTGCTCAGGATGTCACCGCTGCCTTAGCTCCTCTTGAACTTGGTGCTTCTGCCGACAGACAAACGGCCAAGTACACCTGGACAGACTTCCGGCACGTGACCCTTTAAGCATCCGAGGCCTGGTTGGAAACTGACATGAGAAGATGAGAAAGAACGATGCTGATCTTCTTTCAGATCCTTCTATGTCCTCGATACCGGCTACTGAAGACCAACCCAGCCTACATTCCAGTCTCAAGCCCCATTTTGAAATAACTCCACCAATCTGGGAAGTGCGAAGTTCTGGACTTGCCCACCAAGGGAGGGACAGACTTTTTATGTATTGCCTGATTAAAACTGCAATATGCATTATAAAACAAAACAAACAAGGCAGATGTGGTGGGGTGGCTCAGTTACTAATGGGTGGATAAGGATGCTGTGCCTGTGATCAGGAGGACGTTGGTTCAAATCCCTTACAAGGCCCTTAACCCGCAATTGCTCTAGGAGTTGTTTGACCCTTCTTCGGATAAAAGCATCTGTTAAATATATGTTATGTAATTTAACTGTGTGGCATAACCTGACCAAGAGACTAATGACCCTGGAGGGACCATGCAGACTCTCCTATTACTACTTCCTGGCAACAACTTAAGGTACTGGTTCCAACAACTCAAGAAAAACAACACCAAATGTATATCCACTGGATGTTATCCAGCCTTTCCCAACATGTCAACATCCTGTCAGCTGACTGTGTTCCAGTGACGCCACTTCTCGAAGCCCGTACTGCGGCTCAAGGGTCTGCTAGCTAAGCCACATGCCATCTCCTGTCCTGCAATGGAAAACCGAGCAGGCTGCCGGGGAGGCTGGCGTGAGCGTCTGAAATCAGTGCTCACGAACATGTGTGATGATACTGAGAGGTGTGACCAAGACATGACCCTCAAGTTAACACAACACCCCACTGTGACAACAGCAGCCAGAAGCAGGATTTCACATGACACATCACAGTACCCGTTACCCGCTTTTACGCACCCGCATGCTATCTGAAAGCAATCAGCGAGTATCATTTATCGGCAATAAAAGGGCAGAAATAACCACTTGTGCGCGTGTTAACCCAGGCAGGTAAGGAAATGAGCAGCCGAGTTGCAGAATTTTGGCTGCCTGACGTCTTTTGTCGTTCCCAACCTCCTGTCGGTGGCATTTTATTTGCAGTTAACATGGTGCCAAATGGAGGGACATACGCATGCATGCAACCCAGAATTTTGCCGAAATGAAAATGCATGCGCTTCTCACAGCACTACGATGACTCACGGGCTGACTGATGCAATCGAGACTCATCGTCACACTGAGTCTTCACTATTCAGTGCAGTATTTCACCCATCTAGAGCAGTCAGAACAAAAACATACATCATTTGACGATGATTTTGAACCTCTGAGGAATTCTATTTTGCAGTCTATAAAGGAATGGAGGAATGAGGCAATAAATATGCAAAGAAACATGCCAATCACATAAATGTTCATATATCCACCCTCTGAGGCCTCCTGGACATGCTTTACGCCTACCACGTGTGCACAGGTTCAAAATAAAACTCTTACAATTTAAAACCTGAATAATATTCTCACAGGTCAAATCATGGCCTATACAATGGGTTACTGTTTCAATAACAGCCTACTTTTTGATTAATTAAATCAATTATTAAAGATCGAAATACATATTAGACACACACCACTGATCCAGTGCAGTGTTGTGGTGATCCTGGTGGATGAACAAAACCAGACAAGTAGTAGTTACACATTAGGATCCACTAATAAAAGCTTAAGCAAGTCAGTAAAATTATGCTGCAAAAAAACAAAACAAAAATGATTATACCAAACAAGTGCTTAGTGTTCAGGCTGCCAGTCTTTCAATAGGCTGAAAAGTAATTTAACCCCATGTAAGACATGGGTGGAGGTTTTGTAAAAACAACAGCACAGCCTGTGGACATCGCACATCATCGCAGTGTCAGAGGTCAACAGCAGAGCAGAACTGGCCATGGGGGGAGGCTAGTGCCAGGGTGCGACTTCTGGCCGAGTACGCTGCAGGAAGTGCTGTTCAGTGTGGAAGCTCATGGTGGGAGGCCAGCACATCTCTGAGCCGCTCGGCGCTGCTGGACGGTGGGACTGGCTTTCTGGTGCTCAGACAGCTTCCATAGGCCAGGACCAAAAGGGGACGGGATCGGGGGGGGGGGGAGGGGTGCCTTGTTAATTGCAGACAGCCGTCCAGAACGTGCAGGTCCAGACGCGCACTCAGATGCCCGTTAATCACATGACGGTGAAAAAGCGTTATTTCACAGATTTCTCGGGGTCCTCATCTGGACTCACATTAACTGCAGGGAATGCAGGTTACAACTAACAGTAAACATAATCCTATCCTGGCTATCATATTAATATCACATTAACATGACAACAGTCATAATTCTAAAAAATTACACTAATTTACGTTTTGGTTATCAGAATAAAAAAAGCTGAAAAATCTTTATTGGCAACTAGGTTGTTAAAGCATAAATGATCAAAATTTAAGTCAAGTGTTACTATAAGCCAAAGCCCATAGCTGCTTGTTTACTTAATAACAAAGCTCAAAACTGGTATTTCAGGCACAAATATTAATTATCCCATATAGGCTAATGTATGCCTTCATCTGGCTGAGCACTAATTCAGGCCATGTTAGTTTCTGTATGGTGCAGTCATACAGCATGTAACCCTGGCATCCATAAAACCCATTGTGTCCAACTGGACATCAGAGAAGTAAGAGCATTTATGAGGTTATTTAAGGTTATCCACACTCAAACCTTTCAGACAAAGACCACATAGGGCACAGCAACAGCAAATGCTAATATAACTCAACGCTAAAGAAAATGTTAAGGGATTCTCTTGTGTTGGGGGGAGGGGTTATCAGCCAGAGTAATTTGTTTAAATTTTGGAAAACCCAGCTGAGAAAGAAAAGGGCATGAGACAAAAAAAGGGGAAGACAAACGAAAGCTGTTTGCTGGAGGCAAGGTTCTGTGCTTTGTAGCGGCTAAATGCTCGCAGTCACACTCACAGTAAACGAAGTGAGAGTAACACACAAAGAAAAAAAAAGAAAAAAAAAAAAAAAAACACAAACAAACCAAAGGAACGTCTCGGTGTGGGAGGGTGTAAAGGAGAGGGGGTTTCCATGCCGTTTGACATGGTCCCGCACAGTGCGGGCCATACACAGAAGCCGACCCTGACTCGAAACCAGTAATGTCGAAACACGAGAGATTCAGCAGGCCAAAAAATATTAGTTATACATCTATGCGCATGACATCAAAATGAGAAGGGGATTATATTTTTGTGTCATTTACCTATTAACTTGAAAGACACCATTAGCTTGAGTAATGTAATACCACTGAGGTACATACATATCTGAATGCAACTACAGACACTAGCATATGCAGTACTTAACCGAAAATAAAACTATACAATTCCCTTATGCAACTAATATGCATTGTCAACTAAAACTGATGCATTAAGTATAGCAAACCATGATATTATATGCACATTATTGAACCACAATATCAGATATAAACCGATGGTGTGAATATATTTCTGTAGCTACTAAAACATTACATTAAAGCCCTGTGCTTCCTTCGATAAACTTTTGCCCATCTGTTAGTCAGACAGCAATCATATGAAAAGTCTGTCTGCTTTTTAAATATGTTTACCGCATAAATACCCCTAATCACAAGGCAAATCCTTTTCCTTGTTTAATCCACTATCATGCCGTTGCATGGTGCAATTTCACCTAGATTAATAGGGCAAGAAGAATGCACAAGAGAACTATGGAAAGTTATTATTTTTCTTACTGAGGTTCTAGCTAAAGTAAAAGTTGTTTTTTTTTTGTTTTTTTTTTTTATGAAAGATTGATCATCGATGATGAAAACAGACCGTGGAGCACAAGCGCACAGCCATGAACATGCACAAAACACACATGGGTTGACTTTCTTCACATGTAAAATGCGACGTGTGAAGGCAAAATAAGATGGAATGAGTTATTGACATTTTGCTGGTGAGTTTGAATTATCAAGTTCCCTGATCTCAACACCCCAGAGAAAACACTGCAGTCTACTGCCAGGATGTGTGTGTGTGTGTGTGTGTGTGTGTGTTCCCTTCTTTATCAGTATTGTCCCCAACTTGGTGTATTTATCACAGCTCATTATAAAATAAAACAAGTTGAGAAAAAATAATAATAAAGAAAAACAAACAAATTCAAACATAAGGTGCGGACGCCTGGAGAATCGGACTGCAAGGCGAACCTAGCAGACAGGCATGTTTTTTCTGGGCCCCAGGCTGGGAGCATGTACACTCCCTTCAGCGAAGCGCATACTCCTGCTCGAGAGCACGAAGTGTGATCGCATGAAACCAGCTAATTAACGCTAACAAATTAGACCAACGGTGGCGACCCGGGTCGAGGCAGTTTAGTCGCTTGGTGCCGAGGCACGGCCATGTGACTTTGTGACGACCAGCGATGGGCACCGCCGCACGTGTCACCCTCAGCGATGGCGATTTAACGCAGCGCACCTTCCCCTGATTCGCTCCTGCCATCGGGCCTGGACACCTCTCGTTTGCTTGGTTGACTTAAGTCCAGCCATTTGCATGCCTGGGCAAGCAATACGTCATGTCAGCAATCAAAAAGCAAAAATGTGGGAAAACGATATTGAAATGAAATGAAATTATGTTTATATGTCACATTGTGATCATTTAGGAAAAAATGTTTGGTGATTGGCTATTTAATTTAATACTGGGAATATCTCAAAATATAATTGATGACTCCAAAATAGTGCATCATTAAAAGAAGCAATAAATCAATAAAAACGTACACAAATTGGCGTTAAATAATAAATGATATGATAATCAATGCAGATAGTGAGATGTTATGTTTAAACAGAAGCTAACCCTGCTAACACAAAGAGCCAGTGCTCAACTTTTTAGCAGCTAAGAGGAATTAAGTCTTGTTTCAACTCAATGAAAGAATGGGTGGTTATCACAAGTAGATCGGCTGCACCATCCAAGGCGTGAACACAGTTGTGAAACCACATTTCTCAAAAGTAAAAATAAAAACGAATTTAAAAAGCTGCCTTTTTCCGTTGTGTACAGGCTAATCGGCAAATACTTGTGCTGCAGCATTCCCTGGTTTGCTCTACAGAATGTGCACGATAACAGGCTATGAGTTTTTGCACGCCGATGTAAAAGACTGGCGATATTCAGAACTGGTGCTTTGGGTTTAAATTCTAATGAGGAATGAAACAGTAGCTGAATATTTATTTCCTGCGTTGCATTAGTTTGGTTTAATTAAAAAGTGGCAGAGGCTCACACTGATTGAGGTGTTAATGACAATTATTTCTGTGAACCCTCCCAGCATGCAATGGGGGTGCTGTATTGCGGTACGACTCTCCTCAGAGTGAGAATTTGAAATGTAGGTCTAGCGGGTGACCTTTCCTGCAATTTCTAAACATTTCATCTCCGCCTTTTATTCATTTGCTTGTATATGCATTTTTTTTTTTTAGTTTTATTAATTAAGCAGTTATGCAGTGTGTTACACAAACATGTCAAATTGTGTTTCTTATTGCACATTTCGGTGAGCGGAAAGTTAAGATGTGCTGCCCTGGGTTTCACCAGAATTAAAGGCAGCAAATTAACTTCTGTATTTTACAATTTTGTTTCTGACAACATGTTGCATAATTTAATGACACAGTACATAATATCCATGGTTAATCAAATGCTAGGATATTTAACGACTTTTAATATCAAAAATATTATCTCGAGGAAAATAGTTAAATCAGAAAACATAAGCAAGCCAAATTCACTCATGTTTTATCACTTCGAACACTATCTTTTTTTTTCTTTTTGCTGTCCCCACCATTTAACTCAGGAGTCACACCCATTTGGTCCAAAACTTGCCACCAATACACCATACAGCAGACTCTCCACCATGCACAATTTGTGCAACTCGCAGCTCAATTTATGGGAAGTAAAATGTTCACAGCCTGCAAACTCAGGCTATATATGCCATCTCCGGGGCCTTAAGCAAGATGAAGAAAGACTAAAGAAGAGGCAAATACTGTAAATAACTGCACTAGTAAGTCATCCTGGACTCAATGTACACTGGTCAGGTCTACTCTTGCATATCAATCATCAATCATGATGTAATTTTTTCCAAATACATTCAGAAAACCTGACTCACTGCATGTAAGAGATTAAATGTTATCTGGGATGCTGTTTCTTCTCCAATGGCTTAATTTGCAGCCGCATGACCATACACAGGTTAAAAAGGTCACACCTGGCAGGTGTGTGTGTGTGTGTGTACATACCTTCCACCTTATCCGCACAGCGTTCCCTGGCCTTCTCTCTCATTAGCTTCGGGATGAGGACATCCAGTTCCACGTGACGCAGTGCTGGCTCCCCTAGAAGAAACGAATGCTTTAAAAGACCAGAAGCAAATGTCCATCAGGGGTCACCGCATTCCAGACAAGGTCAAAAAAAAAAAACACTATCAAATTGGGGGAGATGGACAGGAATAAGGTAACACCAAAGCAAAGTCCATATGGTACAAGAACCTCACCTCATACTTCTCCCTTGGAACTACCTTAAACCCCCTAAAGACAGCAAAGGCTGACAGCATGTCTAAACCATGGACTGATGTGCGCTCCAATTCCTCTTTTAATCTGTGGGACAGGGCTTCTCTCCTAAAAGCCCCAGTGGGCACTTTTCCAACCACGCATTAATAACTGGCCACAGACAAGCCTCCTGTCTCACAGAAACTCCTGTCCCCAGACACCACTCCTCTGTTTGCAAAAGGCAGCCGGACCCTGGAGCATTATGTACAGCCTGAGACCCATCTGAGCCATTAAAGGTGCTTGGCCACCTGGAGGATCAGATCAGAACATCCTCTGCCTCCTAAGGAACGCCGCAAAAAATGCTAGCTGCACTCACACCGAAGACTTAAGGAATGTGTACAAATCAGACTGGGATGCCAAATAGCCTGCTACAGACTGCTTTACTGCAGTAAAGGCTGGCAATCTGCCGTCATGATCCAAGATGACAGTCAAACACTTAACGGTTTGGGCAAGATTTCAGTTAGTAAGATATCCATCTACCACCTCGTCTGTGAGAAGAACACTAAGTCTCAGAAAAGGCTAACTTCTAAATACTGCTCAAGGGGGTTCTTAAAGTACTCCTTAAAGTTCTCCAAGATTTCTTTAGATTGATGCTACTTCAAAGGACGATGCTGTTCATTAAACCGCGTGGGTTTTTCTAACCATGTTCAGCACCATGATGAAGTTCAACAGAAAAAAAAAGTTAAATCTACCATTAAGACTTTACTCATTACAATAAATGCCAAAACTCCAAAGCAGTATCAACCAGTTTTTCAAACCGCTGTTACACAAATTCGATCAGATAGAAGAAATTGAATATCTACGCTAACTTAACTCACGCGGTGGATTACATGTAGCAAACGTCGTTCAATGGCACGATCTAAGTCCGGAAGTCAAAAACCTTTTCTGGGACATATTTTCTCCAAAATGAAACACGAATATGTTTTCCCGACTACCGACGGGTTTAACACTGACATTCATTTCTAATAACTAATCATCACAACATCCAAAAGCTGCTTTAAATGCTGCTGGTTTACGCATCGGGGTGTCAGTTACAAGAATTAAGGGGCAGCACCTAACTCCAGCGTACAACAGATAAGGACCTGCCAGGACTCGAACCTGCATCCATACGAAGGTTATGGATCCAGGCTCTTATCCTCACCACGGTTCACAAACGAACCACGTTCATCTCGAGCTGACCGCGTGATTCTAACGGCACCGGGACACGGGAGGTCATTTGGGACGATAAATGACAACCTTACGCAACCTTGTAAACAAGTGTTGCAGAGTGAGAGCGGCTGCCCTCACCGCAAAAGGCGCCACACAAACATTTTTAAAACGGGAAATAATGAGCACTTAATGCTAATAGTGACGCCGTCTCACTTAGCAATGTGCGGTGATATATCTTCGATGTGGAGCGCTAGCGCCATAAAAAACAATAAAAAGCATGCCTGTCTGTTAGTTACTGCTATCGAACATAAGTACAATATGTGTTCAAGAAGAAGTATGTAACAGTTTGACGTGTTCAGTGAAGAGGTCGACTCAAGCTTAGTAGCTACCTTCCTTCGACGCCTTCATATCTAAGGACATTTCTGTGCCTGGGTAGCGGACGACCTCGGATACGTCACCGAGCCACGCTTAGGATTTGCTCATTCGTGATCACGTGAGACCAAATGCCACTATGTCTTATGGGAATGCGAGTTCTAACAAACAAACAATAAACGACAGAAAACTCACATTTTAAATCAAATAATTTACTCAAATTATTTCCATTTTATTGTCTGTTCTAATGGTTATATATATATCGAATTAATCAACGGAGAAATAATGATGAAAGCTTTAATATTTTTGAGGCACCGTAACCAAAGGCAAAAAGAATATTGTAACAAACATTCTTGCTTTCTGCTGTTTTAAGATAAATTTAAATAGCATCGACTTCCCTCATAAATGTTTAATCTGCCTATCTGGAAGCTTATCTTAAAAATACATTTTTTATAATGGTTAAAATTCATAATTTATCAATGTGATTACGGAAAGATGATGTACATAATGTAGTGTCATAGGACCTGTTCATAACATGGAAGCCATGCTTTGATACACTTTCAGACAGACGTGGAGAGGTCTTCCTGGGGCCACAGCAACGTCTAAGCACTCACAGGTCCCGGGGAGCGCAAGGTGTGAAAGATGTGGTCAGGCTCGAGCACGACTGCGTATCTAATTTAGAGTTTCTCATTTTCAGCTCCAGATTTAAGGGTAAGAAATCGAACCTGTGAGAGGCCCTCAGGCAGAACACGGCGAGGTGTGTGAGAATCCTGATCTCATGGGTCTCTGGAGGGACACTGCTCTTGCAGAAGTTGGGGGGGGTGGGGGTGGGGGTGGTAGTTCTCACCCTTGCCCTGCGGAAATCGAAAGATGACCTCCTCAGTGCTTCTCAAAAGGAAGCTCGCTTCTCCACAAGGAAGCCCCAAGGTGGAATGTGAGGGGAAGTGCTGTCGTTGGTGCTTTTAGATAAAGACTTTGCCAGCTTTTATTAAATACCCAAGACAAACATCAACGATCTGACAGCCTCTCACAGCCTGGTACTATGAGATTCTGAGATTTCCATCCCTGGGCTGAAGCGGAGTTTGCCTGGCATCCATGTCAGAAGTCAGCTCTTGCCCAAGACACAGATGGACACTTTAAGGCGTCTCACTAAATTATTGTTAGAGGAAAGAATACAACAATAACGCCTGTAATACAATGTGGAGATGCAGCCAGTGGCAACTGAGACTTAAATTCTCCATGGCCCTGGGTTAGTAGACCTTGTCAGTTGATGTGGTTAGTACTACTGGGCATGACAGAGCCTGTGGGAGAAAAGCGACTGTTCCAATCCTACTCTGTCCCCCCCCAGGAGGGATGAAAACATACTGTACTGTCAAAGGACAAACAGCACTTACCTATGACCAGCGTCTAGCTAAAGGCAACGCCATAGGAAGCAAACTCTTCTCTCTGTTTTCCTTTCATTTTACAGGGACAGTTAACATGACATCACCTGAAATCTCCTTATAAATGCATTGCTTTTTATAACCAGAAAATAAACCCAATGGAAGTATATCAATGCTAATTTTGGGGATAGCGTATACTGGTGTAGCAGGAAGTGACTGGCAAATCCTAGCTTACTCAAATGCTATGATACATGATATGATTTGATGCATCTTTTAACTTGTGCACAACGTGAGGCTTTTGACTTTTGGGTAAAACTGCCCACCCCTTGAGTCAATCTCATTAAGTTTATGGAGGTATGCATGATAATTACAGCAATTTTTTAGCTTTTAGTCGAAAAAACGTATTAAAGTTGCTTTTAGGTTTGTCACTAGAGACCAACTGATAAAACCCTGGGTGACGTACTTAACTTGGTTTGCTATGTTTGATCCAGCTATTTACATTGAGGAAGGGTTAACCTAATCGGAAAAAAGCGAATGATAAATATCCTACACAGTTCATAGAGCGTAGAAGAATATATGATTATGTGGGCCTATGATTAAAAAAAAAAAATCAGTTCCAAAAAAAGAAACTTGAGTCATATAAGCACCATTCTGAATCAGGTCATAGTCTTTAGATGCCAAGACAGAGAACTACTGACAATACCTTGTGTTTTCTCAATTATGCAACTAACTTGCGGTCCTGTTGTGTCCTGTTGCAGATTTTTTTATAGCTTGTAGAATGGTCACAAAATACAGATTCTGAGGAATTATGTAATACTTTTTTCAATGCATTAATCACCTCCAGAGCATGCATGAATTAATAACATTTCTGAATGACTTAAAAACTAGCATTGTCTTTGCTGTAATGTTTTTCTGTGTGTCGTTTGGGGTGTGACATGTGCTCTGTACCTATGTGTGTGGTGTCACGGTAACCACACTGTCTCACTAGTGGTCCTCCTGCCCCTAGAAGAGAACCAGAGTCACAGCACAGTCAGCTCTGCCTAGAACCACTGGTGGAGAGGTGGCTCAGCTCCACTTCCTGGCCGGGCGGGAGGACCACGCCCACCCCGCCAACGTGCCTGTGCCCGCCGCCAAAACTGGGTCCGGCTCTCTGGCAGCGGAGCGGCCCAGCACCCGAGGATGGCCGGCACAGCCGAGAGGGCACCTGCCGCATCTCAGGCATCAAGCTGCTCACCCGTCTCTCTCTCTCTCTCTCTCTCCCTCTCGGTCGCCCCCCTGTACCCGTCTCGCTGCCCATGCCACAGAGGTCACGTCCTGGGTCCTTCCTGGGCAGCTTATCCTGCGGCTAATTGTCACCTCACAGCGTGACAGGTGACTTTGAGCCTCGCAGGACCTGCATGAATGCCTCCTGACTTGGCGACTTGGCTCGGGCAGACTCTGGACGCTCGTCCCGTCGGCTCTCTGCTCCGGGCCTCCAAATCCCCCCCCCACCACCCCACAACATGCTTTTCTGCATAGAGACTTCACCATCTTACCGTTTGCCCATTTATGGAGTCGAATGTTTCACAAATCCGGTTAAGTACCTCTGACAAGGTTTGGGGGTAACCTACTATACTGCCTGGCATTTAGCTCGGACTAGAGGGCCTTTTAGTGAGTACTAACCACTTAATCAAGTTGTTACATCATCACCTGAAACCAGTGTTAAGTCTGGGTATTAAAACTGCTCCTTTTCCAAGCCTTGTCCTAAATTTTGAGTGGATCTGCTTCGTTTCTGGATCACTCAAAGACAGCTCGAGTCAAGTGCGCGCGTGAGAGCAAGTGTGTGTTCTTTAATCAGAAATTAATGAACCGGCCGTTCAGGGCGATGAACCGTCTCCCCTCAGGTTAAGTGCCTGCTGGGCTGGGAAACATGGACATGCACCTCCCCACCCCCCCATGCGGAAAAACCACAAGAGCCTTTTTTAAACACCAGCAGTGATTAGACTAGAGTGGGTGTGACTGCAGAGGGCTTCCAAGGCCCCTGCACCAGTCAAGCGAAATGCAATAAAGGCAGGTCTGCGGGGGGTAGGGGGAAGGATGATCCCCCCCGGCTCAAAAAGCCCGACCCCCGGCAGGACCTGCTACCCCAGTGGCGAGCGGAGGCTGCTGCCAGACACAGGAGCCGGCTCGTTCGGGGGACTTAGTGCCTCTTCAGCCGAACTCGGGGCTGAGCCAAGCGCAGGTGCCCAAGGCCAGAGCAGACCATCTGTGGCCAGAGATGACACAGGGCCCCTGTCATCGCACACTAAGGGGACAGAGGCTCATCACTCCACAGCCCATCCTGAGAGGAGCGCAGGCCTTTCTCCCTCTGTGCATTCTTGCTCCTCAGCCGAGATGCAGTAGAATGGGACTTCATCCCTTTCTGTCGCCGGTGGATGACGTACATAATAGATGGGGAACGAATCGGAGCCCCCATACTGGCAGAAATGGGGGGGGGGGCATTACGGTTCACAGATGTCTGCTTGATGCTTCTCAACGGGGCTCCGTTTTCATTCTGGGGGGGCTAGAAAGTAGAA
This sequence comes from Gnathonemus echidnorhynchus, assembly GCA_026776725.1. Taxonomy (NCBI): domain Eukaryota; kingdom Metazoa; phylum Chordata; class Actinopteri; order Osteoglossiformes; family Mormyridae; genus Gnathonemus; species Gnathonemus echidnorhynchus. Next base: position 3,799,858 of record JAODJU010000046.1, read on the forward strand.
AGTGACCAGTGAACTCATCACGCCTGAGGTCAGGGCCACACTGGAATGTGACAGGACCCCCCTACTCCCCCCCACCTGGGGCACACTGGGGCACAAAGGAGTGCAGCATGTCCCTGGGGCGTGAGCCTTCAACCCCCCCGCCCCTCAGCACACCCCCTGGATTTCCCCGTCCCACCTTTTCTTCTCCGACCACGCGGCCCACCTTGAATCCATCTTGGGTCACATGACCGCTCTCACCGCGGAGGAGCTGGGCGACAATAGTGTCCTAACAGATGGGTTTTTAGAATGTGGTTAAGGGAAGCAGCGGGAGGGGGCTTCGGGACGACCGGGAGCAGGATGGCCGCAGGTCCGGCTGAACTCCGGGACAAGGCGCCCGCTGTATCCCACCTCTGGCCCTCTCTCGTTTTTTCCCTCCCTTCTTTCCCGGATACCGAACAGGACCTCCCTCCCTCCTTATTTCGCCTTTTTAATGCTAAATGAGGTAGTGGCTTTGTTACCTGTGTACCGTGGGTCTAAGACCTCGCGGCCGGCGCCCGCCCAGGCCCCCCCCACGGCCCCCGCACTGGGGAAACGCCTCTCCCTCATTTTCTTTGCTTTCTTTAATTGTCTCCAGATGTCAGCGATCCCCTGCTCTCTCGCCTCCCCTGGCAAACGACGCGGCGACAGCACTGCCTGACTGAGATTTACGGGGGGAAAGTATGTTTTTTACAGAGAATTTCATCATCATTATAACAATGGTCAAAATAACAATTAATAGTAAAATTAAACAATTGAGAAGTTATTGTTTTTGTTCCCTGCTATTGCGTATACAATAATGAACATATGGAAGATTAAAAATAAAATTAAAGTAATTCTCATAACGTTGTCTCAAAATACTCAAAATAAAATATTAATAATAATAATAATAATAATAATAATAACAGCTGCTCAGTGTTTTACAAGACTGGATATGATAACCAACTAACTAGTGTAAACTAACTGGTTAAAAGTAGAAGGAAATGCAAGAAAATGCATTTAATGAGTGGATAAATGTATGGATGGATGGATGGATGGATAGATGTATGGATGGATGGATGGATGACGGATAATAACACTTATCTGATAAATGTGAGTAGTCGTTCATTCTGAAAACTTGCTTTCGGGAAATTTTGTTGTTAATTGTTGTTTATGAAATTGTTTTCCTAGTTTAAATGTCAGTTAATTTATATTTTACCTGCTATTTCCTCAGGTGTTCTTATCAGGAGACACACGTGACAAACTTCTGGTAAACTTTGTGCTTGTATATAATTTAAGGTCTGTAGCTTCGTATCAGCAGGGCTAGTGAAGCACACAGCAGCAGAGCAGAGGCAGAGTGAGAGACACACATGCGAGAACACACACACACACACACACACAGATGCACTCACAGACGCACTCACGCACACACGCGCGCACACACACACACACAGACGCACTCACACACACACACAGACATACACACACAGACGCACTCACACACACACACACAGACGCACTCACACACACACTCGCACGACTGCTAGCTGAATAAATCAAATCCGTGTTCTGGGCCTTCGAAGTCTTCACGGTCTCTCACCTTCGCTCGCTGGCATAGGAGCAATGGAAGCCTCCAGGTCGGCTGGCTGTCAGAGGTCACCCGATCGGGGCCTTTCCGGCCACCCGGTGCTCCTCTCTCACATCCAGGGGAGTGCTAGCTTGTAGCCCTTCCTCTCCTGTGGCACAGATTGCACCCCCAGAAAGCGTCAGGGACCCGTGTGCACTAATTGTTTCCAGGGATGAGGTCCAGGCTCCGCTGTCCTCGCGACGGCCCCCCGAGGTGTCACCACGGACACCGCGCCACCTCCCCACCCCCTCCTGACCACCCTCGCTCTCCTTTTCTCTCTCCCAGCCCCCCCCCCCCCAGCCCAGTCTTACTGCTTTCTTCCACATGAACTTCTCCGCATTCGATGCTCCTAGTCACAGCATACGGAATATTCTGGAAATAAAGCATGCATCAGCTGTCATGGTAAAGTGAACACCCCCCACCCCCCCCCCGCTACACCCTGTGCTCCGCATTCCACGTGTGGTTCTGAACGCCGGTCCGTCGGGGTAGGGCTGTCACACCGCGGCCTTGCTAATTGGTACAAATTGGCTGTAAATTGAGAATGAATCAGTATTTAGCAGCGGTCAGAAACGTGGCTAAACAAGCCAGGACTGACGAGGGCGTCCCACAAAGCCTGGGGCTCACTCGTCACACTCGAACCTGACACTCAGAGCTGTGACGCAGTTCTGATCCGAGATCAGTCTGCTTTAATCCTTCGGGCTGGTGGGTCACGCAGGCTGGAGCGTAGCCACAGAAACCCGACAATGATGTTTGAACGGGCTGCAAAACTCTCGACCACGTTTACATTTTAATAAGGCACCGGTATAGAAATCCAGTCACCTGAATTTTAAATCTCACCAAAAATGCACTGGATCACAGTACGAGTGAATATTTAAAATCTAACATAATGCTTTTGATGCGGACATGGGATCGCCTTGCACCTTTTCACTGAAAGAGACAGTCACAGGATTTGTTGAGCCTGCAGGGAATTGGGGGGGCTTGTAAGAGGGCCATGGTGAGAGGGCGGGGGGGTTCAGACACCTGAAGCAGCCTTCACACCAGAGTACCAGGATACAGCCCCTTACGGGTGGCATGTGAGACCCTTGCAGTATTGGCAAATGGGGGGGAGGGGCTTGCATCCACCAGGTGCCATGTGCCTGTCTGCCTTTTGTTTATCTTGGCTGGGCCGCTGATCGCCGGGACGCGCTTCCTCCGAGCTGCCACTGGGCCGCAATCTGGGCTCGCTTCTCAAGCAGCTAAACCCTTTGACACTGTGGTTTTTAATTAAAATTACATTATGATTAATCAGCCGGAAGGGGGC